>CM077229.1:6746269-7106269 GCA_039654775.1 Spinibarbus caldwelli | reverse complement strand
ATTAATAATTTATAATAATGTTAATTAATTTAATATATAACTAATAATATTTTTTGTGTTTGTATGTTTTACCTGAGCAGGTTTCAAAACGAGTGTGTTTCCCGCTGCCAGACACGCCGCACTCTTCCATGCTAACATCATAAGAGGGTAATTCCAAGGAATCACTATGGCACACACACTGAGACACAAACAAACACCATCTTACACATTTATGCTAATAAAACTTGCATACGCTCACACACACATTGACAATCACTCACCCCAGTGGCTCTTTCTTTGTAAAGGTGAGGTTGCGATTGGGTCTGGCCTGATTGATGGGTATCGTTGAGCCCTGCGAGGAAAAGGACATGATGCGTCAGCGACAGGAAATTATAAAATAAAGGCCTGAGTGAACACAAACACACACCTGGATCTTGTCACACCAGCCAGCAAAGTATCTGAAGGTCTGAATGGACATGCCAACGTGTGTTTTCAAAGCCAGAGTATAAACAGCCCCAGAGTCAATCGTCTCAATAGTAGCCAACTCCTCCTGATGCTCCTCCATCAGGTCAGCCAAACTACACACAAAAGAAATCAAAAAGTTACCATTTTGGTGCAAATAAAGTATGCCCAACAGGAAGTTCTCTGAGAAATCAATTCTAGGTCAAATGATCGCACTGTATTACTATTTGCTTTGCAAATGAGTTTGGCTTTTCATATCTATGTCAAATATTGGCCCAGCGGCTCAATAAAGTCAACAAAACTCTCTAAAACATCTTACCGGTAGAGCAGCCGTCCACGGTCACGAGGGTTCATCTTTCCCCAAGGTCCATTGTCAAAAGCCTCTTTGGCTGCACTAACCGCTCTGTCCACATCCGCCACGGATGCATATGACACCTTACAGATCACCTGAAACACAACACAACCATTAGACATGCCTGAGGTGAGCTTATGTGTGTGTGTTTGAGATGACTGAACTTACTGAGCCGTCTGTAGGGTTCACAGTGTTGTATGTCTTTCCATCTTCGGCATCTTCGAAATTGCCATTGATGAAACACTGATATGGCATCTTCACGGTCATGTTATTGATGTCTTTTGTCACGTAGTCGATGACTAGCTCCTCCTCCTGGTCTTCTCCGCGCAGGCGGCGGACGAACGTCTGGATGAAGCTCTGGAAGGTGGTGGCCATGTAGACGTCCTCATTCTGAAGCTGAACTCCTCCGCATTTCTGCTTCACCTCCTCTACCAATCTAAACCAAACAATCACAATAACACAGTATCCACTTATAAAGTTTATAAAGGTCTATTTCTTCAAAAAATAGTTGTAATTTAGCTTTACATGACCATTTTTAGCCCTCTTACAATTAAACAAACTGTTTTTGCTAATACTTTAATATGTAAATGATCTCTGTTATGATTGGCTAACCTGTTTGCATGTGAAATGAACTCAGAATACTTTTGTTGATAAATACTGAATCAACATTGATATGTATATGTGGTAAATCATGATAATAATATCAATATCAATATTTTTTGCCTCTTAGTTTCAGTGTTATTAGTACGTGCATTTCCATTACAGATTTGCGCAAAACTTTGGCGATATTTTATAAATATCGATAAAAAAGTATTTCGAAATGACGGCGTTTCCATTAACCAATGTTATGCGACTAAAACGTAACCTTTTGCCTCTCGCGATAAGTCATGGCAACGGATTTTGGTTAGATTTGACGGATTTTGGATGTATTTATTCAAAGGATGTGTAAGCGTGTATCTTTACAGAAGCACCACGGAGAGCCACTTCAGAAACATGCGTGGCGTGGCTGGAATAAACACATGCATTGACTAGAGTGGCCATATCAGAGACACACTGCACCGCAGACGTGTGCAGTGTAAATTGTCTAAGCATTAATGGCAGGGAATGCCCCTTATATTCGAGAGTGACCACGTATGAAGTGTTTCTTGGAGGTTATAGTACACTGAAGAATAATTATGTGCCTTTTTTACATACGCCATGTGACCTGTAAATGCGAAAAAACCGTTTCCATTGCAGTTTTGCGAAATATTCCTTTTTCGAATTGCCTGAAAAACCACCTCATGTGAGCGTAAAAACTTTTTTCCGATATATGGGAGTTTTTGCGAAAATGACGTGTTTCCATTAGGCGTATTTTCAATTCGCAATTTTAATTTGCGCAATTTGAAGGGTAATGGAAACGCGCCTATTGTTAACTAAAATTAAACATTTTACAAAACTATTAAAAGTCAGTCACTGAAATAAACCTGAAATAAAATACAAATATAAGAAAGAAATCAGAAATGTTGCATGGAAACTAACAAAAATTAAGCTTAAATACTAAAAATACTAAAACAGAAATAGAAATAAATTAAAGATAAAATTAAATAAATAAAAATCAAATAAATAGAAATATTAAAAAACATTAATAAAAATGACTAAAACTTAAACTAAAATTAAAATGAAAATAAAAAAAATCAAAGCTAATTTACAATATTAATAAATACTATAGACAAAGATAAATAAAATAAAAAAGATAAATAAATAAAAAGACCCACCTGACTACATCCATAGAAGCAGCTCCAGACTTGAAGAAATCAGTTGTGTCATCAATAACTGGAACATTACTCAGAATACCTTTCCAAATCGCCTAGACAAGTATAAAACAACAGACAAATGACATAATTGCTAAAATATATACTATAATGTATTTCTGAGGCACATAAGCGTACACATACCCTGATCTCCTCTGCCATTTTCTTCTCATCGTTTGTGAGATCCAAACTGGCAGCCTCATCTGACGAGAAGTATTTGGATGCAGGAATCATCTTTCCATCCTCAAACTGCAGGTTCTTCACCTGGAGCTGCACAGTGATATTATATTAAAGCAGTTAATACACTTTATTATGGATTTGTAGCACATACATAATGCATTCAAAGCCCAGAAGCTAAGTAAATAAAAGAGCAGAAGCTAACCGCTTTTCCATCAGACCCGAACAGAATAAGTCCAGATTTGGCAATGAGTCCAGGCTGAGATGCCCCTTCCACCTCGATTGGCTGACCTGTGGGTACTGACCCACTCAGTATTGATGAGCTGTACAGCGTTACTGGCTACAGAACAGAACACACACACATTACTATCCAGTAAAAACATTATCCACTTAACATCTAATAGCAGGACCATCAGAATTAGTCTTGAGTTTGTCTAAAGTGAGTTTTTGATTCCAAACATGAAGTATTTTTTGTTATGGTCCCCTTTGTGGCCGCATTTTGATCAAGATTCAAATGGACTATGTGTTTAGAAAATGTACCTTTCCATCAATGACAACCCAGGCACCTGGAACTTTATCATGACCACGGATCCAGTTATGGATGACCTCTGCCGGCTGAGCCATATTCACCTGGAGAAAGAGAGGCAATGATAGATAAAATGATGTTCACTTTCTGGACCTTCTTTGCATACCTTTGGAACCCTAAGCTTAATTTGGACTGATTTACATAATTGTCTTTGTGTCCCACCTTAGCATTGGATTTCTTTTGGATTCCCTCATAGCTAGCTCCTTCTTCAGGCTGAGGGATCTTGGGAGCTTTGCCATCTGCAATGAGCTGTACAGCTTCTACCTGTTTGAACACAAATTTGGAAGTCAACTCAGATTCATGAATCTCACAGGAGCCAAATCTAGCATTTAGTTTGGATAAAAAGTCATTTTGAATATTTTCTTCATAGTTACCATGGCCTTGATGCCCTCTGGAAACAAAAAGCGGTTATAAAGTGTGTCCACTGTATCGTTGGGCTCTACTGGACATTCCTTCTGCAGCAGGATGGGGCCAGTGTCCAAACCATCATCAGCCCAGAATATACTAAATCCTGCTTTCTTATCACCCTCGATTAGCGTCCTGCACATACATATTTAAATCCATTTAATTTAAAGGAATAGTTCATCCAAAAATGACAATTTTCTGAAAATCTACTCACCCTCAGGCCATCCAAGATGTAGATGTTTTTGTTATTTCATCAGAACAGATTTGGACTAATGTAGCATTACATCACTTGCTCACCAGTGGATCCTCTGCAGTGAATGGGTGCCGTCAGAATGAGAGTCCAAACAGCTGATAAAAACTTCACAATAATCCACACGTAATCCACACAACTCCATAATAAAGCTTCACATCAAAATCCACTGACTAATTGTTTAGAACTGCTTTGGACAGTTTTTGCTTGTAAATGGTGCTTGATCTGTCCATATTTCTCTCCTGATTCAGACAAGATGAATTTTTCACTGGAAAAAGCAAAAATATAGACAGAGGACTCACACATTAGCTGGAAGCAACGGCCTAAAGTAAAACATGTCTTGATGGATTTATTTCTTACAAACATACAGCTTTTCACTTCACAAGATGTTAACTGGACTGCAATCGTGTGAATTACTTGTGGATTATTGTGATGTTTTTATCAGCTGTTTGGACTCTCATTCTGACGGTACCCATTCACTGTAGTGGATCTGTTTGTGAGCAAGTCAAGAAATGCTAAATTTCTCCAAATTTGTTGAAGAAACAAACTCATCTACATCTTGGATGGCCTGAGGGTGAGTAAATTTTCAGCAAACGATCATTTTAAGTGTCTAAATAAAGTAATTACAAAGACCTCAGAATTACATTTTAGTAACATCTCACCAGTTAATGGCGGAGGCTCCTCTGTGTCTAGGCAGAATGGACGGGTGATAAATGATGGAGCCGTGTTTTGGGAAGTCGATCACATTCATAGGGATGAACTGGGAGCAGAAGGGCATGACGTTCAGCTCGGCGCCCACCGCTTTGTACGCCTCCACCACCTCTGGGATGGGCTTACCCTTCACCCGCCAGCGTGGGAACTTAAACACCGGCGTCCCGTCCTTCTCCGCCACCACCGCTGAAGGTCAGAGAGAGATTAATTCTGAGAAGTTATATAAGGTCGCACCTGGCATATTCAGACTTTATTGAACTTCAGTGAACACAGAGGCAGGGCAAAACCTATCAAATCAATATCATGCATACTTAAGTAACTGACCTTGTCTTTTATATCTGAATCTATAAATGTATCAGCCATAAACTGTTACTGTAGGCTGAGTCTACCACTGTATCAGCTTCAAAAGACTCAGTTATAATACCCTAGGCACTGTTCGCCAACTCAATATGGTCATTAAAATGGTAATCAGCACATTATGTAATCAAGATTTGTTGGAGATGAATCATAAACTAACAATTCAGAGTGTTTTTGAACTCCAGTTCAACTAGTTCTACAGTTCAACCTGTATAGAAAGCATATGTAAATAGGAATGGAGTTTATGTTCTTCCCTGGTTTCATCCACTTAAAGGAATAGTTCACCCAAAAATGAAAATTCTGTCATCATTTACTCACTCTCAAGTTGTTCCAGACCTGGGCTACGTTTCCCAACAGCATCGTAAGCTTAAGTACATCGTAGACCCACTGAAACCAATGGAGCTATGATCAACTTAGGCTTACGATGCTTTTGGGAAACGCAGCCCTGTATGAGTTTCTTTCTTCTGTTGAACACAAAAGAAGATATTCTGAAGAATGTTGGTAACCAAACAGTTGACGGTTGCCATTGCTTTCTATAGTATTTTATTCCACACTATAGAAATAAATTGCTACCATAAATTGTTTAGTTACAAACATCCTTTAAAATATTTTCAACAGAAGAAAGAAACACATACAGGTTTGGAACAACATGAGGGTGAGTAAATGATGACAGAATTTCCATTTTTGGGTGAACTGTCCATTTAACTTCATACTATATATGTCAATTTCTATTTTATTTTATTGAATTTACAGTATATTCCTGCAACTCTAAACAATTTTCTGCAAAGAAATAGACTAAGACAAGTAGTTTTTGGAGACTCTGCTACAGGACATGAAATACAATAACTACATTTCCTAACTATAAAGATATTATCACTCAATATGTCATTGCATGTTGATAAAAAATAAATAAGTAAATAAATTAAAATAAATGTGTTTATAATTTTTTTCTTTTGCACTTATTAATATGCATGCAATTTATAATTAAATTATTAATGCATAGTAATTTTTATTATAATTATTAAATATTATTATATAATAAAATGTATTTTAAATATTAAATAAGAGGTTTTTTAACAATTTTTGGGCACTTAACTTTGGGCAACGACATACTGATGTAATGAATGATGACCTTTACCATCTGTAATTTATACAAATTAAGTCCTGTCTCATATTTGTTCTCACATACATCACAAATGCTCTTTTTCACCTCACATGGCTTCACACCATTTCACCAAAACAATGTGGTCATTATGCGGGACGCACTTCTCCTTCTCTGACCAACAATGAACTGCTCCTGCGCCTCATGCAAACATAAACACTCACACACAGTTGAGCTGTGAGCCAATGTGCTGCTCAGGCATGCAGCATTGTGACTGAAATAGAACGACCTCACTTCCTCTAAGAGTTTATTACAACAATGACGGCCTTAATGTTATCCACAAACCTGATAAATTTGATTAGAGGAATTCAAAAGAGGAGAGGGCTTTCTCATTTTCCTGTTCTCCATCTCTCACTTCCACTTCTGTGACACTTCCCAGCTCCCATGACACCACTACAGTAACAAAAAACGGTCAGACCTCCACTCTATCCCACCCCCACCCATCTGACACTCACCCAGGGGGTCCGCCTTGCCGTCCTTATCAGGAACTGTGAATACGCCCACCACTTTATGGCCCTGCTTGCGGAGGTTTGTGTACACTTCCTGTCCAAACAAGCTCTGGCCAATCAGGGCCAGCTTCAGCTTGTTTTGGTAGTAAGCCTGTGAGAAACAGTTTTATAATGTTAAAACATTTTAAACAAGCTCACCAGGCAAAACCTGTAAAGTGGTTCACTGTAAAGTGTCACCGACATTAGAATATGAAACATAATCAGTTTATAAGTCCAATTACATAATATGGCCCTTTGTTCTCTGAAACCAACCATTGCTCTGATCTCCATATTTACCTGCTGATTTAGTGTTCAGTGTATTATGGGTCAATGACAAATCGCAAAGTCAAAGATGATAAAAAGGAGGATATGGTTTTAAAATATAAATAATATATATTATTATTGTTTTGTTATTTATTGATGTTTGAATAAACAAGAAATTCAGTAAATATTCAACAAATACCAAGAAATTCAGTCGTTTTTCTTTTCTTTTTATAATCTTTCAAAATACTTATAATTTAAATAATGATAAAAAGGACAAATATTTTTTTATATAAATAATATAATTTATTATTGTTTGTATTGTTATTTTTATTGTTTAAATAAATAAATTAATGCCAAACTACTTATACCCAGAATTTCAGCTCTTTAATGAGACTTTTTTTTAAACAATCTTTCAAATGACTTTTATTTCACACAATGACAAAAATTAGGACAAATTGTTTTAAAATATAAAAAAATATATTTTACTATTATTGTTGTTATTATTATTAGTTTATTATTGTTTGAATAAATAAAATATTATGCCAAACTATTTATACTAAGAATTTCTGCTTTTTAATGTTTTTTTAAACAATCTATCCAAAGACTTTAATTTAGAAATCGTCATTGTTTGCATGAATTGCATGTTTTGTATTTCTAAATAACTTTACAGATCTCGACAAAAATGATCACAACATTGCCTATTTTATTTCACTATATTCTGTTCTATTTTGTATTGTTATTATAATTTGTGTTTTTTCTTTAAACATCTTTTAAGTTTTAATTTTTGTTTTGTGTGTACATATGATGCTTTGGCAATGTTTTATGCAAAACAATCATGCCAATAAAGTACTCTGAAACTGCTGCACAGTGGGGCTAAAATTAAAGAGCTGCTTGGAGACAGAATCAGCTCAAGCACTTCTTACACTGCAAACATGGAGTGAAGTTTATTATGGATTGTCACAGCAAGATCATGCATGCAACATGTTTATCTATCAGTGCACATGTGATCTTAAGTTATAGTCTGAGTTCTAGTAATAGTGACATTAGTAATATGATCTGCCTTCATATTCTTGCCCCCTGCCGATGCAACTCTCCACGGATCTGTCCACTGGAAGTAATCCGACGAAGCAACGTGGCAAACACTAAATCCCAAACCGGTTTAACTACATAAAATCCTATATCTAATTAACATGCATATAGTGTGCATATGTAGTGAAGTGTAAGACACACAACATTGCATTAAGATACTGGGTTATATCAGCTGACAGCATGCTTACAATAACTATACATGGGTAAATCCTGTTTCATACTGTTATTTAAGAGTTCACCAACATTTATAAACTTATTTTAAGGTCTATGCATGTGTCTGCCATCAGTACAGCACATTTTCACGTATGCATTCATTCATATCTATGGCAAAATCAACAATGCAGAAGATGCGGTTACTCACAGAGCTCGAGGAGAATTTCCTTATGATCGTGTTCGCCGTCCACAACATGGTGAAAATATTATAAACACTTAAAGAAAGATTGCGTTTAAAGTCCGGGGTGCTGGGCTGGAAACATGCGGTGCTGTAAACTCACACCTGCGGTTCACTGACTGACTGCTTGTGGTCAGTTTGGCAGCAGAACCAGACTGAACCGACGCGCACTGACGCGAAGGCGAGTTCAGTGCGTGCGCGCTCCCGGCACATACGTCACGGCGGCTATTCTGACAGATGCGCGTAACCGTGGGAGTGTAACCCCTGTGTAATAATAGCAGTTATTAATCATTAATAACTAATATTATTAATAACATAACATAAGACTTCTTAAGAAAAAGTAAAAAAATAAAAATAAAATAAAAAAATCAAGGAATAAATCGAAGTCAGTAGGTTATGTTTTCTAATATCTATGGAGTACACAATGAGTTGTATTAGCAATACTAAAAACTTTGAAAGTACAGCTTCCAATCAGTCATTACTTTTTAATTAATTGTACAATTTCTTTGAATCGTACAATTCTTAAATCAAGATATATTTACATAAGTCTTGTTTTCGGTGATTATGAAAACAGTTTCTGATTAAAACAAGAATAAATATCAGCCAATGGGCTCAAAATATCAACTTAATTGAAAGAGAAATGCGTTTATACCCCTTTGACAGATATTTGTTCTTGTTTTAAGCATAAACTCACTTAATTTTGTTCAGTTTCCAGAAAACAAGACTTCATGTCTTCATTTTGTATCTTAAATAAATATATGGTGATTTACGTATGTTGTAGATGTGTACATATTTATTTATCAGAAATCAGTACCAAAATATTTAGTAAGATGTAAATTTTTTGCAATATAGGAAACATTTAATGCCATGAATTTAAGATTTTCTGCTCTGATTTATCTTAATTTGTGGAAGGGCAACTTTTTGAGAACTGCAGAATCATTAGAACTTCTAATATAATACACATTTATAAGTTAAAATGATATTTGAACTCACAAGTCACAAAACTCTCTATCCAAGGACATATCAGAGTGCTTTACTGTAAGCTATCTGTTAGAACAGGGGGTGTGTGTTTAGTTTTATCTCAAGGTTAGTTATTTGGCTCTGAAGGAAACCTGCAAATAGTTTGGACACATTTCTGTGTGCTTTTCCATAACAGATATCAAGCTGTTCATGATCTGCTAGTTATCTTTGACAGACAGAAAAACAGCTCTGATGGGTGTGTGTTTTGCCACTCAAGGGACTAAAATCACAGTTTTGTAAAGATGAAAAATTAGTTCGGCACGAGCTATTGACATTTCTGCTTTTCAATCTCATGTATTTTATTCTTCATTCTGCGAGGTCTCTCCAGCAGACCCTGTCATTTTCTTTCAACTAGTGTTTCATGCACACCATCGCCCTGTAGAATATGTATTTGACAATTTAATTTCAGCCGTTTAATGCAATATTTTTTTTAAATGATCGCAAGGTAGGAACAAATACATCAGGGAACCAAAAGGTTTATTTTTTGTGCACAATAAACAAAGTTCATACAACAATAAAAAGTGTCTTAATAATAAAGCACTGCTGGTGGATCTCACAAAGGGGACTTATAGCTGGAAGAAACTCGACTCACTACTGATTCAGTGAGGTCAGTTTGAATCAATTCATTTACCTAGTTTGGCATTAGAGGAGACAAATGACTGAAACATAAACAATCAGATTTAAAAGGAGAAAAGGTGCTTTGTTCAAGTCAAATGGCTACAGGATAAATGCATCATTTAATAATCCATTCTTCATTCTCATAATTCATCCAAGGGTTTCATCGCAGTAGCAGGGACTGCTTAAAAAATTCTCCCAACACTGACAAAGCACATATTTGAGTGGACGGTGGTGTGGATTTGAATTAAATCTCAGCTTGATCATGAACAATCTCTAAAGCTCTCCTCACTGGAAACAACTGTAAAAGCCTAAATATTTTAGCATCTGCAGTCTCCTTGCAGACATTTAGTTCACTAAACCCTGGACTCTTATTCAAACAGTGAGAGGTATGCAGGAAAACCAAGTATTTTTTGTCTTACAGGTACAAAAACGAAGTGCATCCTCAAGAGTGTGCATGCAGGAGGGATCCCTCAGTTCAAAATCCAAAAATCGCTATCCCACAAATCCCTGCTTCAACAGTAGGACGGCAGTTTAGATCACAGGAAACGGATGCCTGCTCCAAACTGCACACCGTCACATATCCTGTCAAGGAACAAAGAAATCATTTAGGATTCAAATCACCGGTTACATTGCTTTGCAAAGAGGTAGTTATTAAAGATTGGGGAATTTTAAAAACCCACAAGTCAATTGAAAGCAGAACAAACACAGTTTTTTGTCAAAGCCATCACTGTTTAATTCAAAACATCAGAGTAAAGGTAGAAAAAGAGTGGTTTGGCTACAAAAAAAAAGCAGTAATCTTTATTAACAATTCAAAACTGCCTTTATTTTGTTAGTGATTCAGCATGAATGTGGTTCAGTGGATGTGTATGTGTACCTGTCTCCGCTTTGAACACCCATTGGGAAGCAGTAATTGAGTTCAAGCCTAGCAATGTTTCCCAGTCGTAGAATTATTCCTGCGCCGTAAGACCAGCGGATACACTCTGCTAGCTTCTGCAGATGTGCATGTGGTCCCTCTCCTGCACAAACACGATGCATAATGTCAAGCTAATACTACTGTAAATGGAGCAACAGGCTGATTTAAACATGCAAAATATCTTTGATTTATACCACATAATACTCCACTCAATGTTGTCACAAAACTGAAGGTGTCATGCTAAAGATTCACTTCAACAACAGCATCACCATGTGGACAAAAGTTTTCATTGCATATATTCAGTCAAGAACTAGAGACTAGAGTGTTTTTTTAGTATCACTGAGACATAATTATAGTTTTTATTTTTTCCATTTTAGTTGTAGTTAAAATGTCTGAAATGTTGTTGAATGTCTTTTATTAATTTTTTTAATGTCTATATAATTTTAGCAATGTATCTTTAGTTTTAATAATTGAAATGAATTATAATAAAGTTAAACTAAAACGAGAAATTGTATAATTTGATTTTACTTAATGTTTATTTTATTTCAAGTAACGGAATTTTAGTTTTAAATAACAATAAACTGCATTCCCTCAGTTAAAACGAATCATTTTTTCTAGACTGACAAATTAAATCAATAAATGACTACTGACCATAGTTGAGGTTGCAAAGGTTTCCAGCATTAAGGAAGAAGTGTGTTCTGAAGAGGTCAGCCAGGCCCCGCTTGTTTGAGCGGAAGGGGAGGGGTGTGTACAGGTGAAGCCCACCAGCCCAATATGCTTCTCCACCCAGATAATCACCTGATCAGGTAAGATAGCAGATCAGAAACAATCATTAAGAAAACAAATTTACAAAATTATGAATGTACAAAAAATGATAGACAAAAATGTATGCGCTATATATTCAGATTTTTTACACACATTTACCTTCACTTTGAGGACCTATACTGTACATGCCGAAACCTCTCACACTGGTTGGGCCGCCCAGGTAGAACCTGACATAAAAACATATCCACAATGCAATTTATAAATGCTATAAACATGTTCAGGCTGGTTAACATGTCTTTGAAGGTGAGGATTGAGCATCTAATTCAGTGTCTACATTTGCAATATTGATTGCATGTCCCTGGTAAATGCCTTTTTAATTGAGCACAGAGTGATTTTATCATTATAAAATGTTAGATTTGTGCTGAAACAAGATGGCTTTTATTCTACCAAAAACCCTTTACCTACATCGATGTTCCCAGTCAAAAATTATGTGCCTTTTAAAAATTGCTTGTAAATCTCTTATTATGCTACATTATCACCAAATCTTGGATTTAATCTTTTTGTCAACTTGTTTTCTTTCAATTACCACAGGCTTTAAATTTCTTTCCTCATTTATCAGAGCTTATTCACCTCAGTTTTTGAGTGAAAAAACAAACATTATTTGTGGATAATTTTGGCAATGTTTACTCAAAAACTGAGGTGCATGAGCTCAAATTAATGAGGCCTACAATCAATCCAAAAAGAAATACAAAACCTGTGTTAAGTGAAAGAAAGCAAGTTGATAAAAAGACTGAATCCAAGATTTGATGATAGCATAATGAGAGATTTTTAAATTTATTTATTTTTATTTTTTTAGACCACAAGCGTAATGTTTTGAAATTATTAAAATATTTTTGGGAAGTTGCTATACCCTGTGTGAGCAAAGTAGGTTTTAGTCCAATGTGAGAACATTAACTAGCATTTTCTGGGTCATGATGACTGGAACACAACATATTATATACTGTAATTATAAGTCTGTATAATCATAAAACCTTTCAAAAACAATGGAGCATCCACCTAAAAGCAAAGAAATAAATGCACACCTGTCAGCAATGGAGGTAGGTTGACTCCCAAGAGGATAGATCATCCCTCCCCATAAAGATGCAGATAACACCTATAAGAGAAAATCAATACATTTACTTAATATTAATGTCCAAATACCACAAATATCCTTTAGTAAACAGACTTTTATAGCAACTGCTGTCTTTCTAAAGCAGTTAAAGCATGACAGACAATGTCAAAACCAGAAAAATCGATAACATCATACATTAATCAAGACAACTCACCGATCCCCAGATAAATGGTTTGTTAAGCTGCAGCTCAATGTCTTCTTTGAGAAAGCTGGCATCTCCGCCGGTGTATCCTGCCAGCTCCTAAACCAACAGAGCGAACACACGTATTGTTTAACAGTGACGCTAAACCTTCTCCAGACAGTTTTAATCAATGATGGACATTGTGAGGCAAAAGTAACGGTGAGCGAAGAAATACAAAACAGCTACTGATATGTTCTGGGCTGGTGTTCAAGTCCACACACCTGGTTGATCCGCAGTAAGGCACCTCTTCGGGGCAAGATGGCAGAGTTCCTGGTGTCTATTACCATGGTGTGCTAGTGTGAGACAAGAAATCTGTGAAATCAGTCATTAGTCTAAAACCAGGGAGCCAAAAAACTTGGGATTAAGGCAGCAGGGAGCAGCTTACAGAAAGGGCGGATTTAAGAGTGTGGCCGCTCTCCTCTCTCACAGCAAAGGAGGCACTGCGGGCCAGACATCCCAGTTCACGCCACACGCCCTCCCATTTCAGAGTGTGATCTGTCATCCACAGAGGGAACTGCAAGACACATTTTGCATTATATCTTTAATTATTGAAAGAATATTTCACCCAAAAGTGAAAACTGGCTAAAAATGTACTCAACCTCAGGTCATCCAAGATTGAGAGTTTGTTTCTTCATCGGAACAGATTTGGAGAAATTTAGCATTACATCACTTGTTCACCAATGGTTCCTCTGCAGTGAATGAGAGCCCAAACAGCTGATAAAAACATAACAATAATCCACAGTCCATCAATAAACAGCTTGTAAAGTGAAAAGTGCATTGTCCATTGTGAAAAAGCAATTTCCTCTGAATCAGGAGTGAAATATGCTCAGATGAAGCACCGTTACAAGTGAACAAGTAACAGTTCAAAAAAAGTTCTAAACAAATATGTTGGTGGATTTTAAAGCAAAAGAACAACAGAGAATGGACTTTTTCACAGAAGAAAGCATTATTATGGATTATGGACTAGCATTTTGATCAGAAGCGATGGTTTAAAGTTAAACCACCTTAATGATGAATTTGTTTCTTTTTGCTTCACAAGCTGTTAATTGATGGACTGGAGTTGTGTGGATTATTGTGATGTTTTTTCAGCTGTTTGGACTCTCATTCTGACGGCACCCAATCACTGCAGAGGATCCATTGGTGAGCAAGTGACGTAATGCTAAATTATTCCAAATCTGTTATGATGAAGAAACAAACTCATCTACATCTTGGATAGCCTGAGGGTGAGTAAATTTTCAGCAACTTTTTATTTTTTGTTAATATCTTACATTGAGCTCTGTAGAAACTCCCCTGTCCGTCTCTTTTAGAGAGCTCCATGGGAACTGGCCGGTGACTTTGTACAGGTTTAGAGTGAAGCTACACAAAGCAAAGAAGTCAGGTTGTTTAATATCTATTCAACATCACTGTTATATTTATAGTTAAAAATGAAGGGTGTAATTGCAAAAAAATTACACACTTCACCTTTAAAGTTTAATGTTGTTTGCAGAAATCATACTTGCGTTCATAAAATCCCGGCTGTGGTTTAAAGAAGGATAGGCCGTATGACGTCTCCTTAGTTCCATAGGAAAACTGAAAGGTGAGCTTCTCTCCTCGCCCAAACATGTTTGGAAGTTTAATGCCCAAGACCTTTAGAGGAACAAACACACAAATGCAGAAACACAGTGACACATTATGTAGAAAACATAATTTTCACACATTGAAAATCTAAGAGATGGTGATAATAAAACAAAACCTGATATTAACTGATATTACAAATATTATTCATGTTTACTATTATTATTCATATTAAATATTATTCTATTAATCTTCTTATTCATAGTATGAACGGACATCTTATTTGAGAGTGTCTTAAACACTGTATTTCACACTATATTTCTACATAGCTTTCATTTATTTTTATTTCAGTTTTAGTTTTAGTAATTTTAGTACAGCAATTAAAAATTATTTAAGTTAGTTGTCAAGGCAACATGGCAAGGGTAGGATGCAAAGTAATAATATGTGTGTATTATGGTTCTTACCATACTGCCTTCATTGTTTCCAACCAAGGTATTATAACTGCCAGTAAGTCGTTTAAGCTCAGTCACCTCAAATGTAACATCAAGTCCATTTGGCAACGCGTCTGCTCCTAAAGAACAGATCAAAAACACAGACAAACAACACCATAGCTGAATGTTAATGCAAAGTGGATTCCTCTATGAAGTTAACAGAAAAAATCCTCCAAATATATCTATTATGAAGCCAATTTGAATTTCTAAGCTTGTCTCTCCTCTATACAGTATATGCTACAGATTTAATGCTGACAATAAAAAGGCTGACCTTTACACCCATTGCTCTTTCTTTCTTTATGAGTATGTAAATGAACTGATGTAGGTTAGTATGTTTAAAGTCAGGGCTAGACAGCCACTCTGCGGGGAATGCAAAAGCTCAGTCCAGAAAAACTGGACACTTTCCCCTGAATGGTCTATAACTGAATCAAGCATGAAGATGTTTTGGATGTAGTACCTTCTGAAATGTCAATCACCACGTCCACTTCTTTAAATATGCCTAGACGAAGCAACCTCTGTCTGGCCTCGTGGGATTTTCTCATAACCTGTGGAAACACTGAGTTTGTTACTTCATTTCATAACTGACGATCGACCAATAGTGGTTTTTGAATGGCTGATATCTATGGCCAATATAATGCTGATATGTGTAATGAGAGACGTAAGACGTAGCTAGTAAGTATTTTACATTTACTTTTATTCATTTAGCAGATATTTTTATCCAAAGGGAAGTTATATCCAAACTGCATCCAAATGATAAAATGTCAGAAAATGTGCAATATCCATTTACAAGGCCATCGCAAAATTTATGAGGTGGAATAAACCCTTCTGTTAAATGGCCAAACTGGACGATTTTGGTCTTTCACCACTCATAATAACTTAACTAGTCCTAACAATCACTTTGACCTTGACAGCTCACTTACTTCAACCAGGTTCCTGGCAGTGAAGACATCAGAGATTTCATAGCCCAAGTAATCCTCTTTAGTTCTGCCCAACCCTTCAATGTTTACATGCTGAACAACAACCTAGATGAGAACAGTCAGAGATCTCATAGTGTGAGACTGCAGATTTTGGACACGGTACCACAGTAATACCATGTTTATGGACATGTACCATAGTATTATTTGTAGTACTTCATGCAAATACATGAATTTCAGTATTACTGTATACTGGAAAATACTATAGTATTATTACCATCAGATATTATCACTGTTTTACAGTACTTTTTTGTATGGGTGGTACAGTCTGATATGAAAAGTGGTATGAAAGATATAGTCATGTTCACCAAATTAATGCACAATGACATTTACATGGTATAACCATGGTACATATCCAAAAAAAAAAAAAGCATGGCAGTTCCATTTTCTCAGTATAATTTAAAAAAAAAAAAAAAAAAGGACTCAGTACTAGTTCAACACAACTTACATCTTTATTTTCTAAAACCTCTTGTTTAGTTTCTTGCACCGCCTCCATCACTTCCAAATCATCTGGGTTAACGCCCAGGTCTCGCCCATGCATGGGGTAAGAATCCATACTCTACAAAACAAACATGACCGGTTTTATTTTTTGCACACATATACAGCCATATCCACGTGCACAAAGACGCATTGGATAGCTTTCTGTAACAATACAATAACACGCACAGCAAGCAATAAACCAGAACAGTAATTCTGAACACAAGAGGTCACAGACAAAACAAGCATATTACACCCCGAATATTTAGGAAAACATTTACCCGTGCGTGCACGGTCCCCATTGCTAGTGCAGTAATATCCTAAACGTACTGAAGCCGCTCAGCTGATCGTGGGGATGTAAAATATCGCACTATTATGAAGCAGTCAACCCAACCCCCTTCAAGGAGGACGCCATGACACTCAACCGCTAGGCGAATCTGGACGGCGATTGGCTAGGATGATGTGACGTAAAACATAGTGGGCGGGGCCTTGTGATGTGCGCCGCTGTACGTGCCTTGGCGTCGCGTGCGTCCACAAATTTACCTTGAGCACAATATACTCGGCGTTTTAGATAGAATTTACTTAAATGTGGACGTAAAGAAATATGTATGGAGTGCGTCTTTCAGACCTTCAGAGAGACAGTTATGTCACAGCTAGGAGGACTCCTTCAGTTTGTTTGTCTGTTTTGTAAACTCACTATCATAGACAGGTGTTTCGCTAATAATGCGTCAGTCTTTCAAAGTCACAGAAATGAGAAAATATTTGTTTTAGTTTTTCTATTAACTCTAGAAATTGCTCTTTTTAAGTGCAAAATGCAGTCTCTATACAATCAGCCTATATTTTAAAATGGTCATCCATTACATTACATGGCACAGTGCTTTTTGTAATGATGTCCTTCCTTTTTTTTTCTCCGGGAGAGGGCAGTATAACCTCTTCAGTGATTGGTATTTTTATTGATTAACATGACTTTTAATGACTTTTCGCTGCTTTACAGAAGCAGTTGGGAGAATCTTTCTTGCTGAGCTAAAAACTACAACTTTTATCACGCTGTGATGATTAGATTAATCCAAACTGAGATGTACTTTCAGTAATTTTTAAATGTCAATTTAACTTTTTATTGCAAATAATTGCTGGGAAATGCTATAGATATAGAACGTTTGCATTTACTGTTATCCATTATTGGTTCACTCTGATTGACAGCAAGCTGTCACAGATTTAAACATAGCCTATAATTTTACTCTTGACAGGAATAGGACACACTAAAGCAGAACTGTGAATTATTGCAAAGTCTAAAATGTAGATTCAGTCTAGAGTTTATATAGTGTGTATAAAGTTGTATTGCCTTAATATAGACTACTTATTTAATTTTTTACCCTTTTTATTGCTAAATGTTTATTGTACTTTTTCATACTGAATCTATCTATCTATCTATCTATCTATCTATCTATCTATCTATCTATCTATCTATCTATCTAGGCACTCTCTCTCTCTCTCTTTGCCCCCTTCCTTCCACCTCCCATCTCCTCCTCAAATGTGCGCAAACCAATCAGCAGGCGTCTCAAGGCTCGAGCTGTGGTGCTCTTTCTGCCAGCAGCAGCAGAAACGCTTCTTATCAAAGAAACGCACAACTGGAGAAGTCCATTCACTCACAGCCTCTAACCATGGGTCCTGCCTGCTTCTCCTGGGACGTCTGTTTGTTTTTCCTCCTCATAAATACTTTAGATGTCATGGGAAATGTTGGAGTCGCAGGTAAGTGTTCCTCTGGTATTTCCCTGTACCTTTATTTATTTGGTGAAACTTTTAACACCTGATACTGGCTTTAAGTCAGTGATTGCATGCTTTTTGCACATGATTTCCATGTGATTGCAATACATTCTGTAGCCTATTATTAAGCCTGATATTGCATTCATCTAGAATAATAATTTAGTCATACTTTGTTTAAAATTTTGCCCTTTCATTACTGACTAAGGTATACGCGTCCGTCTTGTTTTACGCGTGATATTCCTTAAGGAGAGCTTTTGCCGGGGTCTCTTCGGACTCCCATGGGGTCTATAGGGACATGAGCCGCCCTGATGGGGTCGGTTCGGGGGGCTTATCGACCCCCCTTACTCCTCCACTACCATCAATACGCATTGTGTCTCTCCATAATGAATGCCTGGAAAAGTCAACAATGAGACAAACAATAAAAACAGACGGTCGGTTCTTTTTAATCATGGCACTACTGGAGATTTAATGGTGCTTTATATTTTCATTTGTGGTTTTATTTTAGGTCGAAAGCATGCTTTTTCAAATAAACAGAGAGATGAATAGCCTAACTCATCTCCAAATGAGTTTGACGATTGCGCATAGTCGACTTTTGGCTTTTTATGTTTTGAAGCTTTTCAAATAGACATTATAACGTTAAGTTCTGAAATGCATAGACAGAACTCTGCTTTTTTCTCTCCATGTGCATTTATGGTTTGGATGTTGGATGAAAAGAGCGCACCGTTGCGCAAAAGGTGCTTAGTTTGCGTGAAGTTTAAAGAAACACTCGATTTAGATCTTACAAATGATAAAAAGCCAGAGGAGAGGTTGAGGGGCCGGTGTTGTGGCACTGGTGAAGCTACACATCAATATCCACCCAAACCACTTCATTTACCTCTTCAGACACTTTATGAGCTTTCCAGGAGTCTGCTCATTCATTCATTCATTCACTTCTGTATTTGGAGCATGAATGAGCATCATTTCTTCTTTTAGGTGAATCAATATATCACTTTATTGGACACTCTATTGGTTTTTCTTGGCTGAAAAGCTAACGTCTTCTTTCCGGACTGCTTTAGTCCTGTCTTGAGTAGATTTGGTAGATTTTTGTTCTGTTCTGTTCTGTTCTGTTCAGCTTCACTTGTCTAAACCAGCAATAATATCCTCATAAGAAAAAGCAAACTGCTCTCAGATCAGTGACAAAGAGAATAACCTTTACCACACCCCGAACCTCCTGTCAGAGATGCATAAAAACATTGATTTTTGTAAAACACAATGTTTATTTAGTTTAGTCTTTTGGTAGATTGATGTGCTACACTTGGATTTAGGTGTTTCTGGAACTCATTCTTGCTCTTCTGTTTGAACGTGTTTGGTTTGTAAAAGATATGGATGAACAAAGATTTAAAAGATTATCACGTTTAAACAGAAAGGTTGTAATGTTTTTAGAAACTGTAATTTAGCTTTTTTTCTTACTCAGCTGCCTAAAAATGTTCAGTTATCTATTAAACCAAAAATTTGGCACTTTCTGTCTAATGTGACACTATAATCTTTTCAGATCTGGGATGTGTAATAAGCATTTAGCTAAATCTTATCCCATGTGATTGCTCCACAGATGCCGATGAGTGCTCCGAATCCACAGATGACTGTCACATCGACGCACTCTGCCAAAACACTCCAAAGTCCTTCAAGTGCATCTGCAAGACTGGTTACAAGGGAGATGGCAAGCACTGCGAAGGTGAGGCAGACAGATCTCTCTCCCTCTGTTTCGCTCATTCCGTCCCTGTCCGCCCGTCTCTCACACACACTCTCAGTCAGGTCATCCAGCTGTTCTCTAGCTCCTGCTGTGGGTCTTAATTAGTGAAGAGGAAGTGCAATGTGAGGGTGAGAGGTGCTGGGAGGGCAAAATCTGCTCCAGTCTTTACACCTCCCTCTTCCATTCTGCTTGAGAGCACAGCACAGCTGGAGCCAACACACACACGATCAGAGCGGATCACACTCACGCACTCACTGAAACACTCACAGACAAACGAACATCACGTCACTTCTATATACACTCGCATAGATCTATTAAGCAGGTAATGGAAATGCATACTCTGATAAATGTTGGAAGAAAGTGCTGAAAATATCTCAACCTGTGCTCATATTTGCCAAGATGCCAATTCCAGAGATCTCAGCTATGTTTCTTTTATGCATGAACATTGTCTCAGATGCAATAACACTGTAATTGCATAACTATATTGACTATAAATTAGAAAAGAAAAATCAAAAAATAAAATCTCCTTAAAGTAATTGTTCATGCAAACATAAAAATTTTCTGAGAATGTACTCACAAAAAAAAATAAAATAAATAAATATATATATATATATATATATATATATATACACACACACACACACACAGTATGCATTTTTCTAATTACTTTTTTTTTCATTAGAAATTATAGATTGGCATTGTATTTAAAAAAAATTGATAAACAATATACATTTTTCTCATTTCATATTTTTCTTTAAAAATTATAGATTGGCAGTATATTAAATAAGAAGTTGATATACAATATATGTTTTCTAAACTTATATAAACTTATTTAATATAAAGTTATTTATTGGTGGTATGTTACAAAAGTTGATATATAGTAAGCATTTTTGTCTTTTCATTAGAAATTATATATTGGGACATATAATAAAAATTATATTAATGTGCATTTTTCTAAAGCAACATTTTTCATTTCAAAATGTATTGTCAGCATAACAATTTAAATTAAAAGTAGTTCTGTTTTAACATTATTTTAAAATTAATATTTTCTCTATTTTAAACTTGATTATACAATATATTATACAATATATAAATAATTATATTTTATACTTTATTCCATAATTTAGTACTCATAGTTTTCACAGTTTTGTTTCCTGGCCAAGCAGGTACATGGATAACAATTATTGATAATTGCTAGAAAAATTGCATAAGTGATGTAATTTTGCCATTTCAAGAATATTTCATTACCCAAATCAGAATTTGTTTTATAGACCCAGGTTAAGTGAACCTATGAAGAATTTGTATTCTTCCAGTTGTCTAAACATACACACACTTCTCTGACTTACAGCTGGTGCAATTGATGGTATGAGATACAGGGGCGTAAATGAGTTTATGAGTATCAGAGAGGTGGACTGAACATGATGGACGCTTTTACAACAGACAAACAGTCGTGTTACTCTCTCTCTGCTGTTTCCTGTTATTGTACTCTGTGTTCTTCATCTGTGGATTCTAGATTGTTCATTTTGCATCTCTCTCCCAGTTTTACCCACATGTGTGGAGCTTGTGTTTCAGGAAAAGCATGAAATGTGCTCTCTACCTATTATGACACCCGACACCCATTCTCAATTGCATTAATGAATTAGGTGGATGTGAAACGGCATTAAACCAGACTGCTCCACAGTTAGCGCTTGATACTACTGTCTGAGGCCAGACAGCGTGGGCTAGAACAACATCTTTTTATTTCTCTAAGGAAACATGGGGAATGTTCTGGACTTTAAAGAAGCCTTTTCCTCCCACCTTTAAACCGCAGTCTACGGTCGCAGGGCAATGAGGCTGTCAGTTACGCTGAATCCAACCGGGCTGCTTTGCTCTTAGCATGTTAACTATGCGTGCATGTGTGCGTCTCCTCTTTTTTTTGGCTCTTATGCTGTCTGAGCGTCCACAGTGAAATGTGGTGTATTGTGGGAAGTGGGGGGGCTGTTTTGTCTGAAGCAAAAAGCCCATTAACACCCCCCATACCCACCCTTTAATTAAAGCCCTGCATGTTTGGCTTTGAAGAAAATTAAGAAAACACTTGCTAACACTCTAATGCAGTCATGTTGTCTGTCTACACATCAGTGCATTTGTAGCCAGTTACCTGCTGGTAAAGTCTGTTGAGCTTGAGGAGATTCATAACCAATAAATGTTACTGTAATTCGTTACAGTTGCTGAGAAAAAATATGTAACTAAATTACAGTTACTTATGAAAATGTTAACGAATGTTTTCTGTAAAAAGACTGGAGATGTTGAGTAATATTAATTTGTTGCTTTGCTTGTTTTTGATGTGCATGATGCCTCCTGCCGTTTAAAGACCTTTTAGTAAAGCAGTGCTATTATGATGCTTTTGATTGGTTTTCTTGTTTGAATTTGCAGCACGCCACTTCTGCCTATTACATCAATCCACATTGCTGCTGAAAGCTTTAGGCTACGACCTCTCTGAGAGTTGATTAAATGTTTAACAGTTGAAAACATCCTTTAGAAATGTAGAAATCAAAAAGTAATCAGTTACATTACTTCAATAAAGTAATTGAAATAGTTACACTACTTATTACATTTTAAAAAGGGTCACTTGTAATCTGTAACCTGTTACATTTCCAAAGTAACCTTCACTGTTCAACTCTGGTCATAACCTAACATTTTAATATCTCGTAAGTTTCTTGTATACAACAAAGGGGCTAAATTGAGACTTTTATCTGACTTCTCCTGCTTTTTAGATGTTTCTCCTGAGAAATGATCGTAGTAATCCATCATGTCACAAAAAGATCTCATCCTGTGCTCAGATTTACTAAGATGCAGCCCAGAGTAAATTTGTTTTGCTTAGAGGTTGCTCTTTCAAAGGAGATCTCAGCTAGATTTCATTTATGTAGGACCATTGTCTCAGATGTTTCTCCTAAAACACCGTAATTGCAGACTATTCATTAGAAAGAAAAATCACAATTAATATCTCCTTACAGGAATAATTCACCTAAAATTTGCTGAAAATGTACTCGCCCTCAGGCCATATAAGATGTAGATGAGTTTGTTTCTTTTGAAGTTAAAAATGGTTTAAAAATTAATTTGTTTCTTACAAACACACACCTTTTTGCTTCACAAGATGTTGATTAATGGACTGATTTGTTGAGTGCATTACTTGTTGGATTATTGTGATGTTTTTATCAGTTATTTGGACTCTCATTCTGACGGCACCCATTCACTGCACTGATCCAGTAGTTGAGCAAGTGATGTCATGCTAAATTTTTCCACATCTGTTCCAATGAACAAAATAATCTCTACCTCTTGGATGCCCTGAGGGTGTGTACATTTTCAGCTAATTTTAATTTTCAGGTGAACTATTCCTTTAAAGTCTCAGTTGTTTCTTCTGTACACCAATGTGATTCAATGGAGATCAGATGGAGTCTCCAATAAGATCAATCTTTAACATGGTTTTTAGTAATTCCAAATAAATATTACTTTAGATAGTGAGAAATTATACATGGACAACAACACAGATTTTTGTGGTCTTTGAGGTGCATCTGCTTGTAATTGTCAGGTTGTAACTGCAACTTCTCTGTATTATCATGAATGATACCATGGCTGTCACTGCTGAAAGATTTGGATTCGGATTGTGCCAGAAACAAAGCCGATGAAACAGAAAAATGTGTGAGCCGATGAAACGGGAACAGAGGAATGTGTATTTGCTTGTTTCTGTCATTGTAAAGTCAAGTGATATGTGAGCTGTGATTTGTAAACCTGCTTTACATTATGTAGCTGATGTTTTTTGAGGACTGGTGGACATCATTTAAACTCAAGCTTTAAAAAGCATCTGATGGTATTTCCTGCAGCAGATGGCATAATGCAATTAAAATGCTCTTGTTGGCAGAAGTATGTCTTTTTTTTTTCAGTGTTAAAATATCTTTTCCTGTCCAGCTTAATATGCAGAGACAATTATAAGTAAGCCATTTGTAGGCTGAGTTCCCTGAAAATGTAAACGATGTGGCTCTGTGATGCTATCAAATCATTGCTTTGTTTGAGCATCCCGACCAGCATGACACAGCAACATTGGCTCAACCAATTGCATGAGTTGGGGGTGGGACTCTCAGAAATTACACCAATTACATGCTTTAAAGCCAAAAGGGAGAATTATATAACATTCAATGACATAGTTGGCTCTTCCTTTCTTACCCTTTTGGGTTTTATTGATTATGCAAATTGATTAACTGATGAGATTCATCAGTGGGCAGAGCTCATAAGGGAATCCGCACAGATCACAAATCCCCCATGATGCTGGGGTTTATTTGCAGAGGTGGAGAGATTAAATAAAGTCTTAACATGAATCAGCATTAGGTCAGTGAGTTTACCTGGGAGAGAATTGTCTTGTCTGCCTGTTTTTTTCTCTCTTTCCCTCCATTCCTTTTTTTAATCTCTGTCCGTGAAACAGGTCAGGTAATTGTCGCCGCTGAAGAAGTGCCCTAGTCTCTGAGTCGGAGTGTGTGTGTAGTTGTGTTTCTGGGTGTGTGTTTGTATGTTTCAATGAGAAAACGATAGAAAAGGGAATGGGGGGTGGTGAGGAGGAGACAGATAAATGGAATGAGAGATGGAGGTGTCGGCCCATTACTAGGCCATTGTCTGCCTGGTGTCTGCGGACTCGTCACAGAGCTGCCGATGCTCTGATTGGCTGTCTGAGTGTGCCCACCCTTCATCCGTGACCCTCCCTTCACAGGACACTTTCACAGTCTCTATGTGGAGTGACATGCTATAATTCATCTAAAACATTTTTTAAACAGCATTTTAAATTATTTTGTAAGTGTTATTATATTGTACTATTTGGTCAGTAACATTTTTCAGCATAGATTCATTAACCTAACAGAAAATATGTTTATAATGTTACAAAAGATTTCTGTTTAAAAATACTGTTCTTCCGAACTTTATATTCTTAAAATAATCCTGGAAAAAAAATTGTATCATAGTTTCTGCAAAAATATGAAGCAGCACAACTGTTTTCAACATTGATAATAATAAAAGATGTTTCTTGAGGAGCAAATCAGCATATTAGAATGATTTCTGAAGGATCATGTGACTCTGAAGAAAGAAGTAATGATGCTGAAAATTTAGCTTTGCATCACAGGAATAAATTACATTTTAAAATATATTAAAATGTAAAATAATTGGAATAATTTCACAACATTACAATTTTTACAATTTTTTTTTCAAAAACATTAAATATATTAACAAACTTTTGATCAGCAGTGTACATGCACTTTTTATGGTATTGTATTAAGAGACTACATGCAATATTTGTGCTTTAAGAAAATACTTTTTTTCAGGTCACAGGACCTTTGACAATGAAATAGTGAATAAAAATGATCAGTTACAGGACCTGAGAGAAACACTTCCTCTTATGCAATATAGAGTTAAACCTAATATGAGTAGAGTTAAATCTAAATGTTGAAAAAAGTAGCTATTGATCTGTAGAAGGTGCAACTCTCGATGCTATGGTTTCTTTATGAAACTATGAAATGTGGTTCCAAAAATCTAAGAGGGCACATGCTTCAGTTTATATAAGTTTTACACTTCCTTACTGGTTTCTGTTCGCTCACCTGTACTAAACACCAGGAGTGGGAAACTTTATAGAAACACACATTAGCAAGGCGTCATCGTTTGTCTCTGTCCGATTCAATCAAAAAGGGCTTTTTTGCAGAACCCCCCTTTTTCTTTGCTCTGTGCATGGCACGTTTTTCAGCAGTTAGGATTTGGACGTGTTGTGTTGGACCATAGGGGTGTGGAGGGGTTGCCTCCTGCGGGCTCCACCCCTGCTGAGGTGTTAGTGGAGGTGCTTAATCTGCTTGATATCCCATCAAGCAGATTAAGCACCTGATTGAGCGTAAACACTTCTCCTTCGATTAGAGATCTGCACGTGTCGACAGCAGAAACTGCAGCAAGCATCAGCCCGAACTGTCGGCTCGCTGCCGGCTCATATCAACAACAGCTCCGAGGCAGGAAGTATGTCAGCTGGAAGCTAACTAGCCGTCCACCTCTTTAACAACCCTGTCCCCCTCACACCTTCGCTGGCACCCCATATACACCTTGTTAGCCTTGTAAATGGCCACAACACACACAGAGACACCTAGAGACATTATCACTTCGAATCACACTAGTTTTCTTACTGTTCTTGGATGTTTTGCCTTTATAATGCTACTGACAGACACAGTGAGTCTCAGTCACTTATAATTGTGTGGATCAGTTTATGAAAATGTTTGCATGAGACTCACTGTGTTATTTTAAAGTGTCCTTTAATATGGTCAGATCTAAACTTTAACCTTTGAATCTGTCATTCTTCCATCTCATTTACCTTCAGGGGTCTCCCTCCATCCATCTGTCTCTCTTTTCTCTCATTTTCCCCTCTTCCTGTAGATGTAGTGCTCTTCAGGAGCATGTTCACTAGATAAAACAGTAGTGAAACATGAACTTTTTGTTTGCTCTGGAGTGTTTATGGATGTTTTCGTGATGAGTTGGCTCTGTGTTTGTCTACTGTGATGGCCCTTTTCTTCACAATAAGTCAAAACTGACACTCTTTGATAGAGAAAAGAAACAAACAATGAATAAAATACTAATGAAGTATTTATGCCTCCATAATTTTGGTGTATATCTGCATGTGTGTGTGATTTGTGTTTGTGGCATGAGTATGTGCACTAGAATGTGTTACTGTACACTCAATATTTTACTGTCTGGATAGATTTTCGGTAGAAAAAGAAAAACAAAACATTCTTAAACGCAGTTCTCACTGTCCTCATAGCAGCAGTTGCACAATGTGGGTTGTGAGTGTATTTTTTTGTGGGAAATAACATGGATATTTTTAGTTTGTGCCGTATGTCTCCAAGAGCACAAGCCAGGTTTATTAAATCACACACTCCGAGGTAGCGCAAAACACAAAGCAGATACCCGCGATCATCGTCTGGCAGAGAACAGGCACTTGCTGTCTATCTGATTTTAATGTATTCAAGTTTGTGTGAGTGAAAGAGGGAGAAATATTGTGTTTATTTTAGTGTCTCTACTTACGTCTGTCTCCTGTACAAACTCATAGCAGCAATGGAAGCTTGTTTCATAAGCCAGCTCTTCTTAAACCTCCTTATTTAACCTCTGCTTAGTATCAATAACAGGATTCAACTTTTTAGTATTCTTTTGCTATTTGAACAACCTTTATTAAACTTCAATGTGTAACTCATCTGCACCGTTTGTGCAAAAACAAATGCTGGATTTCATATTTGGGGATATTTGTCTCATTGGGTTCATTATGTGTGTATGTTGTCTTTTTCAGATATGGATGAGTGTGAAAATGACTACAATGGCGGATGTGTTCACGACTGCATCAATATCCCCGGGAACTACAGGTGCACGTGTTATGATGGATTCATGCTGGCAGATGACGGGCACAATTGTCTCGGTAAGATGCTAGAAGGAAATATACACACTCAGTTGCCTCTCCTGACGGACTTACAGATGAACTAATCCCTCATCATCTCTTTGCCCGGCTAACGACCTCTGTAACAACCCCCCTTCGCAAACATAAACAAATCTGCCTCAGCGATCTCCGCGCAGCGCTTCTGAAAAGGCCAGCCGAGCCGCGTCTAGCTCCAATATTCCATCCCCGTTGTGACAGGAGCACGCCAACAGGAACCTCGTGATTATTTTCATCTCTTAAAAATGTCACCCAAATGTCACCAGTGGCGCAATCACGTCCAATTCCCAGAAATCGGCAGTCAGGTCCGATGTTTATTTTAGCGGTTAAAAATGGAAGTAGGGGAAGAAAAGACTGAGAGAAAATTAATAACTTGCCATCTCGTATTTATTGAAATAGTTCAAAGATGAAATTCCATGACCCGGAGAGTTAGGGCTGGGTCTCATGGTTTTGCTGGATTGCTGTGGGGATTGAGGAATTCGTTAAAAAGTGTGTTTTTTGTAGCAAGTCTGTTTGCGTTACCCCTCTAAGTGAGTGCAGATGTGTCTTTGGTCGAAAGCAACTTATCAACCTGAAGTGTGGTGGCTTTATGGTGTCATGGTGACTACGTATTACAGTCCAAACATCAATGTCGCAAGAGATAGAGAGAGGACAGAGCTGGTGTGCGTCTGAGCAGCTGGATGAAGAACTTGAGCCGCTCTCATCTCATCTCCTCTCTGCTCTCGTAATCCAAAGCAAATATATGCGCCGAGCCGAGTTTCAGGATGCTGAGGTCATCATTTTTCATTAGCCGCTGTAATGATGATGGATCCCAGAGCAGGACATCAGGGCTCAGACCTTCAGAGACCTTTAGCACCTCCTCCGTCTTGCTACATCAACTTGCATGTTTCCTTTAGATGGTTTTCCCTTATTTGTGTCTCTTTCAAAACAACTGAGGTGGTACAATGGTGACATCAGATAATAGCAATACCATGATAATTAGATATCACAAAGTACTTAAAGATAATGTGTGTCATTTCCAATCCGATTTTGTGAAAATTTGTAAACATTGCACTAGTTGGAAATTCCAAAAGAATTTGTACGCTCTGACGGGTACAAAAATGTCACCATGAAAGTCTACTCCTAGTTGCCGGTTTTGTATGAATTGGTGCGATCTGACTGGTGTGAAAATGTGCAATTTGTAGGTAAACCGGGCCCCCACACCTAGGTGGTGATTTCATAAATATTTGTACGATCCAGCTGGTATAAAAACGTATGATTTGTAGATAAAGCATTACCATGATGGCACACCCCTAACCCTACTCCTAGCTGATGATTTCGTATAAATTCATACGATCTGAATGGCACGAAAACATACAATTTGCCGGTAAAATGTCACCATAAAGGTCCACCACTAACCCCACCCTTAATTGGCAATATCATATGAATCTGTACGATCTGACTGGTACGAAAACATACAACTTGTAGGTAAAATGTCACCATAAAGGTCCACCACTAACCCCACCCCTAATTGGCAATATCATATGAATCTGTACGATCTGACTGGTACGAAAACATACAATTTGTAGGTAAAGTAAAACTCCCCTAATCCCCCCCTGTTGTGTATTGCATATTGATTTGTACAATCTGACTGTATAAAAATGTAAAATTTGTAGCTAGTGAAATGTCAAATGAAGGTCCACCCCAAAACCTACCCCTTTAGGGGGCTGAAAGCAGATCATATATAACATATGAATGAGATTGCACGAATTTATAAAAAATCTCAACCAATTTACTAAAATACTTACAAATTGTCATGAGACTATTGGTCATTTCTGCACCACTAGAAGCACCAAACAACTGAAAAAGTAATGAATGTTTGCACTCCCTCCGTCCTTCATTGTTAGACCAAACAAACAGTCCCCCCCCTAAATCACACAATTGGTTGAGCCAATGTTGTGAACATTTACTCTTAATTTTATCGCAGTAGCGCTAATAAAGTCTGTCTTTGTTGGACAGTCCAATGCATTCATGTTATTCTGTTCAAAATTACTTGTCGTAACTATATGCTTTCATAGGTATAGGATAGCTGTTTCTTTGAATACTATGGTCCAACCATGGTACCATGCCCATAAAACCAAGGTGTTACTACAATGCAATGTCTAAAAACTGTGATAATACTATATGGTAATCTATCTCTACTTCTTCAAAATCAGCCCTTCATTTTTCACTTTCTCTAACTTTTCTTTTTATCCTCCTCCTTAAAATCTCTCTCTTTCTCCCGTCCTGTCTTTGCACTCTCCCTCTCTCTGTATTTTCTTGGTTATCTTGGCTGTGGGTCTCTTTGGAGTAACTCCAGGCTGTTTCCCTAGAGGCGATAGACTTGCCTTCTATTTGACATCTTTATTGTGGAATGTCTCAAATACAAGTCTAAATGATGGCTCTGGGAACTAAGACAAGGCCGTAGAGGGCCATCAGCAGCACTGAGGGGGCTCTCCTGTTCAAAACCCCCTCCTTCTGCTGCTCTTGTTATGTCTTTCCCTCCGCTTCCAGTTTTCTGTGTCTGACTCGCTACATTTCTCTTCATTTCTTTCTGTCTTTTCTGTCTTGTCCTCTCTCCTGGATTTAATCTGGTTCTGTCTGTCTTTGCCTCAGCCCTCTCCTCCACCTCTACCTAGAAATAGATTGACACAGAAAAAGTCAGTCATTTTAGAGATTTTTCTCTCCCTGTCCTCTTCTTTGCCTTGCATGCTGTCTTTTTTTTGTCACTTTAATCTTCATTCGAGAGGTTCAGTATAGCATTTGTGGCATAAAGTTTATTACCACATAAAATTGATTCCAATAAGTCTCTGTTTTTATAAAAGGGCTAAAATTGTCTTTCGGTAGATGAAACAATTCCTTGGTCAAAGAGATGTCGTCATATGGCGCTTGGTCATGTTTCCTGTTACTCTCTTCTGTCTGCTTAATGCTGATGCTTCTCATTCACACATCATCTGTGTGTGTGTTTGTTTGCTCTTTCGAAACCTTATTCATTCTCATTGGTGCTTTAACATCATATGACGTGTTCTCATAGCACCCTCATTGGCATCTGTGCGCATTATGGCAAGTTCGGATGGAAGTGAAACCACTAGAACTATTGACTTTCTCGAAAGGTTAAATGAATCATGTTTATGATGACCTTTTCCTGTAATCTCTTTTTTGTGCTTTTGACATTCTCTTTCTATTTCATTTTCTCCTAGTATGTATTGCTTAACCTTTTCCGAGATAATTAATGACTTCTTTTAACTAGATTTTTTACATTTTCTGATGGAAATGTGATTGGTTTATACAAAATTCTTGTTGCTTGTTAATGTTATTAGTGTTATAATTGCTTGTTAGTGTGTTGCAAGCATGAAACATAAGTTTAAAGGTATTAAATTATTTCTAACAATAAAGTCATAATTGCGTAAGCTGCATTTGAGAAGGTTTTTTTTTTTTTTTTTTTTTTTTAAACTCTGATACGTAAATGGTCTTCCATAAATCTATTTAAAATGACATTGTTTGAAGGGGTAAGCATCATACTTGTATTCACTGTACTTGGGCTTTGTTTATGTTCTCAGCTACCAATAAAAGGAGTATTCAGCTCTTTAAATCCACTCCACAGATACCCAACCCACCCAAGCAAGAGTATGAGATGAGCAATAGCAATAGTGATGCTTGCCTTAGTGTGGCTTGTGCCACTGATTATGTTCTGCATAAACACACACACTCACGCACACACTCACAGAGTGTGTTCAAACAAACCTACTGAGCGCTAACCAAACCGCGAGCTCTTTGAAACGGTACGGAAATCAGTGCTGTGGCTTATTTGCCTGGCTGATCTTGTGTAGGAAGTCGTTTTAGATCTCCACATGTTAACAAGTTAAAGCTTTAATTGATTTAAGATTGGCCAATGGGGAGCTGATTAAAGAGCAATTTACTGCAGTTCCTCTGTCTTTTTCATTTCCATTCTTATTTGTTTTTTCTCTCTGTGCAGGCAGCTGGACTCAATGTGTTGATCATTTGGCTCTTTTTTTTTTTTTTTTTTTTTTTTTGCCTGTGCTGCCGCTGCTGTTTATTTATCTTTTGGCTGCTTTTCCCTTCTCGCTTCAACATCAGAATGGGAGGAGAAAACTCTTGTAGTTACAATTACAACAGGGGTGATGTTGTAACTGAGGTCACTTTAAACAAGAGAAATCACAGTACTGTTCTGTTGTTTACTTCACTTTATTTCAATTCAGTTTAACTCAGGTCTCTCTTCTCTTCTCTTCTCTTCTCTTCTCTTCTCTTCTCTTCTCTTCTCTTCTCTTCTCTTCTCTTCTCTTCTCTTCTCTTCTCTTCTCAGGTTTATTTCACTTCCATTTTGTTCTATTCTGTTTGCTTTGCTTTGATTCACTTCTGTTCTGTTAGCTTCTGTTGCGTTCATTTTGCTTTACTTCTATTTTGGATGTCTTTGCTATTACTTCTGGTTTGTCACTGTTCAATTCACTTCATTTTGTTCTGTTCTGTTTGTGTTGATTTGCTTTCCTTCTGTTTTTCACTTCTCTTCTGTTCACTTCTTTTGAGTTCATTTCACTTTTTTTTTTATTCTGTTCACTTCACTTCACTTCACTTCACTTCACTTCCGTACACTTCGGTTGAGTTCATTTCACTTCACTTCTGTTTTGTTGTGTTCTGTTTGTGTCGCTTCACTTTGTTTCTGTTCTTCACTTCTTCATTTCAATTCTCTTTTCTTCTGGTCACTTCTTTTGAGTTCATTTCACTTCATTTTGTTTGCTTTACTTAGCTTTTCTTTGCTTCTCTTCTGTTTGCTTCGTTTCACTTCTGTTTACTTTACATTGCTTCATTTCTCTTCCGTTTCTGTTCACTTCACATATATTCTGTTCACATCTGTTGAGTTCTTTTCACGTCACTTCTGTTTTGTTCTGTTCTGTTTGTGTCGCTTCACTTTGATTCTGTTCTTCACTTCTTCATTTCAATTCTCTTTTCTTCTGGTCACTTCTTTTGAGATCATTTAACTTCATTTTCGCCTTTCTCTTCACTTTTGTTCTGTTTGCTTCGTTTCACTTCTGTTTAGTTTACATTGCTTCATTTTTTTTCAGTTTCCTTTCGCTTCACTTCTATTCTGTTCACATCTGCTGAGTTCTTTTCACTTCTCTGTTCACTTGTTAATTCACTTGACTCTTTTTTTGTCTTCATTTTAGTTCACGTCTGCTACCTTTAGTTCTGTTTACTTCAGTTAATTTCTTATGTAGCTCTGTTCTATTCACCTCACTTCACTTTTTTCTGTTCTCTTCTGTTCTTATTTTTCTGTCCCGTTTTGTGTAGTCCTGTTTACTGCTAAACTTCTATTGTTCTGTTCTGTTCAATTCAGTTTATTTCTCTTCAACTCACTTCAGTTCTGTTCAGTCCTCTTACTCTTTGATTCTTGTGCCCTCTCTTTTATTCTGCCCTGAATTTCTCTCTCAGTTTCCTCCTCACTCATCTTCTCTCTCTCCCTTTCTTTTTCTCCCTGTTGTGTCATGTCATCTTAGATCTCCTCCAAATTAAAGTTTACACAAGAGCAATCAAACAAAACAAAAGCATTCTAGTTTAAACTCGCAGACTGGGATGCCAGGGCTCTTGTTTAAATTTTGGCAGAGAGGGCCTTAATTGAGAGATGACAGCTGAAATGTTATTTTTTTCCCTCCTTTTAAAGCAAGAGAGGGCTGTCACACTGATGATATCTGTTTCCATTCCCACATTAAACACGGCGTACAACACGCTCGCAGCTATAGAGTCACTCGAGACAGAGGCAGCCAGCATGTCTTCTCCAAAACCTATCAAATATTACTCTCGTCTCTGAACTGACAAATGAGATGCAAGCCACCACGACTGGATTGTTACATGTGGCAATACAGAGATAAAAGCTTGTAATCTGGGTGGCCTCAAAATTGATGGCATTATTCTTAGAAGAAATGCATTTCAGAGAGAAAAGAAAAATAGTGAAGGGAAAGTGGAAAGACCGAGGTGACAACCTACAAAATAGCAACATGGCATTTCTTTTGGAAGGCTCAAGGTATCAACCACAAAGTTTCATTAATTCTTTAAACACTTGTAAATGAAGATCGCTAATTATTTAGAATGTGCTTGGGGGTAAAATGTAATTACGAAAAGCTTGTGTATTTAGGGTGTTACATGGCAACACCTTCCCAAAGGAAAATTTTATTGCACAGAGTTTGCTCTTTTATAGCTTAGGAGACCTGGAGTTTTTGGTTATGGTTCGGTTATCATTTTTTAAATTTTTATTTGGTTTGTCTCATATACTTCTTCTGAAAATCCTTTGGAAATGCAGGCACAAATTACAAAGGTGTCAGCAACATACACTACTGTTGAAAGATTTGGGGTCAGTAAGGAATTAATACTTTTATTCTGTGAGGTTGCATTAAAAATTGACCAAAAAGTGACAGTAAAGGCATTTATACTGTTGCAAAAGATTTCAAATAAATGCAGTTTTTTTTAACTTTCTATTCCTCAAATAATCTTGAAAATTAAAATAATTTCCAGAAAACTATTAAGCAGCACAGCTGTTTTGAACACTGATGATAAATGTTTCTTGATCATCAAATCAACATTTCAGAATGTTTTCTTAAGTATAAGACTGGAGTAATTGCTAAAATAAATGTATTATAATAGAAAACTTTTTTAAATAGTAATATATTTTACTGTAGTTTTGATTAAATAAGTGCAGCATTGGTGAGATTAAAAAATGTACAGACTCTAAACTTTTGAATTGTATACTTTGAATTCCATAAATAGAAGAATTTGATGACAAATATTTCAATCTCTGACTCTGAGATACTTTTAAAACTTTTTATATTAAATCAATGCAAAATAGTAGCATTTTCACAAGTTATCTCATACTTTTAAACCCTACCGCGTAGTACAAAAAGCTTTCGGTTTCTGGGGCAGACAGGGATGCCTCTGTGGACGAGGGCATAAAGACCCCCTCTCTCGATGGGTACAGTAGTTAATAGGACAGGAAAGGCCTTGCTGTCTTGGCTGCGTTAACGAGACGCCCCACGGATGCTAAAATAAGAGTTATGTCGCCAGGTAAAGCCAGGAGCCACATAATAAACCACTGTGACAAAATTAAACTCTGGTTGTGTCTGCATGTTGTGGATGAGATTACGTGTAGCCTATGTGTATGTCCTACATTCATACATGTCTTTTGGTTGATGCGGAATGTTGTATTTTATCAGAGGAAAATAGAGATTAAATAGAATGTCCAGACTTTAGCAAAGAAGTTAGCCCAAATAAAGTGTACAAACCAACGAGATCCACTCAGGACACAAAAGCCCGAGTTCATTAGACAGTTAGTCTCCTTTAGCCCAGTAGTCTTAGCTCGTAAGCTACACAGGAGATGATAGAGAAGTCATTGGGCCGAATGGTGTGCTTTTGTGCAGCCACGCACAGGCGCTAACGGCTGTAAAGGTATTTACGCACACAAATAAAGAGCTTGTAAAACTTGCTGCCTCTCAGCGCACTCCAAACAGACAGGGCAGTAAACATAAACACACGTCCACATTAGCTGTCACACAGTGCTGTTATCAAAAGACATGTAAATGTGAAACAGTCATTGCAGTCTCTATGTATACAACATAACAGCGACTTTGAGCGTGTTTGTGAGTGCAGCGCTGAATATTCACCTATGACAGTGGAGGAAACTGGTATGTTGTTTCCACACCTCATTTACAGAAGCTTTGATGATCATTCGGCCTTCCAGTTTATAACATTCAATGCGAGTTTTGTAAGTGGCTTGTAAACAATAGATCTGGATTATACTAAACAAGACGGATGAAAAAACATACACACAATTTTCCATGTATCTATTCGTAAATGTCACACAATTATTTTCTTTATTCTTTCTAAATGTAACTTTTATTGTTTTTTAATAGCTATTTTCTACAATCCATTTTATAAGAATATGCAGAAATTGTCTTGTTCTTCACTTTTTGTTCAATATTTTTGTGCTGTACCATTCCCCTCTTAAAGTATGATTTTGGGGACGTGCATCTTTTACGGAAGTGGCATTATTAAAGTCTGTGTGACCATATGGAAGCTCAATAGTTAAAAAATAACAGTTATAAGTATTTTATGTAAGTTTTTTTGGCATAAATAATAATTGTGTTGTGATATTTACTAGTAATTTTAATTTTATGAGTATGCTACCAGAATTTACTTATGTTGTCTATTCAAATGATAAGTATATCAATTCTAATTATGTTTTTTGTTGTTGTTTGTTTTGTTTGGTTTCATTAGGTTTTTGCCTTTTGTTTGTTTGGTTTTGTTTTGTTTCATTTTGTTTTTTGTTTTGTTTGGGTTTTGTTTTTGTTTTTTTTATTTATTTTGTTTAGTTTTTTTTTTTTTTTGAGGGGGGGTTTTGAGTTGGGTTTGTTTTTGTTTTAGTTTTGGTTTCGTTTGCTTTTGTTTAGGGCTTTTTTGGTTTGTTTGGTTTCATTTGGTTTTTATTTTGTTTGGGTTTTGTTTGATTTAATTTGTTTTGTTTTTGTTTTAGTTTGGTTTCGTTTGCTTTTGTTTGGGGCTTTTTTTTGTTTGTTTGTTTGTTTGGTTTAGTTTTGTTTGAGTTTTTTGTTTCTTTTTGTTTTACTTTGCTTCGCTTTGTTTTTTTGTTTTGTTTAACAAGATATTGGAGTAATACGACCAGCATATGTATGTTGTCTGTTCAAATTCCAGCCATGTGAATTCCAAACGCGATCCCCTTTAGTGGTCTTCAAGTATCTATGCGGATTACGGACCTGTAACCTCTAGCCAAAATATGATGTCATGAACATTCAGCTGTGATGAGTGACAGAAGAGTGGCAGTGATGTTACTCTGAGACATAATAGCACCCCTGAGAGAGAGTTATGGGCTGCCGACTCCACAGAGGCAGGTTGCTGTGTTAAGGCTGCATAAAACTCACTCATGTGTGTTACTGGTCTCCAGTGTCACGCTGTTACTCAAACCAACATACCCACAATTCCATTTATAGAGCTGTCAAAGACACAGTAATGGGCAAACACACATACAGATTGGACTTACAAGATACTCTCATCCAAACAGATTTTAGTTTAGCCAGAGTATTTAAAAAGTAATAATTTAGCCACTACTGAGGGTCTGGATGTCAGATATTGCTTTAAATTTCTTATTTCAGCTGGAATGATTAGATGTCTGTTTACTGGTTTATTTGTCTGGTAGATGTGTTTGGAAACTCGAACATCAAACTACTCATTTAATCAACATTCTTCAGTAGCTGCATTCTTCAGTAGCTGATAGTCTCCAAGAGGAAATCAAGGAAAATCAGCTCCGGATAAACAAACACTGTTGCAAATATCTGAGTTGAGCCGGCTTTGGTTACACAGAGAGACAAAGCATGATGGTTTTGCCCAGATCCTTGTGCTTGAATGACTGTGTTTGTGTGCTTTGTAATGACCGTGTGTGTTTGTGTCTCTTTAGATGTGGATGAATGTCTGGACAACAACGGCGGCTGTCAGCAGATCTGTGTGAACACCATGGGCAGTTATGAGTGCCAGTGCAAAGATGGCTTCTTCCTGAGCGACAACCAGCACACCTGTATCCATCGATCGGATGGTGAGTCTTTTCCACAGTGGAATCTCATTAGTCTAAAAACTCACTCAGTTATGGGATTAAATTTGTGCCAAAATTATTGAATGCAACTTTTCAAGTACTGAACAAAATATAGCTTGATACAATAAAGAAACTTTAAAAAAAAATACTTAAAACTTTCTTATGAGTTTAGTTTCTGTTTAAGATCTTAAATTAAATTAAATAATTAAATTAAAGTGAATTAAATTAAAATAAAATTAAGCTAATGTATCTATACATAAAAATCTAATTGCATATTAATACATTTGTGTCAGAATTTCTAAATTTTTACAGAATTTATACAACAACAACAACAAAAGAAAGTTAACTTATGAGGTTGGTCTCTCATTATTAAATAATTTAAAAGTTATTAAAATTATTTGAAAATAATTTGAATCATTTTAAACATTATTAATTACATTTAAAATAAATAATTTAAATTAAGTTATGCAATTTAAAATTACTTAAAAAATGTTTAAGTTATACATTTTAATTGTATAAAATTTAAATTATACATGCTTTAAGATGCAAATCAAGGTATGAATGCATAAAAATATAGAACTGCATAATAAAAACTTTTTCAAGGTGTATCGTAGGTATATCATCATTATGCATTTTAAGATGTGTATTTACATTTTTTGTTGTTATTATAATAAACTTTTTTGGACTTTTTGAGACATCTTTATGAAAAGTGATGTCCAATACTTGTGGCACAAATTTAATTCCATGCTAAACATCAAAGTTAGATAGTCTGTTACTTTCTGTTATTGACGAAATGGTGAAACCTCGTTGCATTCCATTGGGCTATTTTTTTTACTCTCATCATGTGTCAGTGTGTGCCCTATCATTCTCACTGTGGCTTCAGAACAGCCAATTCAGCGACATCTTACTTCTGTACTTGTCTTGAACCCTGGACAGAGCTGAAGGTCAGAGGTCGAAGTTGAAGGCATGAACGCGCAGGCGGCCAGCGGGCATGTCTTTGTGTGTGCATCGTGCATTTGGTTCGAATGCTTGGTAAAGTCAGTTGTGACGTGTGACTTCATGACATGTGCATGTGCAGATCATGTGACCCTCTTGTGCTTTCTCATTCCGCCTGTCAGATTTAACTAATGATGCTTCTCGATGTTGAGGCGGATGCATTCCCACACACTACGCAAATCTAAACGATTTGCACACACAGTCATGAATGAGAGTGGGTTGCTTCGTAATAGCATCTTTGATGTCTCTCACAATCATGTGTGGAATGTGGAGAGGAGTGTACGACCCCCTTCTTTTCATCCTCTCCTAGTTTTTAAGGCTTTGTTCAGAGTATATATATGTATATGTGAGAAGACTGGAGAGAGAGGAGAATGATAGAGCCAGTCAGGAGCTGGACAGAAAAATATAGAAAATAAGAAGTGGGATACAGAAACAGAAATGTTACATATTTGCTTTTTGGGAAGCCTGTAACTCTTTTGGTGAATCTCTGCTCCTACATGTAGTATTTTTACTTCAAAAGCAAAACTATGGTAAATACTGTAGTTGTGTATGTGTGTGTTTTTATGTGAGTGTGTGGTACATTTGTGTACTTGTCTGTAAACAAGCTAAACGGTTGTTTTTGTGGATAGCTAACTGATGTGCTGTGGCAATCCTGGATGGCTCTGCGCGCTACACACACACACACACGCACACACTGCTCTATATATCCACTGTAAACAGAAGAGGAGTCAGAAACTCTCCACTGGAAAGACTGGGCATCTTTTACACTTACTAACTGTATGAGGAAAACAGTTTTGCTCAAAGTCGACAAGAAAAAGGAAAAAAATAAAATAAAATAAAAAAGAGCCAATGATTATCCTTGAAATTCATGCTTTTTTAATTACTTTTTTCTTTATTAAAGATTTTATTTATTATTTATTATTTATTTTATTATTTTGTATTAGTACTATTTAATTTAAGCTATTTGACATACAAATTTTAAATTATTTACAGAAGACAATAATCAACAGTAAACAATAATACACAGCTGAGGTACTCACACACGATGTAAACAGTAAAGGCATAAAGTCAGCCAATCAGATTAGACTTTACCAGATCAAGAAAATATCCAGACAATATCCAGGTTTCCACCTACATATTGTTAGGCAAATTTTGTGATATTGCAGAAACAAAGCTGAAAACATCAAGATTAATTAATGAATTTATTATTATTATTATTATTATTATTATTATTATTATTATTAATAATAATAATAATAATAATAATAATAATAATAATAAATTGTATCATTTGTTTAAAATTTTATATTTAAAAACAATATAAAATGACATAAAATGGTTATTTAAATTGAATAACAAAAATAAATGAATAATTTAAAATTTAGTTTATAATGTTGGATAGAAAAAAGAGCTTTCATCCATCGTTTGCAATTTCCTGACACACTGTACATTTAAGCCCGCGTACAGTCTTCCTCATCTGTCTTGGTCTCACAGTCAGACACACTGATTACAAACAGGCAAGTTTTCACACGTTTAATCTCACCCTAAATTAACCTCTCACCTTCCTTCATCACCCTCACTCATCAATAGTGTGTGTTTGGGAATCTGTGTGTGTGAATGTGTGTATGTTTCTTGTTTACAATTCGTCTGTCACCAGTATGGCCCATTGGCTCGTGTCTAAGACTTATGTATGTGTGTGTGAGTGTGTGTGAGTGTGTGTGAGAGAGAGATGTGTGGTGTTGTGTGTTTACAATTCTTCACTCACCTACTGGCCTGAGTCTAGCGCAGTGTTATATGAGTGTGTGTGTGTGAGTATGTGTGTGTGTGACATTGGCGCCGTCTGTCTGCTGTGGAAAACTAGAGCTCTATAAGAGGCCATGTTCTTTTGACTAAGGCTTCTGTCAGTTCTATTGACCTGTGTGGGTCACCGTTTTACTGTATGCCCACTTCTGAAACACCTCATATAGTTTATGAAAGAATGTGGTTTACAGCTGTTGTCGTGGTCTATCTATCTATCTATCTATCTATCTATCTATCTATCTATCTATCTGAATAGACAGAGGTGGATAGACAGGTTGAGGGATGAACAGAGAGAGATGGATAGAACATTTAATATGAACTGAAGCAATATGAATTGATAAACATACAGATGGTGTCTATCTATCTATCTATCTATCTCTCTGTCTGTCTGTCTGTCTGTCTGAATAGACAGATAGATAGACAGGATTAGTGATGGATAGACAGACGGAGGTGGTCAGACAGGTTGAGGGATGAATAGACAGGTGGATGGATAGACAGATTGAGGGATGAACAGAAAGATGGATAGACAGGTGGATGGAAAGATGGAAAGATAGACAGATTGAGGGATGAACAGAAAGATGGATAGACAGGTGGATGGAAAGATAGACAGATTGAGGGATAGATAGATATACAAACAGATAGACTATCTATCTATCTATCTATCTATCTATCTATCTATCTATCTATCTATCTATCTATCTATCTATCTATCTATCTATCATCAATAAATCTTACCATCTGTCTATGTGTCTATCCATTAATCTGTATATCCATCCCACAATCTGTCCATCTACCTGGATGAATAGACAGATAGATGGATAGACAGATTGAGGGATGAATAGACAGACAGATGTATGATACATATACGGACAGACCGACTGCTATCCATTTCTCTGTCAATCCATTTCTCAGTCTTCCTATCTGTGTGTCTGTATATATCTGTCCATCAATCTTTCTATCCATCCATCAGTCAGTCTATCCGTCTGTGTATCGCAGTGTGACTTGAAGTGAGTTCAAGTACACACACAGAAGGAAACGATGATATCTGTGAGTTGTCAGGGACGTGTTTCCATTATTGTTATTTTTTCTTTCATTATTCTCTTTTTATAGTTGTCTCAAACATTCCTGGGAAAGGGTGACTATTGTTTTTTTTGTTTTTTTTTTGGATCCCTCTAGTTTACACAGTTATAAACTGAGTTTCTGCTCCAAATGGCCCAGTGCCACTGATGAAGGAGTCAGAGCAGCCTAACCTAGTGAATGTAAACCCCTCACTTTGTCATCTCTATTCCCACTCTGGATAGAAACAGATTGTAGATTCTTTCTTTTATTACAGTATCAGCCCCCCTTATTTGCCTGCTTTTTATTTTTTCTTTGTAGTGAAGTGCAGGCCAAAGAGTGATGCTATGTATGCATCTATGAGTAGGGCACATATTGCGAGTATATATACTGTATATTTTTATTACTATTTTTTTGAATGCCATTCCGGACCTGCTCAAACTTCATCTGACTTCACATGAATTTCCTCAAGATCTGATCATGCTGCTGTTGCGTGTTCTGCTGACCCGAGCGGTCCAGTTTGAAAATGAATCCCTGGCTCCTAAGGGGATTTTAAATATGGCACAAGATGTCAATACATGTTGTGAAAATAATAACCTTGTAAATTCTTCTCAACCGCTGAAATCCTGGCACTCTTGGTGGGTTGTAAATTAGGACTTTTTTTTGTGCCCTGCCAGCAGCCCACGGCTTCATCAGACTCGGAATGGTAGAAGTAACCAATTGGTTTGGCAGTGTAGTGTGAATGAATCAGAACCTTTCCTAAATATTTAAAGGAATATTTCACCTAAAATTGAAAATTCTGCCATTATTTAATCACTCCCTTGTTGTTCCAAACTTGTATTCTGTTATTTTTCCTGTGAAACAAGAAGAGAAATTTTTTAAACTGACCCTTACATAGTGACCACATCTGTCAAGCTCCCAAATTGACAAAAAAAAAGCACTATACATACAATGTATGCACGTAAGTGATGTGACATGACAAGCTTCAGGTCTATCTACGTGTCTCTCTTTTTCTCTCTGTCTGAGAAAAATCATTAATGCGTTGGCTCACCCCAGCGCCACCCCTACTGTTCAGATGCTGGCGGAGAAATGCAGGCTGATGATTTATGAGCATATGAGAGGAATACGACCAAAACACACACACACACACACACTGCAGTCCTTTTCACACCTTCCACACACACTGATAGAGACACATTATCACATCTGCACATGAACATTAGATTATTGTTAAATCTTTCTTAAAGTGCACATATCCTACACTGATCATACATCAAACTGGGAACCATCTCATTTAGACAAAAAAACCCATGCAAGCTGCAAACCCATGCAAATGCACTGTATTTGAGATGTTTGCAGTCTGTAAAATTTACATTTTTAATATCTTTTATTCAGCAAGAATGCACTAAATTGATCAAAAGTGACAGTAAAAGACATTTATAATGTTACAAAAGATTTATATTTCAAATAAATAGTTCTTTTGAACCTTCTCTTCATCAAAAAATCCTGAAAAAAAAGTATCACGATTACCACAAAGATAAGCTACACAGCTGTTTTCGACATAAGATATGCTATTAAAATAGAACACAGGTATTTTAAATTGTAATTATATTTCACAATATTGCTGTTTTACTGTATTTTTGATCAAATAAGTGAATGACTTTAAAAACATTTAGAAAAATCTGTCACTCCGTATCAAAAATGTCACATCTCTTTTTTCACCCTCTTTTCCTATTATTCTCTCTCTTTCTTATTCTCAGTTCTGAGGAGGATAAAATCAGAAAAGGTGGGATGAAGAGTGGGACCAAACACTAGGATAAACATTAGAAGGCAATGTGTTTATTTGGTGTGTGTGAGGACAGGAAGTGGGCAAAATGAAGCCACTGTTAACACACACACGCACACACACACACACACACACACACACACACACAGTAATAATCTGTTCAGTAATAATAGATTTTATGCTGTTTTCGTCGAAATACCAGCATAAAACTGGAATAATCTTGGGAAGAAAGCCGCTGAGCTTGTGTGTGTGTGCATGTAAGTGTTTTAAACCTTTTCACTCATACACTGCCGCCCGCTCTTGTCCCGAGTCGCCAGCAAACATCCTGCTCTGATGTTGGAATCCTGCAGGGTCACGGCAGAGGTCAAAGGGCATGAGCATAGTTGTGCTTGTAGTCCTAGTGATGCTGTTTGTTTGTTTTTTTGTTTTTTTTACATGAAAATGGTAAATGATTTAGGATGCTTTAAGTGAAGTGTTGAGTGGTGTGTTGAGAAAACTATTTCAGTCCTCTCATGGTCGAAACTTGGGCCAGTTTTAGGGTGGAAGAACTTTGATTGAACTGTACCAAACACACACACTCACTTACAAACACATGCACATATACTCTGAGGTGCTGACAGCGAGTGGGCACTGAAGGTCTTGCCCACCGTCTTCCGCTGGTTATAAATACTGTGATTAAATATTAGCTTTTGAGGTGAACTAAACTTCATAAGCTTCTGCGTTTCCTCTTTTGCTCTGTTTTCTTTCTGTCTTTTCCCTAACAGTTTTTTCCAGGGCGATGTAGTTTGACTGTTGCAGGTGGAGTCATGTTGGTAGGAGGGATGGACTGGCTATAAGGAGCATCGGAACTTTTCCCTTGAGTTGAGGGCCAGCTGTTGAAACCTGTTTAAATATACAAAGCAAACATACTTAGATTTAAAGGAAGAAAATGTTCTGAGGCTGGTTCATTTAAAGAGAATTCTCACCCCAAAGGGAGAATTCTGTCAGATTTTTGTTCAAAGTTTGCTTCAACAAAAAGTGCAAAAGCTCCATAAAAGTAGCTTAAAATTATCCATTGTAATACACTCTAAATCTTAAGAAGTCATAGGATAGCTTTGTGTACAGACTCATATTTAAGTCACTATTCACTTATAATCCACTGCAACTGGAGCTCGAGAACTGGAGAAGTTCAGTACAAGATATTCAGACTGGTTTTGTAAACCAAATCAATTAAGGATTCAGTTTTTTGATTTTAGAGTCTTTCATCTGACCTTTTAACTGTTTATTAATTTCTTCATTTATTTATTTATTTAAATTACAGGGTTATTACAGTAAACTAAAACAAAAACTGAAATGAAAACCAAAATATACAAAACATTAAGTAAAAGCATGATCATTACTTGAAAAATAAATAAATAAATAAAGCAAAATTGACATATAGCTAAGATTGAGATTTAGAAATTTAGCTAAAATTGAGATTAAAATGGAAAATATAAAAATAAAAAATGCTTCAAAATGTAAATAAAAACTATAATAGTACCTTGATACTAAAATAACACTGTTTATTGTGTAATATCTTTTTAGTCATAATATTTAGTTAATTAATTTAAAACTGATTGTTCTTTTTTTAATAAAAATGGTAGTATAGTATATAATACAATATGTGTCTAAAATATATGTAATATATAAATATGTATTTTATAAATGCTCTAAAATGATTATAAATCAAGTAGTTAATAATTCACAGTTTATATTAAATGTAAGTGGTAGTTACTATAGTTACTATAGTATTAACTGCTGAGGATTGCAATTGTAGGTACAGATCGTAAGCTGTATTTTTAGCTCCAGTCCGTTGCTGTTTGGTAGAGGTGTGCATGAATTAGAGGTGTCCCAAGTCCAGCTGTGGTGTTTTCTTCTTCAGTTTCTCCTTCTCCTACTTTTGCTATCTGACTCTTTCCTCACTGAAGAAAACAGCTGCACCATGTCAGGATAGAGGCTTAAAGTGTGCGTTAGTGTATGATCACACTAACTCACCAGGTCTTTGTAAACCTTCAGGTTCAGGAAAAGACATGAGTAGAGAGAGAATAGAATCACACACAGACACCAGAATACTGTCTCTTTCTCCAGTCACTGTGACTTCATTAAGGGTCACTGGGTTAGCTGGGGAACGTTCCAGAAAAAGGTCCACTTTAATGTTAACCGTAATTAATAAGCTTGTGTGTGTGTGTGTGTGAGAGAGAGAGAGAGAGAGAGAGAACTTGTGACGAGCTGTTAAGAAAGCTTGTGTTTGAAGAAGAGATTGGGGAGGGTTTTTGGAAAAGGCTGTTTTCAGTTGAAGGACATCAATGGTTGCTGGTGAAAAAAGAGCCTCATTGAAATTCATGGCTTAGTACCTATAGCATTGTGCATTTGGAGAGAGATTGAAAGTCTGACAGATTTCAATTAAAATGGCATTTACAAGAGATGGGGAAAAAGGGGGCCTGTGGATATTTTTGTGTATGTGTGTGCATGCTTACGTATAGGTAACTGATTTTTAAAGATCATTTGTTTCTTAAAATGACAGAAAAGATTTATCTCTTCAAACTTGCGTGATCAGGGTTTTACGGTTACTGTGGAAAATGTTTGCATCACTTCCTTTTAGCCAAGGGGTCATATTGTAATTTTTATAATTAGTAATATTAGTCAAAATTTTGTGCGCGTGTCCAAAACAGTCATACTTTTGTTTTAAATGACCCTTTTAACCCTTTCTCTGATCTTTAGAGTTAAACAGGCTACTGTGCCTTTAAGATAAAAATGCATTTTTGCATATTAAATGAGTAAGATTTCTGCTCCAGTTTACTTCAAAATGTGCCAAACAAACAGTGTAGATAGACGGAAAACACCTGTATGATAAAAATGATTAAAAAAAACAAACTTTTTTAGATGTTTTGGAAGAATCTGCAGAGTTGTAGGTGCTACACACAGCCAAAAACAGCACAAAGTTTAACAGGTTTTCATATTTGTTTCTTTGTCAGAAAATTCTGAATTCTTTTATTTCTAAAGATCAAGGAATTTTGATTTTACATTGACACCTTGAATACAGCTAACAATTTTGCAAGCAATCATGGGCTCCTCCTAAATATTCCTGTGTTAGCCTCTCCTGCTAAAACAAAAGTTTTCCACCCTTATAAAGAGTTGTTGGATGTGAAGGCTGTCTTCAGAGGTCTTTTATTTCAAATTTATCCACATTACGCTGACGTTCAGAGCTACAAAGACAGATTCCATCCTATTCTGTCCATCTATGGACATCTGAGACTGTTTCTTCGAATGCTGGGTTAAGCTGTACTGTAACTGGTATATAAATAATTATACTTTCGACTTTAAAAGGTGGCTTCCCTTTTGACATCGCATTTGGGGCTTTAAGAGCACTTATTTTAAGTGGTGGGTTTATGGGTAACAGAGCACATGGACACACAGAGTGTATACTGATATTAAACACGTATGTGCATGAGCCGGCTGTCTTTTTCTCTCAAGCACTCACTTAAAATTTCCTGTAATTGCCTTTTTTTCTCACATTTTCTTGAGTGCTTCTGTGGATATACACAGATGGAGGAATGACAGTCCAAGGTGAAAGGGATCAGTATTTAGTTTTCCTTCCTGTCTGTGTTCTTGTTTAAAACTTTAGCCAGGCTGAAGGTCTTATTTGATCTCCAACACTTCCAGTTAAAACTCCACCAAACCCTATGCGGCCCAGTGAAGTCTCATTGTAGTATTAGTCTGCCAGGCCTAGAGTAATGGTGGATAGTAAAAATGCTTCATAGTAGCACACATTCACACTCTCTTACCGGTGGGTGAGAAATGTGGTAGATCTCTTTGTCGTTTAAAGGTTTGACGACCTCTCCAAAGTCCACGTTAATTGGGCACATCAAGGTGTCCTCCAGAACACCAACAGAAAAGCAGCCCACTTTAGGCTCTGTCCTGAGAGCACTTAGTGCTTCTGAAGAGGCTACAGAGGGGGCAGAGATGTAAGAACCCACCATGTTTCCACGGAGACTTGCTTTTGTGTACACACACATTCTTTTCTCATTGTTTGGCCTGAAGATGAGGAGGATGTCCATTAGAGAAGCCCAGCAGTTCCTCTCTGTCATCCCTTGTCTGTGTCTTTTATTCAGGGCTTTTATGTTATCATTTTGTTTAGGAAACTAGGAGGATTCGCTCAGGATGGCGAGATGCTATGTTAGATAACGACGCTATGCTCCACGTACAAGATCAGAGGGAAAAGAAGAAGCTAATTGAAATTTCTGGCCTTTTCTGAATTGCAAATTGTCAATTTGTGTGTGTGTATACACTGTATATGAATATGTATATATACACACTGCCATTCATATGTTTGGGATTAGTAAGATTTTTAATGTTTTTTAATGGAGTCTCTTATGCTCATCAAAGCTGTATTTATTTGATCAAAAATACAGAAAGTAATATTGTGAAATATTATTGCAATTTCTAATATTGGTTTCCTATTTTAATATACTGTAAAATATAATTTATTTCTGTGAAGCAGTGCTGAATTTTCATCAGCCATTACTCCAGTCTTCAGTGTCACATGATCTTTCAGAAATCATTCTAATATGCTGATTTATTATCAGGGTTGAAACTGTTGTGCCAGTATGTGTTGAAACCTGTGATACTTTCTTCTTTAATTCTTTGACGAAATTTTTTTTTAAAAGAACAGCATTTATTCAAAATAGAAATCTTTTCTAACAATTTAAGTCTTTTTATCCATTTAACACATCCTTGCTGAATAAAAGTATTAATTTCTTTAAAAAAAGAAAGAAAAAAAATTTACTGACCCCAAACTTTTGAATAGAAATGTATATTGTAACACAAAATTTATATTTTAATAAACACTGTTCTTATAAACTTTTTATTCATCAAAGAATCCTGAAAAAAGTATCACAGATCCCAAAAAATATTAAGCAGCACATAAATCATCATATTAGAATGATTTCTGAAGGATCATGTGACACTGAAGCTTTGCTTCACAGGAATAAATTATATATTTAAAGTATATTAAAATAGAAAACTGTTTATTTAAATTGCAATAATATTTCACAAAATTACAGTTTTTGATCAAATAAATGCAGCCTTGATGATCAAAAGAAACTTCTTTAAAAAGCATTAAAAATCTTACTAATCCCAAACTTTTGAATGGCACTGTATTGCAAAATATACTGATTGTATTTCAATGCAATTGCAAAATACAGTTTCCAAACTTTATAAATTACACAAAAAGGTCCAAAAAGATTCAAAAACTTGAACAAAAACAAATGAATGACAAGATTTGTGATACAAAACTCAATTTATGAGAGTAATGACTTTTTGGTCTATTTATCATACATAGTGAACATATACTGTCAGAAGTTTTGGAATATAGTGCATCACTTTTATGATACTTTTATGGTCTTATTTAAAGCTTTAAGACTGTAGTTTAATTATTATAATACATAATTTAATAATAAATACAATTAGAAAGCCAATAATTGCTTGGAAAAAATCAACCAGTATGTTCTTCATAATTTCTCTTTTTGTCTTCTCTGGAAGAAATTAAGTCATACGGGTTTGGAACGATATGAGGGTGAGTAAATGATGACAGACTTTTCAATCGTGGGTGAATTATTCCTGTGGGTGAAACAGGAGGAGAGATTTTGCAATCTCAGAAGAAAATAGGGAAAAATGAAAAGGGGAAAAAAGGAGTGTAGATGTTTGCTGAGCATGTTGTCCGTGGAGAGAGTCTTTGTGTGCGCTTCCACGGGTCAGCCGGTGTCAGTGTTGTTCTGTGTGTGAAAAAAGATCCTGTGGCAGAAACATTAAACTAATTTACACCACTCATAAAAATCACACACTCATCTCCAGGAGCCTGTCAGAGGAGTGTTTGTAATGGGAAGATTACACGACTGTAACTCAGGTTTCTCTCTCTGTCTTTCTTTCGACAGATGGGATGAACTGTATGAATAAGGACCATGGCTGTGCCCATATCTGCAGAGAGACTCCCAAAGGCGGTGTGGCCTGTGAGTGCCGCCCAGGATTTGAGCTAGCCGAAAATCAGCGTGACTGCAAATGTATGTATCAACTTGCCGAAATTACATTCCGTTCCCTCTCTCAGAATCATAAAAATGTCATATTTAAATTGTTTTAAATCCCTGGGCAAAATATGTATTATTTAAAATAAAAATATATATTAAAATCATTTAAAAAAAAATACAAATTTAATATCTTTAATTTTATAATTTATTATTTTTTTAAAAAAATTATTATTAATTTTAATTAATTTTATAATATATTATTTTATTTTATTAATTTAATGTCTCTACTGGTCAATATGGATCTCAACAAGGCAACCTCTTTATTGAACCTTATGACATGACTGACATGACTTGATGTGTACAACATTTTTAACATATTTATCAGAAATTCTATTTATTTCTTCAGGTGTAAAACATTTTATAAAAGGAAAAAAATACTTGATGTACATTTAAAATGACCACATAATTATAATTGATGTAGCTACAAATTATAATGTCATCATGTATGTATTGATCTCATCCAAGTTCATGACACTTGTTTAGATTCTTTTCAAGTGGTATGAAAAATCCCTTCATTTTTCCTTTCAGCCACAAGTTGGCTTCTCAATATACATCTCAAAAGAAAATGGCTGGTGGCATTAAAGCTAAACAACAGGTTTACGGATTGATTTTAGTCTGTCCTCTAATACTGATCTCTCCTTAAAAACACCACCTCAGCCACTGATCTGTCAAGGACGTATTAGTTATAGTGCTGTGGCTCTGGCCTGAACATCTGGAGAACTTTCATCTACAATTCGTCATTCTTCTATTTTTAATGCTAGTGGGAAAACCATCGACCAAAGTCCTCAAAACTCTTGTTCGTCCAAGTATTGCACAATGTGAAATATCTGCTCAGTCTCTTTGTCCAGCCAAAGTTCTTTGACATCAACAAAAGATATTGGACATATTTTGTTTTCCTTTGATAAGTCTATCCTAAATATACAAGACTATATAGGTTTTTATTTAGCATTTTCCCCATCTGTCCTTAACTAAAGTATTTGTACCTTGATTAAAAGGGTGTCCATGGCGGTACACTTTTCTTTTTAGCCCTCCTCACAGTTCTTGTGTGTTACCAGTGACATGTAACTATGGAAATGGTGGTTGCCAACACACATGCGATGACACCGACGGGGGGCCCGTGTGTGGATGTCATCAGAAATATGCCCTGCATTCGGACAGCAAGACCTGCATTGGTAAGTTGCTCTCTCTCATACACACACACACATACACACACACTGCCATTTAGCTCTTCTAGCACAGTTCTTCATGGAAACCTTGGCCTCGTTGTATTTACACAATGAGCACAGGGGAGAGAGTGAGGTGAGTGAGCTTTACCAGGGTTATAAGTGCAAGGCTGTTTCTGACAGATTGGACAGAATGTTTGTTGAAGGAGTTTTTGTAGGCCGGCCGAATGGTCCATATCACAGTTTCCGCACTGAGGGTCCCGGTACGCTGCGGTGAGAGAGTGCATTGGGTACTGCTAACCCCAAAGACTGGCCTCACGTCTCAGAGACGAGCACCCCACATCCCAGCCTATGTGGCATCCAGGAACAAACTGCTTCCTTGAGGTTCGGGGCTTTATAAATATATGCATTTCAATTGTAGCATCCTTCAGTCATGAAGCAAAGGCATAGTTCACCCAAAGATGAAAATTCTGCCATCATTGCTCACCCTCATATTATGCCAAACCCGTATGACTTTTTGTCTCACATGGAACATGAAAGGAGATTTGCACTTCTCTTTCTATAATATGAAAATGAGTGGAGGCTGTTGAGCTACAAAAGTAATATAAAAACACCATAAAAGTTGTCTCAAATCTAATTTTTGTTCACAAATACATCTGGTGTGGTTTTAATGCACAGTGTTTAATGTGCACAAATACAAATAATAATTGCGTATAATTTTATAGTGCTTTTTTGTATGGATACATGACAAAAAGGATATATTGTTTATTATATTTAATTGTACAAGCTCATTTCAGCATATTTTTACATTTAGATTGCCTAAGGCTCAAAGTTAAATAAACATGATTAGTTTATGAATAGTTTCATAACACTATTAAATATAATCTTTATTTCAGAAGGACTATTCATTTTTGTTCTGTAGATTATAGTATTATAAATCCTTAAATTTACTTGTACCATTTAAGACAATTGAAAAATAAATATAAATAAAAGAATGAATGAATAAATAAATATATGTATTGTATTGTAAATTAACATATTTACACACACACACACACACACACACACACACACACACAGTGTGTGTGTGTGTGTTTGTGTATATATATATATATATATATATATATATATATATATATATATATATATATATATATATAACAAAATAATGTAACATATACGTAACAAAATAAATGTATTGGCTCATCAGTATCAGACAAAATTTTAATATCAGTGCATATGTACCTTTTTTGTAGCTTCACAGCCCCTGGCTTTATTCACTTTTATTATATAAAGAATAGTAACTATTTTGACTAATAAAGCTACTAAAATTACCAAAAAAAAAACACTTCAAAAAATCAATTAAAAATATTCTCTAATTTTATGTGCATAGATTTAAATATGACTTGACAGGTTTGTCATTAGTAACGATGACAAGAAGAGAAAACTTAGAGATTGACCTCATGTTTCCTTTTTCATCTGCAAATCTGGATGGCAGTGATTTCCAATGCTTACTTTAGCAGTTAGCGGCTAATTCAATGATGGAAAAGCCCATTAGTTTTGACACTCAGGGAGCGACACAGCTAATTTGGTCATTCGTCTTCTCGTCTGGCTTTCATGCTCTCATTGTCTTACACACACTGCTCCATGCGACTATTAGAGCAGAAAATGAGACTTCTGATGTATCTTTGCTCTAGTGAAAGTACGTAAGGGTGGGTTGGGTGAGAGAGAGATGTGTGTACTTGTGTCGGTTTGGGAAGATGTGCTTGATGATGGAAATTTCATCGCTGAACTCTCTGTGTGCAAAACACATTCATCATCCTGATAATGGTGGAAAAGCCAACCAGTCAGCCCGTGGAGTTCTGCCATATTTGCAGAAAGGGAAAACTTTATACGCCATGTGGGTGCGGCTGCATCCAGGGGCAATACTTCAGAAATGAAGAGGAAAAAGGGTTTTCTTTCTTTTTCATTTCTCTCTTTCTTTTGAAACTCGGGAAGACAAATGACCACTGCAGGTAAGTTTAATTTTCATGTTGTTTTCTTAGGGTGAACCTTATGTCCTCTGCAATGTTTGACTGACTTTTATGACTTCTTGTGCCAGCGTTTGTGCATGAGTTCCAAAGAGCATCTTTTATGTCATTTGGCTCTCACAAGTCTTTGCTGTCTCCTCAATGAACTTGAAACCGAAGGCCAGCTACCACATCATTAGCTGATGAAAGTTCCTGTTACGAGACAAAGTACGCCCCAGGTTTAACATTTAGATCAGTCGTTATCATTACTCAAGGTGTGCGTAAGCATAAAACTTTCCAGACAGTGTGTGTGCGCACATGAGCTAGTACTAAAACATTGTAATGGGGAGATTGAGACTTTGTAGTTGGCAGGTGGGTTTAGTGGGCTCAGATGGGCTTGTGAGCAAGTGAAGGGTCATCAGTCATCAGAAGTGCACAGGAAACACATTTACATCTCTTTTACTGCACCGCAGTGTGACCAGTCAGATCCTCACGCTCAGTCCGAGATCTTTAGTGACATTTGAAGTATATTTAAAGGTGCACTTGTTTATATTGTGCCAGTCATCTTGAACTTAGTGGCATGGATGCAAATGCACAAATGCCTTATTTATAATCATACACGGTTGATTTTTCCACAAGCTAAATTGTCCAGTAGCAGGATGGTTACAGAGATAAAGTAAGTACTATTTGGCTGGTCACATGATGACCCTCGTGCGGTGATGTGTAGAGTAAAACAACTTTATTATGCTACTGTTTTGACTTAATCTCATGTCGTACATACTTTTCTTCTACTATTTATGATTTTACTGTGCAAAACATTTTAATGAAAGGAAAACTGTGCACCGTTTAAATGAATAGTTCACCGCAAAATGAAAATGTCATTGCAAACCTGTATGATTTTCCTTCTTCTTTGAAAGAATAAAAGAATATATTTTAAAGAACTTTTTTGAAATGAAAGTAAATAGGGTCCACTTCTGTTTTGGACCCCTTAAAGGTACATATTAGTACCTTTTAAAAGGGTACCGCCTGACAGCTTTTGTACCTTTTTTCTGAGGGTGTGTAAAAAAAAATAAACTACAATTTGTCAAAATATCTTCTTTAGTTTTCTGAAGAAAGTAAGTCATATAGGCTTGCAATGACATAAGGGTGAGAAAATTTTTGAGTGAACTATGGCTTTAAATAGTTACCTTTTAGCAATGAATATGAATCTGTTAAGCAGCTACCTTTTTATGGTTGTATTCACACACATTTCCATTGGCCACAGGATCATAAGTGCAAAATTGTGTTTTGTTGTACCTGCTGATTGCTGTACACTGGATTGGTTCATCTCTCTCTGGCAGCTTAGAGCCTGGACCAAGCTCTCTCCCATCAAATTCAATCAATTCTTCCTTTCCAGCCTCCACGGAACGACACCAAACGGCCGCAGGGACCAGAAGAGGAGTGTAGAGACTGCTCCCACCCCATCCCTGTCTCCCCTCTCCTCCTTTCTTCCTCCTCCTCCTCTACCTCTCTCTCTGTCTCTCTGGACCCTTGCTGTGATCTGTGTGTTTAGCTGTGCTGTGTGGGTCTGGTCTTTCCCTGTGTTTAGTGCTCCTTTAAGATCCCCCTTTCGCTCCCATGTGTGCCGTGTCTCATGGGCTCCCTGCTCTTCCTCCTGCCTCTCTGGTGAAAGTTACTGATTGCCTGTCTTGTCTGCAATTTAAAGGGTGATTCTGACTGGAATAAAGAGGTTTATAAGCAAGTCTACTAACGAATGCAAGAAAGAAAGGGTAAAACGGGTTAAACGCACCTCTCAATTGCAGCCTGATCAACGGTAGCGCCCCCACCAATCAGACAACAACATCCCCTCTGACCAGCCAATCTGTACACCGGTCCCGCCCCCCTGCCTGACCCTCTGAAATCAGCCAGCCAATGGCATCTCCTCGTCCTTGACCCCCTCCCACAACAAGCATGAACCAACCCCATCTGCAACCTTGAATAAAAAGAGTCACTAAACAATGCAAAACTGGCCTCCACTCCACTTTCATCTGTCACTCTTTTTTCATTTAGAGCGTCCCTCTCTCCTCCTCATGCCAGTTGCATGTTTTCCTTCTCCCTGCACTCTCGCTTTCTTCTTATCGGCTCACTTCCTGTCCTCTCACACTAACGCACGAGCTGTCATTCGCCTGCATGGTTTTGTCCGTGTGAAATTTCTTTCTATTCCGTTGTTTTCCCTTCTTTATTGGTAAAAAACATTAATAGTAACCCATCTGTGCTTTTTTATGGTTACTGTAGTCACATTAGAGGTAGTGGATTATTGATAAGTTTGTCTTTTGCTTATTTATTTAATTTTTCTGTGACATCGCACACACTTCAACCTCTGATTGGTGGAGTCCTCTAAATGGGGCCAGTCAGAACCAAGTCTGTATACATGCAAATCAGAAACACACAAATAGTACAGACAGATTTCTGTAAACATACGCTCCTAATGTTATTCTAGTGTCCTCCAGTCTGTGACTGAAGACGGGAGGACAAACAGACTTTCAGTGCCTGATCTTAAAGAGAGGGTTCACCCAAAGCCATTTACTCGTCCTCATGTTGTTCCATACCTGTATGATTTAATTTCTTCTGTGCAATGCAATAGGAGATGTGGAAAAAAAAAGAGGAAGAATGTTCATGCTGCTTTTCTTCCGTACAATGAAAGTAAATTGGGACAAATGCTATCAAGCTCCAAAAGCAAGAAAGCACAATTAAACTAGTCATCACCGATCTCAATTTTGACCTTGTAAGTTCAAATATGGCACATATATTCTTAATACGTTGACTTTCAGCAAATAAAAATGTAACATTTGATCTGTTCCTCACACAAAATTATCATATGGCATCAACAATTTTGAACTCGTATATTCAAATATGGCACAATATGGCACATAGACGTATTGTCTGTCTTTGACATTAAACCTGGTATGACAAATCTTGATGTACCATATTTGAATCTATGCAAACAAAAATAAGAATTTTCAGCAAACAAAAACTTTGTTCTTCAGAAGCCTACAAATATTGTCACAAGGGCTACGTTTATGGTTCGTTTTTAGAGCTTGACAGCTTCTGTCCCCTTTCATTTAACAGAAAAGAGCAGTGTGAACATTCTGCTTAGTATCTACTTTTGGGTTCCACCCAAGATAGAAAGTCAGACTGGTTTGGAACAGAGAAATAATGAAAGAACTGTCATTTTGGGGTGAACTGTACCTTTAAGGCAGACGTCCACATCCTGATTGGCCCTTCTTGCCTCCACCCATTCAGGATTGGCTCCCTTCAGCTCAGAACCCCGCCCTCTTACACTCTAACACCAATCCTGTGCTTGTATCTGCATGCTCGGAAGCCATTACCGTCCTCACGACACGCGCCCGGCCATTCCCTACACTCGGAAAGTGGTTTTCTGCATTGACTCGACTGTCAAAGCCAGTTGTAATATGTGTTCCATAGACAAACAGGCAACCAGCGCTGCCCCAGACTCTGTCATTCATCCACCTCTCAGCATGCCCCACCTTCCTCTCATGGATCCCACCATGAGACCTCCATCCTTCTCATGTCATCCTCCTTTCAGCTCCTCCTCTGTCACTGAGTGTCCTTTTTGTGTCCTGTTTAGTCATCATCTCATGATCATGCAGTTTGTCTCGTATCCATCTTTCCCCTTCTTTTTCTGTATCTCTGTCTCTCTCTCTCCCTCCTCCACTGCTCGTCCTCTCTGTTACTGAGGTAAACAAGTGGCCGTTTGATATGGAAGACGAACTACAACGGAAACAGCATCTTACTGTCAATCTCATCCCCTCCCGTCCAATCCTTGTCCAACTTTTATTAAGCTCCTCCCACATTCCCATGTTCGTTTTTCCCTCATTTCGGGAGATCTTGATATTCTTTTATTTGTTCATGTGATTAACACTCTAACAGGGTTATTTGCGCTTCTTCATGGCTTTACGCCTCTTGGCTTTGGTTTGGGCTCAAACGCCAAGATGGTCAGGCAGCCTGCATCCCGGCGTCTACATCCACGTCAGCGGGGGCGTGTCGCCAGAGGCGGGTCGGTCTGTAGCGGGGCTGTCTGTGCGGGCGATGGACATTGGGCTTCTCATTAACCTACTCCTCCCTGTTTGTCCCCTGTCACTTGTGTTTTAGAGAAAGATGAGGCTGCAATTGAGAGCTCTGAATTCAATACCACGTCAGTAGCTGATGTGGACAAGCGGGTGAAACGTCGTCTACTTATGGGTAACTCTTTTCTTCCTCTTTCTATGTGTTGTCATGGCGCTTGTGCTTCTACCCCCTCGTTTCTTTCTGTCCTTTAGTTTGTTTGAGTTGCTTTGCTTTCCTTTGCCCCTCCCCCGAGGTCACTCGTTCGATATTTCTGTGTCTGACCCTACTACAAATTAGAGAAATGTCCCTTCAAACATGACAAGGTTCCTTTCACACTCTCCTCAAACTGTCTTTGACGCCGTCACCTCTTCTCTTTGACCAAACAACATGACTAACAACTGACCGCTTCCATTTCCAAAGACGGCAACAAAAACAACACTGGATTGCCCTACACTGGATAGTAAACCAATCCTCGCTTTTCCAGTTGAACATTTCACTGTATGACTTCAACATTAGGCCAGTTTTAGACAGTGATTAGTTGAACTGGAGGAACATTTGTGGGCTGAATACTGAACAAATAACGGCAGGATAATTTTATGGAAGAAGAATGACATGAGGGTTGGTTCAGACCGTTCCACATCATAGGATGCTGTGGGCTGTGGTGAACCACAGCGGAAGATGCCTGACATCATTTTTTACGCTCTATTAATAGTATGTGTTCTTAATAATTAAACATTGGCATTTATCATCTGCCCGCATTTACCCTCTGTCATCTGTGCTCCATAAACTTAGTGTCTGTAAATTTACTCACCATTAGGAATGTTTCTATTCTCCATGCTCTCCCTGTTTTAAAGTCAACATGAAATGCCAAACCCATTTTACTTTAATACTTATGCTTTTCTAATTGAGACGAACTTCAATTAGAAAAATGCAGGGTTTGATTTTATCAATTGGGCATTGATTGGTTATGAAAAATGGGTGTTAAATACCAAAATGGACTAATAAATGGTGACTTTTTTGTTATTTATATGGGAAAAAAAATTGGGTAAGACTTTATTTAAAGCCTTTATGTATAATGCATTATAAAAGTAGTTATAATTCATTAATTATGCCTTGTAATGCACCTTATAATGCATTATATGATCTCATGAATAATTGTAACCACAGTTAATACATTATAACACTTATTCTTTCTTACACTGTGTTCTAAATTCAGTTTTAATTATTTGCGACAAGATACAATGTATTACAACATACATTGAGTAATAATTATGCATTATACCCTTTAATAACCCTTTATAATGCATTATACATGAAGGCTTAGAAAAAAGATGAATAGAAAAAATAGAAAAAAGATTTTTGCCTGTATAATGGTGTATTTCATGACCCCTTGACAGAAAAAGAAAGCCATACAGCCAAAGCAAGTTATTCTGTTGGATGCTTTTTTCTAACAATAATACTGTACTTTGATGAATTGTTCACATTAAGACCAAGAACGTATTAAGAAAGTAAATAGGTCAACTTTGGTTTCATGTTGACTGTAATGTGTCTTTAATAGAAGAATGATTGTTTCCAGGGTGCCGAACAGAAATGCAGAATAAAGTTTTAGTTTCCAGTCCATCTGCTACAGTTAGCTCTCCTAAGAGAGAGAAGATAACTCACACAGATTCAGACCTCTGAAATATATCAGCCATTTAGCCATTTGTCCTTGAATTCGTGAACCAAGGCCAAGATGTTGTCAGACAGACAACAGATCTGCCTTTGTATGGCAGAAAAACTGTTTGTAAAGTATTTGGGAGGACAGGCCAGATACCTTTTTTGAACTGAGGTAGTAGAGGGCTCATTTGTTTTCAGTTTTTTGTGACTTAAAATAAAAGTATAGATTCATCATATAAGTGGCAAATTTTTATTAATATATAAAAATAAAAATACAATGATTTAACCAAATTACATTCAGTCCAGTTTTCGGTTCATACATCTCTCACTACCGATTGCTTTTTACAATTTTAGGTACACCCAGGAACCTGACGATGCAGAAGTTTCTATTTTTCACCCTTTATCACCTTCCTTCTTTCGTTGATAATTTATAAAATAGTGTCTTTGGTTTATGACATTACTTCTCCTCCCTGTAGTACTGTAGCTGCATTGAAGAAAGACAAAAGGTTAACCCTCCTTTGCTTCTCCCTCATTTCAGTTTGAGGTTGCTGCCCCCCTTGAGCTGATATTTAAGTATTTTCTTCCCTATAATGTGTTTCTATTTCTTTTCAAAATCCTATTAAGCCTAGGAATGTTTTATGGATGGGCTGGTGCATTTTTATTTTCTAAATTATTTTATTATTTTCTTATTTTTGTATATGCTCTTGTGTGTGTGTGTGTGTGTGTGTGTGTGTGTGTGTGTATATATATATATATATATATATATATATATATATATATATATATATATATATATATATATATATATATATATATATATATATATATATATAAAAATTCTAACAAAATTTTCATTATTTTTTAATAAATACTTAAAGAGTTGTGAAGAGTTTTGAGAACTTGTCGACAAGTCACATGTGATGTCATCACCGTCTAACTCACTGACCTCATTATTTTACCCGTCTACGATCATATTCCAAATTTCATGATACACAAATGGGCCCGTTATGACAGATTCACATGAATAGCTTGGCTTTGCATGTGAGTGTTTGTGCAAGTGTGTGTGTTCTATCACACAGGAGCCACAGGAGAACGCTAGATTTGACACTCGGCGTTCCCGCTTCATCCTGCCCTCCTGTCACAGCTGGGGCCAACAGCACCAGGATGTGACCGATCCTGACAAATTAAACTGGAAAGTCGGTGTCAGAAAGAAAGCTGCTATTGTACCCAGGCATGATGGGAAACCCAGAGACTGGAGAGGAGGAGGAGAAGAAGAAGAGAAAGTGGTGGACACAAAGAGGTGTTTTTAAAAGGTGGTCACTTAGCAGCAGGGGGGAATTGAAGGAATTTGATCTAAATAAACTGCCTTGTGTCGGGCACATGTTGAAAGGGGCTGATTCTGATGGGTTGACCTACAGAGCATGATCCAAATAAACGTCACACACCTCTGGGCAGCTGTCTCTCGGCACCGACCATTCAAGACCGTGCGCAGCCCGGATTTACCACCTCATCTGATAGTTGTTGTAGGCAATGAAGCCCTCGATGTGTAAAGCCTGTGTGGTTTCTTCCATCTCCCAAAGAAGGGCTGCTTTTCAGCAGTGGGACGTTCAGTCAAATTCTCTCCAGTCATCTGTAGACTTTTAGTTTTATCTGGCCGTTCGCCAACAGTAGCCGGCGAACATGAACATGATGGCTGAGGAATCTTCATCTTTCGTCGTGGAGATTATATATTTATATACATATATATATATATATATATATATATATATATATATATATATATAACATACAAATCCATTAATCAGAAGACCACGCCCACTTAGAGTTAGCCACACCCCTTTTTGAGAACTTTTGGTGCAGACATTCACAGCTAACTTAATCAAACTTTGTTTGCGTGTCCCATGTACATGTCCCTGGGCAAAAGACGGTCCAGCTGTTCTTGGAGCAGTTGAATTGCCCATAGCATTAGACTCTAATAACAGGGTCTTTTGACATGCTTAATAAATCATTAACAGAAAGCCGCTTCATCCACTCCCCCATCCTGCAGAAAAAAACGTCCTGTTTTGGATGGAGATCTTCTACGCCTTGACTCTTTTGTGTCCTCAGCTAGATTTCCTGTGGGTCTTTCTCTGGGACTGTGTGGTCAACAAAAAGCAAACATGTTGGCTTAAAGCAAAGATCCAAAATGGACATGTTGGCTCCCACCTTGACTGTAAATCTTCTGACCTGGAAAATCAGACTTCGTAGTAGTTAACCTAACCATGTGTGATTATGGGCATAAAATCTGGTCCAATCAGAACACATCTGTTGTGTATTGTGGAGTGAGTTTGGACCAATGAGATTTCACAGTGGGCGGAGCTACTGACAAATCTCGTGCAAATATGTAGCTGTTTTTTGCATAAAATGATAATGTTTCGTATGAACATGATTGTGTGATGACATCACATATAAGACAAGTTAGCAGCTGCATATTATGTTTAACATATTACATTTCATATATAAGTAAATAGTTTAATATGCATCCAAATGCAAGTAAAACACAAGGTTTTCTCAGTTTAACTGCTTATTTTGACTTTCTCTCCACAGTCGTTCATGTGACAAGACTAACCCTCTGCTTTCCACCCTAAACCTTCAGAAACGCTGTCGTTTTTTGATTTCCCTTCTGTTAACTTTAACCTCAGGAAAAAGCACAACTCTTTCCTTTTGTTTGTTTTTTATTTCACATTTTGATTGAACAAGTTACCAAGGAAGTCTTTATCTTTGGCTTAAGGAGGGCTGAGGGACGGTCCTGATTTCATGCAGTATGTGTTTTACGTCTGTCACGAACCTTGTCATAAGTTCAAGTGCTGTATTAGTTTCGTTATTCCTACCAGCTGCACCCATTGGGATTCATTTTTTACATGCACCCTTCCAAAACAATAGTTGCGGTCAAGCCTAGCTCTCAAAACAACTGTACATCCTCACTTAGTACTTAGTTAACCGTGTCTAATACTGTCAGCAACTGTTGAAAAGTGATTTCTAATTGTGTTTATGCTCCCTTACTTCCTCTGTCTGTCCCATCCTGTGTGTTTGTTTACCCAGAGACCTGTGCGGTGAACAACGGCGGTTGCGATCGCACCTGCAAGGACACGGCCACTGGGGTGCGCTGCAGTTGTCCGGTGGGCTTCACCCTTCAATCCGACGGCAAGACCTGCAAAGGTCAGTGTAGATGCGTGTTGTTTGTGCGACTTGTGTTTAAAGTTGCAAGGAGCATGTCCTGATTTCCTCCCTCCGTGTGCTTCTGAATGTCAGGGAACAATTTGAGATTTCCTGTATTTAGACTGCAAGGCTCGGATTAAATTGGAGACACGTTATTAGATGAATTCTTTTGCTCGAAATGGTCAGGTATTGGCGGATGTGTGAGGGTGTGTGATCCCAAGCCAAGACCAACTGGCTTTACGTCCGTTTGTCCTGTCGTGTGGAATGGGTCGGTGATGGCCGTGTTGTTGTTGCTTTGGCTGCGAAGCATTTCTTCTTCCGAAATTCCAGCTTTGACGTCAATGACCAGGGGTTTCAAAGTAAAACTACCGCGGAGCGATCTTGGCACGGGATGATGGTGGGTTCTCTCTAAACAAACACACTCAAGAACTCACTGACCATACTATGGTCCAAGAGACCTGCACACTTCAAAATGAATCGCTTCCTGTTTTACCTAAATTGGTGATGGCGAATGAGTATCTCTGAATGGGCACCTGTGGGTCACTTCAGGAGAATGTGTCTGAAATTGGATGCTTTTTCTTTTCATTTTCCTGAGTGGTTGCTGTAGTGACGAGGCGTGGTCATGTGACCGTTTCTACAAGAAGGAAGAGAATGTAGCACGTATGTGTGTAAAACAGCCCCGTCTACGCTATACAGCGAGACGCCTCTGCAAACCAACCGCTGTTTGATTAGTGAGGCTGTCTTACAAAACCGCTCACACATATAAACACACAATCATAGCGCCATCCTGAGGTTAGAAGGCCTTTAAAGACCTTTCTTTTGTGTGCTGATGTATTTCCTGTTGAAACAGGAAGTTTGGGTGAGACCCTTTTTTGTAAGTAATCAAGAAGCTCTATTTTGCATCACATCCACTAGAATGATTTGCTACTGAAACCAAGTGTTCAGTTGGAAGGAAAAATTGCATATGCAAGTTTGAGAGAAACATAATGTAAAGAAGTAAAAAAAAATACTGTAAATCTTTATATCTGCTGGAAACCACTAGCTAATCCAGCCTAAGATGGTTTGTATGTTTTTAAGCTGGTTTAGAATGGTGTCCAAACATGGACAAGCTGTTAATTGGCTGAAACTCTTTTAAAACCAGACAATAATTAAGGCTTTAGGTTTAAACAGTTTTTATCAAAATGAAAAGGTTAATTTTGTCAACTTTTTTAGGAGTTTGACAGCATATGGCTTTAAAGGGATAGTTCACCCAAAAATGAAAATTACCCCATGATTTAGGCCTACTCATCCTCAAGCAATCCTAGGTGAATATGACTTTCTTCTTTCAGACGAATACAATCAGAGTTATATTAAAAAATGTCCTGGCTCTTCCCACTTTTATAATGCCAGTGAATGGCTGTTGACTTTTTGAAGTCCAATAAAGTATGTCCATCCATCATAAAAAGTGCTCCACATGGCTACTGGGGGTTAATAAAGACCTTCTGAAGTGAAGCAATACATTTGTGTAAGGAAAATATCCATATTTAAAACTTTATAAACCATAATCTCTAGCTTCCACTAACTGTCGTATGCAAAGGAAAGGTTACAGCAAAGGAAAACCAGTCTCCTCTTGGCTTATATCGAAATCCTCTGGTGTTTTTCTTTATGACTCCTTGTTTTGTACTTCTAATTTGTCTAATTTTGCTCTCTCATCTGCGCTTCTGCATTTGTCACTTCCATGTTCGCCTACGTCTTACGTCATCTGCTGAAACACTACTTTCTCGTTTGCATGTTTTTAAGCTGGTTTAAGATGGTGTCCCAACCTGGACAAGCTGTTAAGTGGCTGAAACTGTACAAGCGTACCGTTTTAGGCTGGTTTAAACTTTTTTCAGCATGGAAATTTTCATTTTGTCAGCTTTTAGGAGCATGCCATCATATTGATGGCTTTAAAGCTAATAGAAATGAACTGCAATGAAGTTCAATTTTGAAATCTTTAAAATTTTCCCACTTTTTTATCTTGTCACATACAGCATGTACTTTTTTGTGAGTTTGAATATGATGGCATTAGAGAGGTGTTTTGTGTATCTCTGTGTTTGTACTATAAGATGGATGTTGATCTGGTTCGGCTGTGACCCACCCTAATAATTAGGCCCGCCTGAGGGTCTGCCTTCATAAATCCAGCACAAGGCCTTAGATCTGCTCACTGACACACCATTTATCACACACACACTCATGCACTCACACACATACTTTTGGGTCAGTTATCACAGGTGTGCTGTGCCAGTGACCGCTTATTACTGCCTGTTAGTGAACTCTGTAAAAATAGCATGTAATCAAGCTCTTTAGTAAATAAGAACAAGGGTGCAAAAACAGGGCCGAGCATCCAGCTAAAGGATGTTACATTGGACTCTAGCTGTGAACGCTAGATCTGATACTATGGACATTTTTTGTTCAGTTAGGTGGCAAGTGTAAGTAAACAGTGTTTCTCAGGCGTCTTTTTGATCATCCATATCAGCATATTAGTTGATACTCTGATGCCTCTGACTTAAAAATGAATGGCTGGAGGTAGGACAGATTGCCCAGTTTTATACAGGGCCCTCCCACATCATTTTGGTCAATTTAGTTTTATTATTAAATATTTATTTATTTATTTTTAAAATATTTATGATTATTTATTTAAAATATTTAAATATTTATTTTGTTTTTTAAAATGTGAAAATATTTAAAAAATTTAAAATAATGTAGAAATGTAAACATTTTAAATATAAACTAAAATAAAAAAAATTATGTTGTTTAATTTTATTTAAATGTAATTATTTTTGATATTTTTCTGATTTCATTATTTTAAATATTTTAAAAATCTAAAAATAATATTTTATTTTATTAAATATTTTATTAAAATTATTTAATTAAAATTAACAACTATTTTTTACAAATATTTTGAAAATGGTCTTACTTTTTTAAAATAATTTAAATTTTTTTTTTATTTTGTTTTATCTAGAGTGAATCATGTTGTGTGTGTTGCCTAAATGTATTTATATAGGAATATACAACAATGTTTCACGTTTAAAAAAATAACAAAACAAATAAATATAAATAGCACTTCTTTATTTTTTTTAATAATATTTAAAAAATATTTTAAAATATAAAATAAAATAATATATTTTATTTATTTAAACCTGAATTATTTAAAAAAAAATATTAACAACAGAGAAAAAACATTTCAACAGAAATATAGAGTAAATGACCAAACATTACATCTTTAACAGTCTATTTACCTGATGGTAAGTGGGTTAGATTTAAGTCTGTGGAGGCCGGGACAGATGAAAGCACAATAATAATAGGTGTTCATCCCTCATATGTAATTGGGATGTAAATGTTGCGCATAACAGAAAAGACACAAGTGCCACTTACATAATAACCCAGGCGACTCTGCGCTTATACCAACGTTAACCACAGAGGAAAAAAAAGTGCATCACATAGAGATCACGCAGCTGTAATAAGTGTGTGTGGGTGCGTGTAAATGTCTACGAGTGACCTTTCCTTATTTTTCTGCTGTCGTCTTCACTTTATTTCTCTCACACTTTCTTTCTGAGTAGTCTCGCAGGGAGCTGCCCCATCTTGTCTCTGTAACATAATCATTTCAATATAAACTATTTAGGGCATGTTTAAATACCTGAATTTGATAAAAGGCCCTTCGTCGGCGCTGACAGAAGGAGAGCCAGGCCAGCGCGCTGACAGACGCAAACTTGATCGCACGCGGGAAGATAGTGAGCGAGGGAGGATAGAGAGAGTGATTGAAATGACTGCGAACAGTTTCCAGATGTTTGATTAGAAGGTGTGTGTGTACGGTGTCATCGGGGGAAATGAATTATGGGAACAAGAAGTTTGTCTTTTGTGCGTGTGCTCATATCTGTGTGTGTTTCTTCGGTCCGGCTGATGGTACCCCAGGCACGTCTCCGCTGGCCTGCATACTTGTGTGTTTGGGGCTGAAATGGTTTGAAAGGAGAGTTTAGTTTTAGTCAACCATGCTGGTTACTGCTGTTCTGCTACTAGTATAGCTGTTAGACTAGCAATAACTGTGCTGGTCTGTCTGAATCTATCATTGTTATTTATCACTTTAACTTTCAGTCTTATTTAATTAATCTGTTAACCAGCCAGAGATTAGAAGGGGTGCATTACCTGCAAAAGCAGTCTGAAACAATACCTAAAATAGCTATTTTGGTATGATTAACATTACTTTTCCATGTTTGCCAATTCATATAGTTATGATCTATGTGATGTCGGTTAAAATGGTTTCAGTCGTTTCAGATGTTATTTGCTTATTTCCATATTAAGATTATTATAGAGATCATTTTTTCTCCCCTTTAGAATAATGTACACTAATTTGTGAGCAATAAAACAAATTGAGTTAAATATATTAGTTTTTGAATGACACTATATTATTATTATTAGTATAATAATAATAATAATAATAATACAATAAGTATAATAATTAATATAGTAATGATAATAACAATATTAATAACAATTCCTCTTATTATATTTTTGAAGTATTATTATTATACCTATTAATAAAAACAAAATGTTTCATTTTTAATAATAACAATAATAATATAATGCAATATTAATATAAAAGTGAAAAAGTGAAAGTCGTGACGTATTGTCAAGTATGGTGACCCATACTCGAAATTGGTGCTCTGCATTTAACCCATCCAAGTGCACACACACAGCAGTGAATAGTGAACAAACGCGCACACACACACACCGTGAACGCACACCCGGAGCAGTGGGCAGTGCTCCAGCGCCCGGGGAGCAATTGGGGGTTCGGTGCCTTGCTCAAGGGCACCTCAGTCATGGTATCGAAGGCAGAGAGAGTGCTGTTCATTCACAATCCCCACCTTCAATTCCTGCCGGTGCGAGAATCGAACCGGCAACCTTCAGGTTACAAGCCCAACTCCCATTAGGCCACGACTTCCCCCTGAGTATAATAATTAAGTATAATAATTAATATAATAATAATAATAATAATAATAACAATAATAATAGTAATTCTGCTTATATTACTACTACTACTACTACTACTACTACTACTGCTAATAATTATTATTATTTTTATTAATAATAATAATTATTATTATTAAATGTAAACTAATAAATTAATAAGTGTTTAATTTTACACAAATATTTGGAAAATATAGTTTAGATTTTACCTGCACTATAATCAGTGGTCGAATTGTAAAAAATAAAAATTTACAAAAAAAAATTTTGGTCTATGGCTAATTTTTCACAATGATTTCAAAATTGGTCTCGTTTTTATAAAGGTTTCTATTTAATGAAAAATTGTCTTTATTAAATGAACTATTATTTATAAGTTTTTTTCCCCCTTCTGGGGCCTGAAATAGAGGAATTTTGGTCAATATTGATAATTTAAAAATAATATTTTGCTGAATGTGTTTTTGTGCTGGCACCTTGGCTGATTTAGGTCTGTCACGGATAAATAAATATGACAATAAATCCGCCAGTAGGTGGCAGCAAGTCCCTGTTTTAATCAGGTTTTAATAAATGACTTACTGAATCATTCATATCAAACGATTCGTTCAAAACGGCTGATTCAATAGAAACGAAACAAGTGAGACCATCTGAATGGACCGTTGAATCACTGGCTCACTCGATTCATTCAAAAACTGATTCATTCACAGAATGAAACACCGTGTTGCTATGCACTGTTGTATAAAACTAATAGCATAGTTGTGCTTGCAGCCTCGCGCAGGTGCTGATATACAGAAAAGTGCATTGAATATAAAAACGTAAAAACTCATACATAGGTATTTTATGTTTCATTGCTGGAAGTATAAGGGCATTCTAACTGTATTCTAATGGGCTTCATCGTGCAGTGAATGCTTTTGGACTCTCAAGACGTGTTTTATTTTTCTCAAAGTTGTATAATGTCAGCTCTCCTACAGTCACACATACATTATGTCAGGAGAATGTCTTTAAATTATAATCAAGGAAAAATCATACCTTCTGTTGTCTTCTTTTTAAAGAACTTCAAAAGTTGCGCTTGAACCATTTTGCGCGAAAAATTACGAGCTTCTGCTTGTGCGCAGCTTGGTACCAATTTCTGATTGGCCAATCTCCGTTATATAGTTTGTGAATTATCATAAGTAGAGAATTTTAACATTTCATGTGCATGATAAGTTTTGCATAATACACAAAATTAATAATTCAAAGGGGATGGTAGGGGGGATGGTGGTTTTACAGAGGGGATGCTTTTTGTCATTTTTTTTCGACCAGGGGGATGCCATCCCCCCGCATCCCCCCTCAATTCGAGCCCTGACTATAATTATTTTATTTTAAAATTTCCAGGTAAGTAGAATTTAATAGATATTCAGAATTAAAAAGATATTTAGTTGTGTTTGAGGAACTTAGAAGCAAATTAACTAGATACCCTTGAGCAGAACTGAACACGTGCATCTCAATAAATTAGAATGTCGTGGAAAAATTCATTTATTTCAGTAATTCAACTCAAATTGTGAAACTCATGTATTAAATAAATTCAGTGCACACAGACTGAAGTAGTTTAAGTCTTTGGTTCTTTTAATTGTGATGATTTTGTCTCACATTTAACAAAAACCCACCAATTCACTATCTCAACAAATTAGAATACTTCATATTTAATATAATTAGAATACTAGAGCACTTCAAAAAATAAATTTAGTGAATTGTTGGCCTTCTGGAAAGTATGTTCATTTACTGTATATGTACTCAATACTTGGTAGGGGCTCCTTTTGCTTTAATTACTGCCTCAATTCGGCATGGCATGGAGGTGATCAGTTTGTGGCACTGCTGAGGTGGTATGGAAGCCCAGGTTTCTTTGACAGTGGCCTTCAGCTCATCTGCATTTTTTGGTCTCTTGTTTCTCATTTTCCTCTTGACAATACCCCATAGATTGTCTATGGGGTTCAGGTCTGGTGAGTTTGCTGGCCAGTCAAGCACACCAACACCATGGTCATTTAACCAACTTTTGGTGCTTTTGGCAGTGTGGGCATGTGCCAAATCCTGCTGGAAAATGAAATCAGCATCTTTAAAAAGCTGGTCAGCAGAAGGAAGCATGAAGTGCTCCAAAATTTCTTGGTAAATGGGTGCAATGACTTTGGTTTTCAAAAAACACAATGGACCAACACCAGCAGATGACATTGCACCCCAAATCATCACAGACTGTGGAAACTTAACACTGGACTTCAAGCAACTTGGTCTATGAGCTTCTCCACCCTTCCTCCAGACTCTAGGACCTTGGTTTCCAAATGAAATACAAAACTTGCTCTCATCTGAAAAGAGAACTTTGGACCACTGGGCAACAGTCCAGTTCTTCTTCTCCTTAGCCCAGGTAAGACGCCTCTGACGTTGTCTGTGGTTCAGGAGTGGCTTAACAAGAGGAATACGACAACTGTAGCCAAATTCCTTGACACGTCTGTGTGTGGTGGCTCTTGATGCCTTGACCCCAGCCTCAGTCCATTCCTTGTGAAGTTCACCCAAATTCTTGAATCAATTTTTCTTGACAATCCTCATAAGGCTGCGGTTCTCTCGGTTGGTTGTGCATCTTTTTCTTCCACACTTTTTCCTTCCACTCAACTTTCTGTTAACATGCTTGGATACAGCACTCTGTGAACAGCCAGCTTCTTTGGCAATGAATGTTTGTGGCTTACCCTCCTTGTGAAGGGTGTCAATGATTGTCTTCTGGACAACTGTCAGATCAGCAGTCTTCCCCATGATTGTGTAGCCTAGTGAACCAAACTGAGAGACCATTTTGAAGGCTCAGGAAACCTTTGCAGGTGTTTTGAGTTGATTAGCTGATTGGCATGTCACCATATTCTAATTTGTTGAGATAGTGAATTGGTGGGTTTTTGTTAAATGTGAGCCAAAATCATCACAATTAAAAGAACCAAAGACTTAAACTACTTCAGTCTGTGTGCACTGAATTTATTTAATACACGAGTTTCACAATTTGAGTTGAATTACTGAAATAAATGAACTTTTCCACGGATGCACCTGTATATTCTACTTTTTTCAGAGTTAGATTTTTGAAATTGCCTGAAAACTCACAAAATATAAATAAAATTATTAAAAAAATAGAATAGGATAAAAATGAAATTAAATTAAATTAAAATGCTAAATTTTAGCTATTTTTCTGTACTTCTGTACACCCTTTTGCAAAGATGCTGGTCTGTTATTATGATCTGTGATTGTCTGATCTCCTCCTGTCTAAGTAGGTGATTATTGATAAATATGCAATGTTGTTCTGACCAGATTTTATGCTGTTGGGGTCTTTTCAAAAAACTCACCTGTCGTCACAGTCACCAGTCAGCACTGTGTAAAGACTTGAGCTGGTAAAGGTCATCCAGCAGGCCTGTTTTCTCCATCAGTTCTCCGGTTCTCTCTCTAATCGGGACAGTGAGCTCTGGCACAGAGGATCCATTTGTATTAATACACGCCGAGCCCAGTAATCCGCACAATAGCAGCCAGTCGGCATCACCTCGGATGACACCGGCCCCGACGGACCCCCACGCGCTCTGAAGAGTTTTAGTGTCGGGGGCGAAATCACGCTGGTTTTTCCTGGCGGCTCTGGACAAGCAGCGCCTGTGTTATTACATGGCAAAATCCCTTTATGAACAAAGCAAATAAAACAGGCCATTTAAATCTCCAAAAAATACACTGGCGCGCTCAACGGCGCATTTCTCAGAGATTAGCTTGCCTGAGGTGAGCAGCCTGAAAATGATCTGCAAAAATGCTTCTTTTGTTGAAAACTCTGTCCCAACTTATTTGTAGAGGTTCATGTTTCCACAAATGTATTAATTTTAATTGCGTTTTTCTCTAAATATTTGCTAAGGCTACACACGTCCCTGAGTACAGACGAGCTCATGGGGATTCCACATTCTTCTTGCAAGCTTACTTGCTTGCTTTCGAATCAGATCGGGTTAGCGTAGCACTTGTTTTTTAAGAACATTTCTGACTGCCGTGTGTGTTTGCTCTCCTCGTTTCCGATCAAAAATCGATGTAGATGAATCCTCGCAGCCTCTCGGTCTTCGCCCCTGCAGCTGTTTATCATTTACAGATGTGAAAAATGTCCAATGTTTGCTTAAACTCAAAGCTTATTTAGTCTCATTAAACTTCATTATGTGGAATATCATTAGCCCCCTGCCTGCGCTAAGGAGCCATTGGAATAAAGTGCATGTGTGTGTGAGTGTGTATTAGGGAAGTGTGAATGCTAAATCACTGTTAAATATTCCATTATGTCATTTGCGCTATAATGTTTTTACTCGGTTAATGAATCAGCGTGATGTCATAATAGTTATCAAGCTCCTAGACAACATCTTTTCAATGTTGAGATTCTGATGATATATTAATATGAATATAGAACGTCTTAACCTGAACAGGGTGACAGAAAATAGACTGAATAATTCCTGGTTAACATTTTATTTTATTTTATTTTATTTTATTTTATTTTATTTTATTTTATTTTATTTTATTTTATTTTATTTATTTATTTATTTATTTATTTATTTATTTTTTTATTTTATTTTTTTTTTTTAATTATTTTAATTAATTCTTTTATCTGTGTTCTCACACATTTATAGAAAAATATTCAACCATGTATCAAAAATTATGTCCCATATATTTCCATGTCTGTGCTCTCCACCAATCTTATAATGGAAATATAGAGCAAATGACTAAACTTTACATCTTTAACTGACAGGTAGACAGAAAATAAACTGTCAGAGATGATCAAGCACTTCCTCTAGGTCACATGGAGTGACTGACCTCACAGCACAGGCTCACACTTGCTTTTATCAGCCAGCTTGAGTCTTCTGATGCTGCCGACATCTGAACCATTGAACCCTGAGGAGAAGGTTTGATGTTTAAGATGTCAAGACACACAGATTGAGACAAGAAAAGCAGACTATATTAAGTATTATTTTTAATATTTATATCAGTATCAGCTTGACATTAGGAGGCCCTGAGCTGTTCTTTAATTTACCATTTAACACATCAGTCAAAAAACTTCTAGCAAGGTTATTCTCCTGTCTTACGGTTCTCTTTCTTTTAATCTGTCTTCTGGAGAAATAGAGCTGTAGAGATGAATGATACGGGCGATGTAAGATGGTTAAGATTATGTGGATTTTAAAGCCAGCAGGGTAAACTGTGGTCACAACTCTACTTTGAGTGATGGACGCTGAAACAGGAAGGATATAATCATATAAATCAAACGCTGTATATTTCCAGTTTCTGTGTTTAAAAGAGAGTGATTCATATTTTTCATTCTAGCTGGCACAGTGTAACTTTTAGCATAGTGTAGTACAATTATTTGACATTTAATATTTAAAGTTACCCGTTAAAGTCTATTTCACACAGTTGGATCCAAAAGTCTGAGACCACATTGAATATCTGCTATTTGAATTCTAATTTAAACCTGGAAAAACAGGAAGTTTTAGAATCTTGAAGAAAGTTTGTGATATAAAATTAAACATTGTCTTTTTAAAATTTTTGTTAGATTTTTTTATATAAAACATTTATGTACTATTACATAAAATGATAATTATATTTTAATATACAGTAATAGATCATGTTTTTATTGTTATGCAATTATATAATATAATTATTATTGGAAATTATTATTGAGCATTAGTGTTGGGGAAAAAAACCTTGCAAAAAAAATGATAATTAACACAATTTTCACTACTGATCTCAGACTTTTGCACCCTACACTACATTTCAGATTTATTTAGTTAGTTAGCTAGTTAGTTAGTTAGTTCGTTTCTAAATAATTCATTTTAAAAGTATGCTACAGGTTTTTGGTTATACTGTTCAAAAGTTTGGGTCAGTAAGAATTTTTAATGTTTTTGAAAGAAGTGCTCACCAAGGCTACATTTATTTGACCAAAAATACAGTAACAAGAGTAATATTGTGTAATTTTATTACAATTTAAAAATAACTCTTTTGTATTTTAATGCATTTTGAAATATAATTTATTTCTGCAATGGCAAAGCTGAATTAACAGCAGCAATTACTCCAGTCTTCATTGTCATGATCCTTCAGGAATTATTCTAATATACTGATTTGTTATTTAAGAAACATTTATATTATTATTATTATTATTATTATTATTATTATCAATGTATATCAATGTATATCAAGTTTTCACTGTCACATTTGATCAATTTAATGCATGTTTACAGTGTATTAATTAGTGTATTATTTATAAATTTATTTATTAATTTCTTTTGAAAAAAATTGCACTGACCCCAAACTTTTAAATGGAAATGTATTCAGTTTAAACGTGATTATTTAATATTAAAATGTGAATCTGCATAAAATGAAACCATGATGATAATGATTAGGAAGGTTTGTTGATTTGTGTAAATGCCGCATGTTACCCACCTTGTGTAACGGTGCCGCCCCATGTTCAGTTAACATGTTTATCTGTGGTCTTAAGCTTGGTGGAAACTTTCTGTCCCACCTCAGTTCAGTTAATATTAGTGCAAACCTGAGCCAGCCTGTGTTTGCTGCAGCTACTGAAATAACTGCAGAGGAAACCCCAAACTCCACGCACACACACACACACACACACACAGTTTCCTACACATTTGTTGACGGGATTAGCTTTTATTGGGTTTGTGGACGGCGTGCCAGCGTTGGCTGATATATTTAAGATGATGTTGTGGAGCTGTGTATGTGGCTGCCTGTTTAGGAAAACTGTTTATATATCCAAAAAGCTGTTTATGAGAATACTTGTACTGGTTTTACACCCCTGTATCAGTGTTTTTCACCATTATTATCATTATCTCTCTCTCTTCTTTGCAGACATCGATGAATGTTTGGAGAATAATGGAGGCTGTGATCATTTCTGCCGGAACACGGTGGGCAGTTTTGAGTGCAGCTGTCAGAAAGGACACAAACTCCTGACTAACGAACGCACCTGTCAAGGTGGGTCACTTTTCACACTACATATTGTTTCTGCTTTCTGGGTGGATTTACAAACTAATGTTTTAGATGTACATGGGTCTTTTACTGTGACACTTTATGATTCACCTTAAGGGGTTGTTGACCCCAAAATATAAAGTCTGACATATGGCTTTCTTTGTTCTATTGAACAAAAAAAGGAGATATTTAGCAAAGTTTTCAGGCTGCTCTTATACATACTCTTATACAACTTCAAGCTCAAGTATCAAGTATCAATCAAAAGTATCAGAATGGACCTAAATGTTGTTTTTTATTGTGGGAAAATCTTCCTCTCCATTTTCTTTTCTTCTGCTGAACAAAAAAGGAGATATTTAACAAAATGTTCAGGCTGCTCTTATACTTACTTATACAACTTCAAGTATCAAGTATCGATCAAAAGTATCAAAAAGTATCAGAATGGACTTTGTTATTTATTGAGTGAAAATCATCTTCTCCACTGTAGTTTTCTTCTGCTGAACAAAAAGGAGATATTTAGCAAAATGTTCAGGCTGCACTTATATAAACAACAACTTACAGCTGCAAAAATATAAAAGTATTAAACTATCATACATGACTAAAAATTCTGTATTTTTTAAATTCATAAGTTTATGACAGAATGGACCTAAGTTTTATTTGTTTATTTATTTGAGTGAAAATATTCCTCCACTGTAGCTTCAAACGACATGCTTGCACAACTACAGCTTGAAATTTTCTGTGAATTTTTTTAAATTTGAAACAATTTAAAGCGATAGTTCACCACAAATTAAAAAGGCGTGTGGCTTTGTTTCTTCTGTGGAACAAAAAACAAAAAAGGAGCTGTTTAGCAAAATGTTCAGGCTCCTCTTATGCATACAACAACCTAAAGCTCCAAAAATAACAATAAAAGTATAATACATGACTAAAAATTGTATTATATATTTATGTTTTATTCATAATTTTATGTAGGTTTAATTAGCTAAAAATCTTCCTCTCTGCTATATATCTCAAATTGCACCTATACTTGCACAACAACAGCTTGATATTTTTCTGAATAACGAGTATAGTTCTGTGGTACGTTTTTGGTGCATTTTCCAAATTTAGAGCTTGATACTTACCGTTTACCGCCTGCTGTTTTTGTATGGAAAAGAGCAGCATTAACATTTTGCAAAGCATCTTTTCATTTGAAGAATTTAAATTTTGGGTGGATTAGTATTTTAAAACCACTGATGCCTACATTGGGCGACATGTGGATAGAGAAGCTGTCTTCACACACTGTCCCAAACCTCTTCATCAGAAGCATCTTATGGACTGGCTGTTGTTTGGTTGGGATGTTGGCAGGCGTTTTGCGTCATATGAGGTGTGTGTGTTTAGTTGAATTTACTGGAGGTGAATGGTGGCGGATTCCTGAAAGCATGTCGGAACATGAGTGGGAGTACAAACAGAAATTATTTTATTAAGCTAAACCAAAACACCACACCACCCTATTCCTAGCTATCAATATGTGGGGTGTGTATGTGTTTTTATTGAGGTGTGTGTTGTTGAAGCGCTAAGTTTCGGCAGTGCCAGTTTTGCTAAGATGATCTATCTGTCTTTATTTTTGTCATTCTTATCTCTTTTTGTATATTATCAACGCTTTATTTTTATAGCTACACTTTTAGTGATGCCAGACGATCTTCTCAGATAGGTTTCATCGGTGGAAATAAGTCAGATATGAATCAAAAACGTGCATTTGCATCTGCCATGTAAGTGGACAGATTGGATATTCCCCTGTTAATGCGCGAGTCATACGTCATTGAAAAAAAATGACAGTGGTGATTGGTGACAACTCAGGTGGACACTTGTTGCCAAGTCCATGGTTTTCCTGCAGATTGTTCCTGTTCACTGTTGCTCCAGGTTGTTTTTTTTGTTTGTGAGTTAAAGTGATCTCCTCCCCCTGGAATGCGATTTTGAAGGAGGAGACCCCCGACGGAAGAGAAAACTGTGGGAAAAAAAAACATGATTGGGTTAATTTTTGATTAGCAATTGGGCTGATTTTGTTTCACAGACCTGGCAACCCTATTCCCGGGTCAGTATGTCTACATTGAGTTGTTTCGGCAAGTGTACACTACCAGTCAAAAGTTTTTGAACAGTAAGATTTTTAATGTTTTTAAAGAAGTCTCTTCTGCTCACCAAACTTGCATTTATTTGATCCAAAGTACAGCAAAAACAGTAAAATTTTTAAATATTTTCACTATTTAAAATAACTGTTTTCTATTTGAATATATTTTAAAATGTAATTTATTCCTGTGAAGCAAAGCTGAATGTTCAGCATCATTACTCCAGTCTTCAGTGTCACATGATCCTTCAGAAATCATTCTAATATGCTGATTTGCTGTTCAAGAAATTTTTTTTTTTATTATTATTATCAATACTTAAAACAGTTGAGTACATTTTTTTTCAGGATTCTTTGATGAATAGAAAGATCCAAAGATCAGAATTTATCTGAAATAAAAAGCTTTTGTAACATTGTACACTATACCATTCAAAAGCTTGGAGTCAGTATGATTTTTTTTTTTTTTTGGAAAGAAATGATAGAAATTAAAACTTTTATTTAGTAAGGATGCTGAAAATTGATCAAAAGTGATGATAACGACATTTATAATGTTACAAAAGATTTCTATTTCAAATAAATACTGTTCTTCTGAACTTTCTATTCATCAAAGAAATCTCAAAAAAAAATCTTCTAGCTGTTTTCAACATAATAATAATAATAATAATAATAATAAATGTTTTTTGAGCAGCAAATCAGAATATTAGAATGATTTCTGAAGGATCATGTGACTGGAGTAACGATACTAAAAATTTGAAATCACAGGAATAAATTACATTTTAAAATATATTCAAATAGAAAAAACATTATTTTAAATAGTACAAATATTTCAGAATTTTACTTTTTGTTGTAGTTTGGAATAAATGCAGGCTTGGTGAGCAGAAAAGACTTCTTTAAAAAAAACATTAAAAATCTTACTGTTCAAAAACCTTTGACTGGTAGAGTATAGTGTAAGTATTGGATATGGGTCACTTTTAAAAGAAGATACAAGCTGATTCTAAAACATTCTAAAAACATATAAAGTAGGATAAATCACGTTTGTCTTAAAAACAACCATTAATTACACTGGTTGTAATTGTGGCTTTGAATGTAACCCCCCAAAAAAGCAAAAGAGTGGGCTGTTTTTTGTCTTTTAGGATACTGATGGTAAGTATCCAAGGATCCTGATGAAATCACCATTTTTGGTGGTCATTTTTACTACAAGCCAGGAAATTATTACACACATGTGATTTGCTTTAATGGTGTTGTGTTCTTTCTTTGTTCTCTGCAGATATTGACGAGTGCTCCTTTGAGAGGACATGTGACCACATCTGCATCAACTACCCGGGAAGCTTTGAGTGTGTGTGTCACAAAGGTTACAGTCTGTATGGCCTCACACACTGCGGCGGTGAGTTCAACATCTCCAGTGGTTCTCAGTCTTTTAAATATGAAAAATCACATTCTGATACGCAAACTGACATCTGTGTGTGACAGATATTGATGAGTGCAGCATTAATAACGGGAGCTGTGAATATGGCTGTGTGAACACACCAGGCAGTTACGAGTGTGTGTGTCCTCCTGGTCAAAAGCTCCATTGGAACAAGAAAGACTGTGTCGGTAAGTCCTCCCTTCGTTCCTCGTCTCGGAATATCCCATAATGTTTGTCGTTTCCAAGGTAACGCAGCTTGCTTGTCCCTCAGAGGCGGTAAAATGCCTCCCGAATGGAAAGCCGACACCTCGCGCTCAGCTCAGCTGCACCAAGACAGGTGGAGGGGAGGTGTGTTCACTGTCCTGTCCGTCAAACGCCCTTTTCCTGGCAGGTTAGTACACTTTTTGGGATTTCTGTGGAAGTTAGTTGAACAGCATGTGATTCTGTGTTGTTTTCAGAAAGTGCAGTTTGATTTGTTAAACTTGAAAAATGCAAATGTCATACATCTGAAAGGAAATTGTTTATTTAGATTAAGCACCCCATTTATGGTTATTGGCGCAAACAGTCGTTGCCCTCTGCTGCCCTCTAGGGGTCCAAACCTTATATCACATGTGCCATATGGTCAATCTTAGTGTCAGTCATGATGCATATTTAATGCACTAAACAAAGCAAATCTGAATCATTAATTAAGGATGATGAAGAGTTTGATGGAATGAGCAAAAATTGGCCAGAAATGAGGAACTGTATGAGAATTAAGCTTGCTACAACTCACAGTCCTTGTATAGACATTGAATTGTTATAGCTATAAATGTTAGATGACCAAACAAACCATAAAGGGCAAAATACGTACAGCTGGCTTGACCAGAGGACTCATGTGAATGTGATTTCTGTGAGAAAGTGACTAGAAAGGAATGTTGCGGCGATATTTCATAAGTACATCTAGCTTCTCTGTGTACTGATTTGGTAAAGGTATTAAGGTGTTAGATGCCCAAAACTTGTCTCTGACAAATTTTATGCAAGGACCATCGGTTTAGAGGAATGTGCATAAACATATTAACACCCAGAAGTAACTTTCAGACAAGTCCTGATTCACTAAACTGTGATTCATCTGTGCAGCTCTTACACAAGGGCCACATTCTCACCTACTACATTCTAAAAAAAATATGTACACTACAGTCTAGTTTGAACTACAAAACGTATTCAAAATATATAAACATCCTTAAAATTATTTAGTTTCAGAAAATGTTTTTCTTGCTTGTTTGAAGCACAAATCTACTAAAATACAGTGATTTTTACACTTAAAACAAGAAAAAAGAAGAAAAAAATCAATTTGCCAATGGAAAAAAATAAACTGAATTCAAATGTTCTCTAAAAACAAGTTAACGAATTTTGACCCTTTTTTCCAAAACAAGAAAAATTAGTTTGCATTATAACAGCATTATAACTATAAAATCTATTATGCACTATAAAAATAAGTAGTTAAAATCAATCTTAAAATAGTTTCAGGAAGTATTTATTAATTTTTCTTTTGACTCCATTGGTAAAATTTCTTTCTTTCTTCCTTAAAATAAATTTACAGAGAATAATTAATAAATTAAGTCCTAACCCTGTTGGTAAACTGTGTTTTTCTTCTTATAGGCATAAAATTGCTAAAAATAAAATTTATTTGTGTAATTATGATAAAAATTATGTTGAAATCAATAAAAAGGTTGCCAATGCAGTACATGTATATGGAAAGTAGTGTGCACTATAAAATCTATTATGCACTACAAAAATAAACATGCACTAATCTCAAGTGTGTCCTAATAACATTTACTAGAATAAATCAAATGAATAAAATTAAATTTTCATCTGTAAATAAGATCCATGTGAATCTGAGTATAAGAGTATTTAACTTTGTGAGTGTGTGTGTGTGTTTATGACTCTTGGATTCTCTGTACGTGTGTGTTAATGGTCTCCCCGGGTTCACACAGTGAGCACTAAAGCTGTATAAAACCTCTTTTAATCCTGTTCACCCGGGGTCTGTAGCCTCACGCCAACAGAAATATTCAGCCTGCCATTGGACGATTTGTGGCAAGGCCGAAGTCAGGCCAATGACTCTCTAGACAACTTCCCAGTACTCTGTCATCCTGACAGCCAACCCTCTCCACACGCACACACACACACATACATCATACACACGCACTACAAAACATTACTCAGGTGCATGCAGCACCTGGACCTGGAACATCTGTTTAAAAGCTTTTTCTTCGTTTGTGTGTGTGTGATTTAGACTCTGAGAACAGTTACACTCTGAGCTGCGGTGTACCTGTCCAGCAAAGTAAAGTTCCAGTGAAGAGGAATGTCACTACTTCCAGCAGTAGCTCCCTGCAAACCTGCACAGGTACATCTTACTTCTGTCTATATCCTGTACTGATTTGTTAAACTGTGGTTTATCTGCACAGCTCTGAGACAAAGGCTACGTTCTCTCTCTTAGACAAGTATGTACAGTACTACAGTCAAGTATGCACTACAAACAGTAGTCTAGCATGCACTATAAAGTATAGTATGCACTGCAGAATTTCGTGCACTACATCACTCGATTCACAGAAACGCTCATAAGACCAAACACTTGCTTTTCATGTTTCCTTCCATTCTTTTTTCTCTTCTCTTTCCTTTTCTTTCTCTTATTTATTTTACCATTTCATTTCTTCCCTAATTTTTTTAGAGTTCCTTTTCTTTTCTCTTCTCTTTCCACTTTTCTTCATCTGATGCTTTTTGTTTCCATTACTTTTTCTGTTCTTCCTTTTGTTTCTTTCCATTACATTCCTTTCCATATTATCTTTTCTTTAAATTTATTGTCTTCGCCCTTTTCTTGTTTCCTTTCCAAAATGTTTGATTCCTTTCTTTGTTTTTCCTGTTTCTCTTGTTCTTTTTCCTGTTTTCTTTTCCCTTTCTTTTTTCCATTTCTGTTTTTTCCTTTTTTATTCCCTTTTCTTTTATTTTTCTTTGCATTCATCTCCTTTCTTCTCTTTTTTCCTCTTTACTATTTTCGTTTCCTTTTCCTGTTCCTTTTTCTTGCTTTCCCTTCATCTTTTTTTTCCTTTGTCTTTACACTCTCTCCTTCCTTTCCTCATTTCCTCTTTCCTTTCCTTTCCTTTCCTTTCCTTTCCCATTTCCTCCACTTTTCCTGTTTATTTTCCTTTTCTTTATCTCTTCCCCCATTTCCTGTTTCCTGTTCCTTTCTTGTCCTGTCCTGTTTCCTTTAATTTCCAATTTCCTTTATATTTCTTTATCTTTTCTCCTGTTTTCCCTTTTCTTCTCCATTTTCTGTTTTCCTCTTTCCTTTCCTTTCCTTTCCTGTTTCTAAGAGGCTCAGATATATCTCTTTTCTTTATCTCTTCTCCTCTTTCCCGTTTACTTTCCTTTATCTCTGTTTTTTTCCCCATTTCCTTTCCGTTCTATTCCTTTCCATGCACCATAATTCTAGTATGTCTTACATCTCAGCCTCTCGGTTCACTCAGTACAAGAGCAGTGCAGACGTTCACATGCCTTTGCCTCGTCCCAGAATGCTTCTCTTGGTTTTTTGGCCCCTCCAGCAGAGATCAGACAGGACAACTGTAAACGAGTCATGTGGCATGACCTGTTCCACTCCATTACATTGCATGACAGACACTGGATCACTAAAAAAGGGCTCAGACACAGATCTGCAAGGAGAATTAGGACAGGTCCTATCATTCAACCCTGCTGAGGTCACAAACACGCTACTATTATCCCCAGTACTCTATCTTTCCCAGCTCTCAGAATTCGACATTCCCCATGTGGTTCGTTGTGTAGATTTTGGACAGCAAAGCAAGGCACAGACAGACAGACAGACTGCTTAGAAATACTCTCGCATACACACACACGCCGCTTCTTGTTTTGGACGGCATACATAGGAATGCTGTGAACCTGAGTAAATGACTCTGTGCTGGCTGCACGTCTACATGCTGACAGATTTGAAATACACAGACGGGATTCTACCACAGCGGCTCCTGAGGGCCTCTACACACGGGGCCCGGGGAGAACAAGTAAACAGACGGTTCACGCTCGATTCACACATTCTGAAAAAAAATATATATATCACTGAAAGGTTCACTACCAAACTCCTAGTGCTGCGTCCAAAACCGCCACACTCTCGATATGGTTCTAGAAGACCAGCTGAAGTCCTCAACCGCAGTGTGTTCTCACTTCAACTCCTGACCCTTCGTCTCCCTTCATTCTCTCACCGACTTTGGATTTGTTGTGCTAAACTAGATACTCACATTTTTTATACTTTGGAATGGGCCGCTCAGCCCACAGGACAGATTTAGTGTGTTTTCTAAAAAGCCTCATATTTTTTTTGTTTTCCATGATTATTATCCAAACTGTGCAAGTGAAAGTGAGACTTTGCCGATTTCCTGTCCATCAGAGACGCTGGCCCTGCCTGTGAAGCAGAAAGCACGCTTTAAGATCAAAGATGCCAAGTGCCACCTGAGACCCCGCAATAAGGAGAAACACAGGGATATGGGAAAGCAGGGCCTTCAGGGTGAGAAATAACATGCCAAACACTGCACATTTAAAAATATGTTTTCATAAAATGATAAGTACTGAATGCATCCTCTCATTTCCTTGACTTCTCTTCTCATTTGTCCCGTTTCCTTTCCATTTTCTTCTTCTTTTCTTTTACATTTTCCTTTTTTCTTTCTGTTTCCTGTTACTTTTTTATTTTTCTGCTTCTTTTCTTTTTTGATTTTCCTATTCCCTTTTAATTTCCTTTCTCCTGTTTTCTTTCCCTTTTCTCTTTTTCTTTGTCCTATTTCCTTTTCTTGCAATTTTCCCGTTTTATTTACTTTTTATTGTCTGCTCTTTTTTTTTTTTACTTTATTCCATTTCATTTCCTGTTTTCTTTTTTCGTCCTCTTTTCCTGCTTCCTTTACATCTTTTCTCATCTCCTCTTCCTTTTCCCTTTTTATTTCCTGATTCCTACTTTCTTTCCTTTTTTTCCTCTTCTCCATTGTCCTCTTTCCTTTCTTTACAACTGTCCTGCTTCCTTTACATTTTTTTTCTTTTCTGCCTTTTCCTGTTTCTTTTCCTTTACATTTTCTTCTCCTTGTTCCTTGTTTCTTTCCCTTTTTCTCTATGTTCCCATTACCTTTTATCTTCTCCTTTTCACCTTTTCCCTTTCTCTTCTTTTTCCTTCCGATTTCCTATTTCTTTTCTGTTTCTTTTTTTTTCCTATTTCCTCTTCCTGTTTACTGTCCTTTTTCTTCTCCATTTCATATTTCTTTTTCCTGCTTTGTTTGCTTTTTCTCTTCACCCTTTCCCTACTCTTCTTTTTTTCATTCCCTTTTCTCTTTTTCTGTCTCATCTCCTTTTTTTTCTTTCGCCTTTTTACCCATTTCCATTTTCTGCCTCCTATTTTTTCCTATCCCTTATCCTCTATTCCTATTTTCTGTTTCATTTACTTATTCTCTTCTCCTTTTCTTGATTCCTTTTCATTTTTCCACTCCCTTTATCTTTCCTTTTGTTTCAGCAGCTGGTCAGTTCCCCTGCACAGACGACTGTCAGGTGACATTTGTGAATCTGAAGTGCGACTCGTCCAAAAAGCGCCGTCGTGGTCGCAAGTCTCCATCCAAGGAAGTCTCCCATATCACAGCAGAGTTTGAGGTGGAAATGAAAGAAGAGGAAGCCTCAGGTAACATTGCCTTCATGTGTGCACAGTAGCTCTTCCTGTGTTCGCAATTTCCATGTCATGCCATCTGTGACTTTAGAATGCAAATGTGTTTGTTTTTGTTTTTATTTATGTGTCAGAATCATGCAATGTGGACTGTGTGCGTGAGAAGACCAAACAGAGGCTGCAGAATGCCATGCGCTCACTAAGGAAGTCCATCAGTAAGCAGCAGTTCTACATTCAGTTTTCCGGAACAGCGTATGAGGTGGCCCAGCGTGCCGTGCGTCAGACAGAGGGGGATGAAACCTGCAGTATAGGACAGGTCCTCGCCGACGGGAAGTGTGGTGAGCATTCTGCGAACTTTTGTTTTCTGATCTGGTGTATTGAAGACAGTTTCATAAGTCTGTGTGTCTGGGTGTGCTTCTGTGTGTTTCCCAGTCAGCTGCGGTGTGGGTACGTTCTACAGCGGAGAACAGGAACTGTGTGTGATATGTCCACCAGGAACCTATCAGGACAGGGAGGGCCAGCTGTCCTGCGAGCCCTGCCCCAGCACCGAGGGACAGGGCTTCGCAGGGGCCAAGAACGTCTCAGAGTGCGGAGGTGTGTGTGCATACATGTCATCAAACATTCAATCAATGAATAGCTTTGTGATGCTAATGAAACACCTATTGATTAATGGAACTGACTGATTGCAACACCATCCTTTTTTTCTAAATTAATCAATACGTTTTGAAATTCAGGGTCAATATAGCCTGAAAATCCCAAAATTGCTCATTATCATGCAAATGCGAGATTTCTTATGAAGGACTGAGCAAAGTCTGGATCAATTGGCAGAAGCTCAATATGACCATTTGAGCTGCTCAAGCACAACCACACCTCAATACTAATCCATTTTTTGGTGATTCTTATACGTGCTGCAGCGCACATAGTGCTCATAATACTTGAGTACTTCAGTTCAATTGACTATTGATCAAGGTTTCTTTGCTTTTAGCTCTCCCTTGTGGAATTAAAATCTCATGATGCATAACTGATGAACATCATGAAACACTTTTCTGTTTATCTAATAGGAACAGGGGCTGTGAAGCTATGAAAAGGGACAAAAAAGCACCATAAAAGTAGTCTAGACAGCTTGTTTTATATATATACATTTTCTAAAGCCAATTTGATAATTTTTTTTGTAATTACCAGACTGAAATGTATGTGGTTTTCCTTTTTGGTTGAACTGTCCCCTTTTTTCATATATATATTTCATACAACACACATACGCTACTGGTGAAAAGTTTGGTGTGTTTTATATACATTCAACATGGGGGCATCAAAGAATCCCGAAAAAAAAATGTATGACAGTTTTCACAAAAAAATTAAGCAGTACAACTGTTTTCAACATTGATGATAATAAAATAAAATATAATATTTCTTGAACAGCAAATCAGCATATTAGATTGATTTCTGAAGGATCATGTGACACTGAAGACTGGAGCAATGATGCTGAAAATTCAGCTTTGCATTACAGGAATAAATTGCATTTTTTAAAATAGAAAACACTATTTTCAATTGTAATGATATATCACAATATTGTTGTTTTTACTGTATTATTACTGTTTTTACTGTATGTTTTTTTCTTAGAAATGCAGCCTTAGTGAACATAAGACTTCTTTCAAAAACATAAAAAAAAATCTTACCAACCCCAAACTTTTGAATGAGTGTCTAAGTTCTGTTTTTATTTATTAAATGTTTACAATGTTACTTAATTCTTTCTCTTGTTGTAGGCCAGTGTCCTGCCGGTCAGTTCTCTGCTGATGGTTTCCGTCCATGTCAGCCTTGCCTGCTGGGAACCTTCCAGCCTGAGCCGGGCCGTGTGTTGTGTTTCCCTTGTGGAGGAGGACTCATGACTAAACACACAGGCAGCACATCCTTTAGAGACTGTGAAGCCAAAGGTATGCTGGGAAACACAGCAACTCCTGGTTAACACATTTCTTATGTGCTTATACAATTTGCATTCTCTCTTCCTCATGTTTCCAGTTCATTGTGCTCTTGGGCATTATTATAATGCCACCACGCACCGGTGCATTCGTTGTCTGGCTGGTACCTACCAGTCTGAGTCCGGACAGAACTACTGCATCACCTGCCCTGGAAACACCACTACAGATTTTGACGGCGCTAACAATGTATCTCACTGCAAAAGTAAGCCAGATACTTGCAAATCCACTCACAGATGACATAATAAGCAGTGAATTTCTGAGGCTCTGTCTGTTTTAACCCTTGCAGATCAGCTGTGTGGTGGTGAGCTGGGAGATTTCATGGGCTACATCGAATCTCCTAACTATCCTGGTGACTATCCGTCTAATGTGAACTGTGTTTGGACCATTAACCCTCCGAACAAGAGGCGCATCCTTATTGTTGTACCAGAGATCTTTCTCCCCATTGAGGATGAGTGTGGAGATGTTCTTGTCATGAGGAAGAGTGGTATGGTATATTTGTCGTTTTGAATGCTGGTTAATTATTGCAGCAAGAATCCAGGTTATTGAGCTCCTCCCCTTTCATTTTAGCCCAGCCCACTTCCATTACAACTTATGAGACATGCCAAACTTATGAGCGACCAATCGCCTTCACCTCCCGCTCCCGCAAACTGTGGATCCAGTTCAAATCTAATGAGGGAAACAGTGGAAAGGGATTTCAGGTTCCGTATGTTACTTATGATGGTAAGATTAAGATACAGTTCAAACACATTCACATACAGTAGGTTTAGAAGTGAAAGAAAAAAATAGATTGATTAGTCATTGTATAACTGTTCAAAAGGTTGTGGTCAGATTTTTATTTAGTTTTTTTAAGAAACGAATACTTTAATTCAACAATGATGCATTCAATTGATTAAAAGTGACTAATCTTACAGAAGAGTTTTATTTTGAATACATTCAATATTTTTGAAAAAATGTGAAAACACAAAAAAATTAATTAGCACAACCATTTTCAACATTGATGATAATAAGAAATGTTTTTGAGCAGCAAATCAGCATATTAGAATAATTTCTGAAGGATCATGTGACACTGAAGCCCGGGGTACATTTAACATATTTTAAAATATATTACATTTTATTATATTATATTATTTAAAATTATAATAACATTTCCCAATATTACTGTTTTTTAAATCAAATAAATGCAGCCTTCTTTCATAAATATTGCTGAAATTTACTGACCCTAAAATTTTAAACAATATTATGTAATAATAATAGTAATAAATAAATAAATACACTTTATTTGTAATGCATATTGCAATCACTTATGTTTGTCTTTTTTGGACAAATTAGTTGATTGATTGAACCATTGGCATAAAGAGAAGACAACACACAAATGAAGTACATTTACATACATTATTATGAGAAAAGACATTTGAAAATCAGTAGAAACTGTAATAAATAAATGAATAAAATATATACATAAACATATATCAGTTTTTGTTGTTGAAAGCAGTGTGTGTTTGTCTTTACAGAAGACTACCAGCAGCTCATAGAGGACATTGTTCGAGACGGTCGACTTTACGCCTCAGAAAACCACCAGGAGATATTAAAAGTGTGCATATATTTTAACTACAGCAAGTAACTGTAGTCAAACTTGACTTTATCTACCACTTTTAATTCTCTGTTTCTGTGTTCTCAGGATAAGAAGCTGATTAAAGCTCTGTTTGATGTGTTGGCTCACCCTCATAACTACTTTAAATACACCGTGCAGGAATCAAAGGAGATGTTCCCACGTTCCTTTATCAAACTGCTACGCTCCAAAGTCTCCAGGTTTCTACGGCCGTATAAATAGAAACCCGAACATTTCTTCCACGACCCCGGCTCTATCCCCGTCTCTCTTCCTCTCTTTTCTCCACTAGCTCCCAGAAGGCCTCACTACTGCAAGAAGATAAAGACGTTTGGCCTTTTTCCTGTCTAAGATTTGTCCATTTGTCCCTTTTTGTCTTTGTTTTTTGTTTGCTAATATTTATGTGCTTGATTTTGCAAAAGCCCTCTTTGGATGTTTGATATCTACAGTATATATTTGTATATGTATGTATATATATGTGTGTGTGTGTGTGTGTGTGCGTACAAAAAATTATGTGCAAGCTTATGGCGTATTAGGACACATACAGACACACACAGATATATATTCTTGTTTTGAAAAGGTTATTTTCATGCCCCTAATGTGCACAGGGGGTTTTAATATCCTAGTGCACTTAAAGTTTTTTTTACAAACTGTATGAGAAAGGAATCGCTTTCTGCTCTGACCACAACATAAAAGACAAAGCCAGATAAGTGAAAGAAAAAGAAAAAAAAACAAGATGAAAGACAAAGACTACCTGTCCGTACGAGAGTTAGAGTTACGTGTACATTGTTTAACTAGTATTTGGAGCTTCAATTGCACTTGAATTTTATATTGTAGAGAATAAGGAATCTAAGTTACTTTTTTCTTAATGTTTTTGTTGTATAGAGATGTTTTACTTTGGTTGTAGAAACATGAAATGTCCAAACTTCCCCTCTACAGGATGCAGAAAGATATTCTCACATATCCCTCTTCTGAAAACAGAAAGAAATTTCATAATCATCTCATAATAAGGTTTTTTTGCAGTTTAATATAAAAAAAAAAGTGTCGAAGTACCATAATGTTTCATTGGGTTTGTACCAATATAAGATTGCTTCTATCATGTGTTTTAATTTCACATGATGCAATGGGTTTGTCATTAACCTGGTTGTTCGTGTGCATGGAACATTTGGAGAAATTGTAAATATGGTTTGGCAAGTCAGATTTGTATTTGAGCTGGTTGTGTCATGAACTCATGGAAATGGTAGAGTTTTGATTCAGAACAACAAATAATTCCATTTGGATTAAGAGTCTTATGGTCTATTACATAGCATACATACATATTACATTATAACACATATATTACATAGTAATAACATCACCTTTGTGCTGTGCACAAAGCCACATATTTTTCTCTTCTTGTTGAACTGTGGATGAAAATCAGAGGCTATTTGTTAAATAGATGACATACCTAAAGTATGTGAATGTTGGCTGGCTGAAAAAAATCCAGAGATCAGATCATTTCTCTTCATAAATCAGCAGAATGTGCTTGTAGGAAAACAAAAAAACAAAAAATGATAGTGTGACTGTCTATATGTAGTTCTGGTACAGTTTTATTTAATATTATTTGCCCATTTTGTGAAAACTGATATAGTGATCTTTTTGCAAGTCTATGGACTGTAGAGGAGTGAGAGAAGAGGCAGAAAAAAAATCAAACCACAAACATCTAAATGTGCCATAAAGTCACAGAAATACAGATAATATTAATCACTTTACAGTATTCTGCGTAGTTTTGCATATATTTGAGAGGGAGGGACGGAGTGATCATTCTAAAGCTGCTTTATTATATGAGCACTTATTCATGCTTGTATTTCTAATATCCACATATGGACAGGGAAACACATTCACTCTTGCATCAAGCATAAATAAACATACCTTCATGCATGCACACACAAATGCATTACCTAATCCGTATTATTATGCTAACACAGTAATTTATGATTTGTGAGATAACCACAGGTTGTCATTGATCATTTTTTGTGTTAATCACATGTTATAGTCTCATTTGATTGCTAAAACAAAGGCATGTGACTGTTTGAGGAACTGTTGCCATTTGAAAAGAAGACGACGAATGTTTGACATGTAAAATCAACTAATACACACACCTCCATGGCTTCACACACAATACTTTGCCCCTCAGATGGAGAGAGTGACACAAGACTGCTGCTGGCGTGATTTGTAAGCTTTATGAATACAGTTGTGTAAATGATGTACAAATGTTAGGTTTTTTTAAGTTAATATTTACAGTAGAAGGAGACGATATACTGGGGAAGGTGACAGTCTAACATGTACAGGACTGTTCTGGAAGGCTCTGTTTGATAGTATGCTTCCCACCATGATAAATGACCGCATTACAGAACAGTTCAGCAGTGTAAAATCAACCCCAGAATATGTGTAGAAGAGAATGGGAACTATTGTTAAGACCTCACTTTATTAATAAATCATTCAAATCTTATGCTGTGTGTGTTGTGCTGACCTTTTGGGTTTCATTTGAAGCATTTGTTGCTTATGCTAATTATTAGTAGGCCTATATTAGTTAAGTGGAAGAAGCAGTGTTGGGTAAGTTACTCTAAAAAAAGTAATTAATTACTAGTTACTAATTACATCTTCAACAGTGTAATTACTGTACAGATTATGCGCTCCAAAAAGTATTTAATTACTTATTACAACTGACTTATTTGTAAATCCTATATCAACCTCAACAAGTTAACGATACAAGGATAGACATGAAACAGTTCTTTTAATTCTTTCAAATAAATAATAAATAATTACATAAATTATTCTGGTCACACTTTAGATTAGGATCCAATTCTCACTATTAACTAACTATTAACTATGACTTTTGCCTCAATATACTCCTAATTACTACTTAGCAATACTCAGGAAAGTAGTTAAGTTTAAGAATTGGGTAGGATTAAGGATTTAGAATAAGGTCTTGCAGAATAAGACATTAATATGTGCTTTTTAAGTAATAATAAACAGCCAATATAATAGCAATATTCATGCTAACTAGTTAATAGTGAGAACTGGACACTAAAGTGTTACCAATATTCTTATTAACTCACCAAAGTATTTAAAGTGAGAAGGGTACATTAATAGCATGCATTTTAACGTTAGACTTTACATTTTGATGTTAAATCCACTATTGTATATAAATGTTCTACAGTCTATGCACAATATTAAGTTCAATTACATAAGTAACTGTAATTAAATTACTGACAAAAATAAGAGTAATCCCTTACTTTACTTTTTAAAGGGAAAAGTAATTAAATTACAGTAACTAATTACTTAGTAACTAGTTACACCCAACACTGAGTGGAAGTTATGAAAATTAGGAAAAGTGACCCCAATGTCACCTAACTCATTGTAAATGATTTGTCGCCCTCTTGTGTTAATATATTCTAAAATGTAATGCAGATATCTCCCCACAAAGAGGCAGTGTGCATCAAGATTTCGCAAGCAATTGCTAATAAATTTTTATTGATTATTCTTGTTCGCTTTTTCAGAGTATTTGAAGTTATTTGTTAAGTAAAAAGGTTGATATTCGTATTTTCATAACTACCAGACAGGTCAAGATCGACTGATATACGATTAGCATATCTATGATTATGATTATCTATGATTAAGTTTTAAAAAGCTACTGCAACATGCAAGTCAAGGTCAGACAAAAATACCATCTTTGGTTAGACAGCATAGATATAGATATAGATGGCAGATATATAAAATACTTACATAACTGATTTGACAGGCGAATTAACACATCCTACTACGGGAAAGGTTTGTCTTATGAATATTAATTACGTACGTGACGTTCACACGGTAGGCGCTTAGCTGATTGGTTGAATGAGAGACGTTGGTTCTGATTCCACTGAATAAAGATGAGTTTGAGCATGCAAAATTCTTCATTCATAAGCAAAAATGGCTTAAATCTCCTTTGTCTTTCCCCCTTTTTCTCTCTGAATTTGATTCTCTTGTTTCATCTCTTAGACTTACAAATAACAAAAAGAGTACCAAATTTTTGATGCACTATGACAACTTTTTTAGAATCATGTAATTTTATTTTTGCACTTTTCTGTATAGATAATACCATAATTTGATGTACGCAAATCCAGAATATTCTTTTCTGTCCTTATTTTTATGATTGTTTTTTTTTTTTTTTTTTGTAGAAATATATTCATGTCTCGTTTCCCTGTTCTTGTATGTTTCTACAGGTTTTGCAATAATAAAATAATAATAATAATAAATAAATAAATGTGTTTGAGCGCTTCAGCGTTTACAACGATATAAAACGTCCGAAAGTACAATTAATAGTGTACAAAACTATTAAATAACATAATAACATGGATTTTGTGAAATTAATATCGATTATTATCGAATATAATTTCATAATACTTCGCAAATGGCTCAAATGATTTGAAGGGAATACAGTACATCAACAACAAAACCGGTTCTATTAACAACAGTGAGAGACTGTTTTATGATTACTAATGAATTTACATGACTGAAAGCTCTTGGCCATAGTAGCATTCGCAAGAGGAGGAGAGAAAGATCCAGAGTAACGCGAGGGGAGTGTCCCCGACCGCGAGAAACACACTCACACACACCGGGCACCACGCGACTCCCGTTCAAACTAACCAGCGCGATCCTCTGCAGGCTGCAGCCGCGGCGTTTGCGCGCTCTTCCCGGTTACTTAGGCGTCTTTACCTGCACGTCTCCGAAAAAGTATCAGCGTCAGACTCTTGAGTTTGAATAGGTAAGTATATTTCTGGTATGTAAATCAGCACCGCATATCTTTTGAAGATGCATGAATATGTATAAGATTGCGCTTTTATAACTGATACTCGTCTGTCTGGAAAGAGGAGACAGTTACCATAGATACAGTCAATTCCTGAACGCTTGTTAAACCTGCGTGATTGATTTTTGGCATTGATATTCTGTGTTGGGTTTATTTCTTGTTTTCTAAACAAATTCCTTAACGGCATACAAAAGACACCTTGTAAAATTAGACTTATTGTAAAATTAGACTCAATTAGACTAATTTGGACTCATTTTGTGAAACGGTACACTCACAAAAAAAATTGGTATTAATTTTTGTACATAATGATAATACCATGTTTTTTTTTTATTTTTTATTTTTTTACATGTAGCATGGTAATACCATTCTTCGTAGTACATTTAAGTAAAATGTTAAATATATTAACTTGGTAATCATTCAGTCCCATGGTTTTTATCTAAGTATCATAGTTTTAACTTCTGATTCATTTAGTTTTTCCATGGTATTGCCACATAACTTTGTGTGTGTGTGTGTGTGTGTGTGTGAGAGAGAGAGTAATGTATGATATTATTCAAAGCTTTTGTCCCACATAGTTTTACGTAGTTTGCTTAGTCATCATCCTTCTTTTATGTAGAATAATAAAAAAAATAACATAAAAAAAATTGGTGCTTCTAAATGGTTTGAGCACTTGTCTATTTCTGAAGGAAAGGAGTAGAAAGCTTTCAGCTTCTTCCCTCCTTGTTATTTCAGTTCAAAATAACATTTTACCTCCCCTTTCTTTCAGAGGGCTTTTGTGTCCTCTTTCTTCCCAAACAATTGTCTCTGTTGCGTCGCATCTTTTTTTCTGCCGTCTTGAAAGTGCAGGGAACTCTATTGTTAGACAGAAATCGTGACAGAATGGTTACTGTGGCTTTGTTTAAGATCTCGGCGCTAACACACAGAAGAGTGGGACATACCGCCGTTAACCGCACGTCTGATTGTGGGTTTTGATAATATGCCGCTGTCACCGCTCACATCTCCGTTTATCTTGTATCTCGTACCTATTTTCCTCAGGTGTATTGTGGCCGCTGGTGTATTGTGACTGAGGGAAGCATGCAGGCTCACTATCCCAGCAGCGGAGCTGTACGGTGGGCCAACCACTGAATACGGTCCTGGACCGTCCCAAAGACCATCTGACCCCAGCTAAAGTGGAAACCCTTTAAACAAGCACCGCCGGACAAGTGCGTGTGTGTGTGTGTGTGTGAGAGAGAGAGAAAGTGATAGTGTGTGTGTTGCCATGGCTTTCACACTTTCCGAAATCATGGCAGCCCGACGACAGCAGCAGCAGTCTCAGAGAGGAGGAAGAGGAGTGATAGAGGTGGACGAATACAGCGCCAACCCGACTCAAGCCTTCACCTTCTACAACATCAACCAGGGTCGCTTCCAGCCACCCCACGTCCATATGTAAGAACTCACATGCCCACATTTGGTATGGGTCACTCTGTGTAGTCCATTTGTAAGGTTTTTTCATTTAGATTTTTAGTACTTGAATTTGCAGTCTGACAGCATGCTGTTTGCATCTTAAAATTCTCTAAGGGGATGTGCATCACCTTTAAATCACTGCTGCTACAAGCTTGAATACTTAGATGGGTTTGTTTGGTTATTCCGTCAAAATGCATGCTGTTTTTAAGCATCTTACGCCATGAGCGTCGCGTTTTTAAAATACCAAAAACTCGATTTTTAATGATTCAGGGCTTCTTTAAAGACTTTTTTGAGTAATGACTAGTTGAGTAATGACACAGCTGTCTTTTATAGAGCTGCTTTACAACATAATTTGAATTAGTCTCATATTTGAAGAAATTTGCATCATTGTTTATTTTGCAACTGTATTGTATAAAGTGCTGTGTAAAAAAAAAACAACAACAATAAACAAACAAAAAAACCTGGCTTGACCAAGTGTTCAGGGTACTAACTAACTAATCACTTTTGAAAATATGTTTTGCACATGCTGTTATGCATGAGTGAATTATTTTCCCCTAATGGGCCATGTTTCATTGTTTCTCTTATTTATTACTTTATATTCATGCCAGTTTACAAAGGAAAACAGGTCACAACTATATATTTGCAAATGTGTATGTGTGTATGAATGTCTGTGAGTTTGTACCTGTGTGTGTGTCGTCGGTAGAGTCTGTGTGGTCGACCCAGTAGGAGATGCTCTAAAGTGGGCCATTCTTATTCAAAACTCTGCCATGTCCCTCAGAGACCCGTTTCTGCAAATACAACTGCGAAGCCGTGAGAGAACGATATATAACCTTATGTATTCCCACACCTCTCTCTGTCTTTTCCACAGGGTAGATCCGTTACCCCATGACACCCCAAAGCCCCCAGGCTACACACGGTTTGTCTGTATCTCTGACACGCACTCGCGTACTGACGCTATTCAGATGCCATACGGTGACGTCTTACTGCACGCTGGAGACTTCACAGAGCTCGGCCTGCCCAGCGAAGTCAAGAAGTTTAACGACTGGCTCGGTGAGAATTTTATTTTTGTTCTCTTCCTTAAGAACCTCTTGTCAGTGACTTAAATTAAGATCAGATAAAAAAATTTACACAATACTTTTCAAGGGATCATTGCATCTCTTAAAGTGTCATAGAGCTAAATCTGCATACTTTTTAAAGCACTTTCTGCACTGATTCTGTGGATTTAAATATGATAAAACTTATTAAACAGAACTGAGAGAGCTGCAGTCTTATTCTTAGCAGAAAAGCATAATGAGATTAGCCAAAATGTTAAATAAATGAACATGCAAGATATGTGGGATGTGTGTAGATCTGTGAATGATGCATGTTCAAAATCTGCAGAAGCCTAGATTTTTGATAAGAGTTTTTGTACTATAATAACATACAGTACTTGTCCAAAAAGAGATGCAAAACAGCTCGTTTTGAACTTTCATAGCTTTCTGATGTCAGCTACAGTAGATATATTTACATGTCAGTGATATTGTTCATAAACCTGCCTAATTTATAAACTCTGATTTCATAAACTCAAAAGCTTTTTATGTAGATTGTTATTGTTAATTTTATTATTTAATATCTGTATAAGCAAAAAAGCACAGAGATCTTTAAACATGGATAATATCAGAAATCCTGAAAATATATATTTTTGAAGTAACAGCCTTTGATAAAATACTTTTGAATGCAAAAGCCTCTTAAGTCCTTTTATCACAAGGAGAATGTGGAGGTTTAAGATGTTTATCTTATAGACTATGCGAAGCATGTAGAGGTCACAGTCATGACTTTTTTTTATATGCTGCTCTTTACACATGTGCATGTCCAAAAAAGATGAGGATGGCTCAGTAATAAAGATAATCAGAAGGATGACTGGTGTTATTTCAGGAGAGGGAATAGAAAGCAGGAGATCTGGATGGATGGATGGAGGTTAGTCAGCGGGGTGCAGGAGACACCAGTCAGATTAAGACTCCCGCTCTTGTGTCTCATCTTCTTTCCCGCTATTGATTCTCTGCTGTCCTGCCTCTCTCTTTCTTTCTGGCACGCCATCACTGTGCCAAAAAGGAAGTTCTCGCATTTGTTCTCGCGTTTGTCTCTGCATAAATATTTATTACGTGGTTCTTTTTCTCATCTCTGTATCTTTGCTCCTGTGTATCTGAGAGAACTCGCAGCGCACATGCTTCCTTTCTTTATCCAGCAACAATCCTCAGAGAAATGATTTACTTTTTATCTCACAATACTTTAAAGTGTGTGCAAATACACACTCACGCACACACAGTCTCACACGGACCTCCTCATATGGTGATGCTCTTAACTCTAACCTAGTCTCATGGCCTTTCTCCATGTCAGTTATATATTTTTTTCCTTTTTGCTTCCACACTGTAATGTTTTTGCAAAATCTGTTTCCTCTCTTTTTGTCTGGGCTCTTTTGAGACTGCTTGAACTTGTCAGCTTTAATATTTTAGCCAGTTTGGGTTCTTTAATAATAGAGCATCACCTTAGACCTCAAAGTAGGCATGGTGAATACAGCGTGCAATAAAGCAACTCCGAGAAGGTCTGGAAGTGCATGAATTTGTGTATTGTAGTGGATAACGTGGATCCAAACTCTAGTTATCAGGTAAAACAGAGACTTGCAATAATAGCTCAGTAAATTGGTGTTATGTGTCATAGTTGTTACTACATTGTGTGTTTTAGCACAGCTGGAATGCTATAATAAAATGGTGCTCGTGTTGTGAGACATTGGAAATAAACAGTAAGATGTGTCACAGCAATCAAAGATGTCTATCTTGTGTGTTTACATACACAAAACATTGCAAAATAGATTACTGTGGACTCATGAGACTGATAGACTTATGATCAGTGATATGGAAATAAAAAGTTTGTTGTCTTCTGAAGCCACTTTTTGTAATGTCTATGTAATAATTTACTAATCTGCCATAAAAATGTGGTTTCTTTATTTTCATTTATATGCTTTCCTCAGTAAAAATTCATATACATGATTAATTAGATTTAGCAATTGACATACACTACTGTTCAAAAGTTTGGTCGGGACGATTTACATCCCTCATAATTATATTGTCGTTGCAGTCTTGTGACCTGTAGATGTCCATTCTTAACAGTTATTGGTCATTTAGTACCTTTTTACATAATATAATTTTTTATTCTTTATGAAAAGAGCTTTTTTGTCTTTTGACTAGATGACAAAAATGCTCATTTTTCACTCATGTGAGAAATGATTACAGCGTTGTCTCATTTGCCGGTTTGTCTGCCTAACCAGTTAATTTGAACTAGACCGAAGAAACTGTTAGGAAGTACAGATGTTCATGAATTAACAGTGTTAATATATGAATGTGTAGCAGAAGTGTCAAAGCGCAGTTAAAGCTGTGTGATTTTAAGCAAATCTGTATCTTCTTCACAGGTCTCTGTTTGTGTTTATCGGTCTTGAATGATTTGTATTTGCCTGCTGAACAAATGTACTAGTGCAAGAGACCGTGTTTGTATCTTCCCCTTGTATCCTTCGGGCTTACACCGACCGGAGAACATGCTTGAGGATCATTTCTTAGATCATTCAAGAACTGGGTAAAAGAAAAGACCTGACATGAATTCTCAGTAATCACAAGTGATACTACAATCTTTCTGGAGATCGTTGACATGGCTGAAATCTGCTGTACTGGCAGGGTGTTTTGCTGAAGAATACAATCAATAGTTTTAGTAAGTTATGTCAGCGCAGACTCCAGTCCAATCTAAGATGAAGTTAGCTTGTTTGAGTACTCAAAGGTTTTTCACAGGAGTTTTCTGTAAGTATAAGTCAATTTGCGCATAGCCAAGGTTGAATTTTGAGTATGAATCTGTTCTTGCATTGTTTCTCATGCACTTCTTTCTATGTGGAAGTCATTATGTGCAGACCTGGGTTAGAGAAGCAGGTTGAAATGGATAATATACTTTTCTTTCTCTCAGGTCAGGAAGGTTCGGTAGTTTTCCCATCTTGTTCTGTCCTGTCCACATAATGAATAATAGATTAACCCAATGGTGATGTGACAGCTGCGTGGGCTGTGTGAGATGTGTGTTCGAGTGTGTGGGGTGGAAGAATCTTGGGAAAAAAGTTTACACCTTTCTCACTCATTTTCTTTTCCCTCTCTCTCCTCTCAACTTTGGAGTTTTCCCTCCATTCTCCCTCTCTGGTCTGTATCTGGAGAGAAAACTGTCATGAAACTTTAATGTGCTCTCCCTTTTTCTCCCTTCAAGCTCTACAGCTCTCTTTTTTTGTGTTTTTTTTCACCCTGCCATGGGTTTACTCAGCTGAAGGTTTAGCTGTGGATTATTAACGAGGAAGCTTGACACTCCTTTACGGTTTTTCTCTTAAAGTGTAAAACAATCTCAGACGAAGATGAAATCTTTGTGTAGTTTTGTGGTTGAATACTTTGTGTCTATGGACCTATGTGTGTACGGCATATCATTTGTTTGATATGGTAACATCTTAATATCTTTTTCTTAAATACTTTTCTCGCAATTTAAAGAAGTTTGGTGCAGATTTTACATGGAATATTAATTTAAAAAGTACTAGAATAGCTAGCCCAAAAATTTAACTGTATGCTTTTATTTTGTTATTGGAAAACAAAAGGAGAAATTTTGAAAGATGTATTTCTCCTTTCCATTAAATGACAATTCATAGTGACCATGACCTGTCAGGTTTTAAAATGGAAATAAAAGCACTATAAATGCAGCCTATTCAACTCATTCTTCAGCTATTCTCTTGTATTAGGAGCAGACTGAAATTTTCTAATGTAAAAACAAGAAAAGAGAAATGCACTTTTTTCAGAAAGTAAAAGCATTCTGGACAAAAAAAAAAAAAGTTCATAAAGAAAATTGTGATTTCAATTCTATATCTCTGTTGTTTTATGCACAGTTATATTCAAACATGCAGTTTTATATACAGATTCAGTTTACGTTCTCACCTTGTGCCCTGCCACCTGTGTGTGAGTTTGTATTTGTGTTTGAGACTGAATTCTTATGCATGGGTGGATGCTGTGTGTGTGTTCCTCTTATAAAACTGTATGTTTACATTTCACATGGGCACATGAAGAAACACAAAGAACACCTACACTGTTTGTGTGTTTGTGCACGTTGGCAGAAAGATTCTTCACTCCACTTCTTCAAAGCGTCACTGTTTTCTGTTGAGCTGGGATTATGGACTGAAAAAAAAAAACTAAAAAGAGGAAAGAGGGCGAACCGAAGGGTTGAAACAAGTGAGAAGCACGTACTAAATAAATCAAATGTCACAAATATGCTTTAAAGGGGTCATATCATGAGAAATCAAATCTTCCTTGATCTTTTAAAATAAAAGTGTTTGATGCACTATGAAAACATGAACTCTGTTTTTCAGACAGAGTCTTAGTCCAAAAATCCCATCTATTGAAACTGAAAAAAAAAAAAAACCCTTTTCGTTCTGTGCTTCCTTAACTTCAGATAGATAAACACATGGCCGCCCACATTTGAACTTTACACTTCGAGTGGCACATTTCACAGAGTGTTTTATGAATCTGTTGATACTTTGCAAAGTAGCTGTTATTGAAGTATGGGATGGTGCAAACCAAAAACCCACAGCTCACACAACAAAGCATTACTACCAATTTCACATGTGAAGAGGGCGTTTACATAGACATCTTAAAAGCATGTTAATAGTAAAAAGGGTCAGAGAAAGGGTTAAAATGATCGTGAAAAATTTTTTTGAATGGGCTTCTGGAAAAACAAAATTCTATTTAAAAGGATGCATGATATGACTGTTTAATAGGCTTGAATAGGCTATTTACCCCAAATTCTCTAAATATAAAGGGCAATTCTTTACAATTTGGCCACTTGTAGTCAGAAAGCTGTATTCATGTAAAACCAGCCAATCAGCATCACCACAGTCACAGTTTTTGATTCACATACCATCTACAGTTTGTTCTTTAGATAAAAAAAGTGAATTAGGATTAACAAACTAAACTAAACATTTAATCAGTCAACACCATTGTCTACACTTTTGGATGTATAGGAAGTTTCAGTTAAAATTAAGGACAAAAATCTGTTAAAAACTCAAAATATGAATATCGAATGATGAATGCTGTGATAAACAGATGTTGATGTATTGAAGTGACATTAATTATTTATCTATAGTGAATACACTGCAAATGCAGCATGACAGTTTTAAACTGAAACTGCAATGTTTTTTTTTTTTTTTGTCTCTTGCCTAAATATGACCAAATCTTTTAATGTCATGTACTCTCAAGCTCTGTGATTTTCCATTTATTTTTCACAATATGCCATGATTAAATTTCATTTGTGGCATATGTGTTAAATGCACAGTTATGTCGTTGGCTGATACTTTATCAGCCAGCCAACTTACAAGAAAGTGCACGTATCATGTAGGTGGCAAACGTCTCGCGCAACGTCTGCAGCATCACACACAGAGCTCGAGACAGTGCCATAATCCTCTTGAATGAGCTCTGAATTTTGGAGGTTGGAGGATTTGCTCCACCAAAGTCCAAAGACCACCCACCAGAACAGAAATGACAATAGCACTCAAATCCGGACACTTCCTCTGGGCTTATACATCTCTAAAACCCTGATTCTAATGGTCCACACCACACACACACACAAATATGTCAATGATGCAGCTCACAAGACATGTTTAAGAGTGAGACGTTTTGTGTGACAAGTGCTTGTGTGTGTGTGTGTGTCTGAGTTGTTGAACATGCTATTCTTGCTGCACGTATGTGTCTGCGTGAACACGCACGGGCCTGCATTCATCCGCTTTAATTGCGCTCTTTTTGAAGTGAAAAGAACAGAAGCTGTCTGTCAGATTCACAGTGAAATTTAAGCTATTGCCGCCTTGAAAGTGCTTTAGAAATCAAAGACAAAGGGCCCAAGAAGATAGAAACTAATAACAACAAGCAGCACACACTCGTCCGGATTAGGCGTTTTGGGCTGAAATCGGCATGCTTTTTTCTTTCCCGTTTCCCGCTCCTTCTCATCACAAAAGCTTTGGGCTCGTCTTTTCCATCCTCCCTCTTGCTGGCGTTTTGTATTTGTGTGATTGATTGCTTCCAAAGACTTTTTTTTTTGCTTTGTGTTTCTAAGAGAATGACTCCATTGTAAAATGGTGATTCTCTCTGTAATTCTGCCTTTGAAGGAGTCTGGCCGTTTGTGGAATCTATATGAGAGAGAAAGGGAGCGCGAGAAGGAGAGAAAAGAAAGGCAATGAGTGCACGGAGATGAACATATGCACCGGGAGATTTTCACACTTTTGCAGTGCCTACACATGTATGTGAAACCGATGGTGCACAACATAAACACAATATGGAATACTTATCTATTTTTGGATGCGAGGATGTACATTAACAAATTACTTTATGTGGTGAAAATATAGATAAGCAGAAGGAGAACTGGTGGGTCGTGATCCCAAAAAAACAGGGTTGTGGACAGCAGTGAAAAACAGTGCTAAATGAAAATAATACAATGCAACTAAACAATGGTGCATAATTAGGATAGCAAGATAAACAGGCTTATCAACATTTAAAATCCCATTCTTGCATCCTTTTGTTGACAGGCTGTGCATCTAGTTGACCACTAAGGTATTTTGCCACTACTGTAGGTAATTTATTTATTTTTATTTTATTTTATTCATTTATTTTTACATGCTAGATCATTTTGAATATAATGTCTGGGTTTTAAACTAAAACCATTTGAGAACCATTGAGTTAGTATAGTCACATAATAGACCCTGACAGAGCGATTGGGACCCTGAAAGTGAAGCAGAGGGATCTGGTGTGACTCTGAAGGGATTCTTTTGCAAAAGTGAACAGCTAACTCTACAATGTTCCACTTTTCAAATGGATATTTACCTAATAAATATTAAATATTTATTATACGAGCAGAAACAGACTGCGTAGTGATACGAGAAATATAAAACTAAGACAGCATGTAGGAAATATGTTGGTACAACAAAGAATGGAGTATTCCATAGAGCTGTGCAATATAGAGTGTGTATTGACAGCTGTCTGAGAAATTGATGTTGAATTACGGATTTGACATGCATTAGAAGATATGAACTCTCTTAAATCTGCTTGGAAATCAAATCATATCATGGTAAAGCAAACGATTGAGCTGGAAGGTAGTTCTTTATTACGTGTATTACAAAAGTGTTGAGCAACCATAAAAGATATCAGAGCTTTGCCTCTGGAAGGAGGCTTTAAATCTCCAAAACTTCTGTGCTGATTCTTGTGAAGCATCTGCCATACACACATAAAACTCTCAAATTTTGCCCATGTCTTACTTTTACAATCATCTCCCAGCGATGGTAAAATTGTGCTTATGGCCGCAGATTATTAGAGGTGCCGTGGAGTATTGTGCGTGTGTTAAGTGTCAGGCAAATTGCTGTTAAGTCACACATTTTGAGCATAAGCATGTGCGAGGGACCGTGTGTGTGTGCATGTGCGTGTGTGTGCGTGCTCTGTCATTTTTTTTTTTTTTTGTAGGTCCTCAAAACCAGCACCCCCCCACATCCTTCCCGCCCACAATTTAATTGCCGCTTTTCAGGGACGCGCTTGGCTGCGTAATTGTCAAAACACAGGCTGACTGAACTCACCGTCACACCTCAAACCTTACACTTTCTGACGCATCTCATCTCTTTTATGACACTTTTCACATAAAGGGAACATTTCCAGATGTTTGGCGTAATTTCGCCTCGGATCCGCAGGGCTGCGGGGAGAGCGGTTTGGAGAGAGGAGATTTGTGGGGACAGACTGTCTTTGTGTTTGTCAGGCGTGGACAGGTTCGCTCCCCGGTGCGGTGAAAATTTTATAGAACCGTGAAAAAATGGAGACGGAGATGGAACGAGGAGTAATAATATTTGTGCATTTATTGATGTCAGAATTATGAAGTGCCATATTAATTTCCATTGTTCCAGAGAAAAGTCGAAAACAAGTTCTTTAAGAGTCCTGATTTATTGCAAGCTGAAAAACACAAACTCAACCAACTTAATACCTCAAGGAGAATGGTGTAGTCCACCTTATTGGCAGGCTCACTCTGCATCTGTGCCTGCAGAAAGCAGCGCAGATTTCCACAGCATTCGTCCACCTGTCATTCACAACGCTACACATCCCCCTTCCCCTTATGTGTTCATTTATTAAATATTTTGCCTAATTTGATTGTGCTTTCAGCTACCAATAAAACAGTAGAGTCTCTAAGCTCTGTTTAACACTTTTGACAGTATTAAAATCAAGTTTTCTGCAGATTTTATTTCAAAATTCACTGTACCCTAGTGAAAAATAAATATACATTTATTTCATGCTAAGTGTACTACAAATACATTTACATATTATATACTTCATAAAAATACCCTGCAATTGTACTTTTAGTGTACTAAACTGGTATATTTAAAGTCTGCTAAATTGAAACAACTAATTTGTGCTTAATGCACTTTAATTGTGCTGAAGTAGTGCAGAAGTCCAACTAAAGATAAACTGAAGTATATTTGATTGTGCTAAAGTGGAACTATTGCAAGTACACTTCAGGTACACTTTAAATATCTTGCATTTAAAGACTAATATTATTCGAAGATCATACAATCCTCATCAATAGTGACATTAAAACACATTTTAGGCTTAATATTAAGAAATGTGCATAGTGCACAAGTAGTACTCCAAATAAAGTTTAATTATAATTTTAAATCAGTAAGTCTCGATTTGAACTATACTTAGAATGAAATAAATGTATTTTAAATATATTACTTTTTTACAGGGTACCATACAAGGAGTAATAAAGTTCATAAAGTCATGGTGATAGCTATAGCGAATATTGATTTTCTAGTTATTCTTAAGTTAGATCAGATAGAAATAGCTTTTTTGAGTGCTAAAGAACGATTCACAAAAGTTCCTTTCTCGTAACCACAAATGACTTGGAAAGTTTTGAAAAAAAATTTGCTAGCAAAAAGTATGGGAGACCTGCGTTTACTAAACATGGCAACATTGCATTAATTAATTCTGAATAGTAAACAATGATACTCTTGTAATCAAGGCACTTTATCCTGATAGCTGTTTTCTCTTTCCTCAGGCACTCTGCCTTACGAGATAAAAATCGTTATAGCTGGGAACCACGAGCTGACGTTCGATCAGGAGTTTATGGCGGACCTGATAAAGCAGGATTTCTACTACTTTCCTTCGGCCTCCAAACTCAAGCCAGAGAACTACGAGAACGTTCAGTCCCTGCTCACCAACTGTATCTACCTACAGGACTCTGATGTTACTGTCAGGGGCTTCCGCATCTACGGCTCACCGTGGTGAGTCTCTCTCTCTCGCGCTTTCTCAAGTCTTCCTGTCACCGTGTTTGTCACCATATGTTGTTTTGTTGTCCCTTCCCCCTCAAGTCTTCCTCATTTTTTGCTCCTTCTTCCCTCATTCTGTCTATCTCTCTTGTTAACACTTCTTTTGCCACCCCTCCATGTCCTGCGATTTTCCTCTGTGCCAGTGTGTGTGAATAAGTATGTGTGTTTGTGTGACTTGAAGGCCCTGAGTTCTATGTTTAAACACAGATGTACTGTAAATGCATGCCAGGTAATTGTTTTCGAAATGAATTTGGCCTCCACAACAGTGTGTGTGGGTGTATTTTCTAAACTTGTAGGAGCAAAAATTTCCTTACAAGAATAGTAAAACTCAGTGAAACTGCATGAAGGTGTCGCTAAAATGAAAAACAAATTCATAAAGGGTCTAAATGAAGTTTTCTTTTATAACTAAAAGTGTGTCTCTAGTAAATATATTTTAATATGTTTATATTAAAAGCAATAAATGTGAAAGATAATTCATCACAAATAGATATTTTAAAAAATAATTATAAAGAATAATAATAATAATAATAATTATTATTATTATTATTATTATTAGAATAAAATTAAGAATTTATTATATTTATTATTATTATAGTTTATAAGTTTTAATAATTACTGTTACATAATATTATTATTATTATTATTATTTGTAATATTATATATTTATTAATATTACTATTAGTGCTGGGCACCAATTAATCGTGATTAACTGCATCCAAATTAAAAGTTTTTGTGTACATAATATATGTGTGTGTACTGTGTATATTTATTATGTACAGGTATATATAATATTATATATATATATATATATATATATATATATATATATATATATATATATTAAATAGATTTATATTAGTGCTGTCAATCGATTAAAAAAAACTACTTAATCGCACATTTTTCTGAAATGAATTGTGATTAATCGCGATTAATCCCACCTAACATTAAAGTTTTTAAATATACTTTTATATTGCAATAATTTCACATTCAATCTTCAAATTAATGTACAAACAACATTTTTAATATTTGTTTAATGGCATCTTTTTTATGACTGGATGCCAGTATCACTGATACCAAGTAATACTGATTTCCCTATAAAAAAATTTCCCTATAATATTTAACCATTGACTACAGCCATTAAGCATTACATTATAATTAAGAGCTACCAATTTTAACATTTATTAGACTTTTAAAATAACTTCTAATTTAAGTGAACTTAAAACTATCTTCACATAAACCCATTATAATAAATGTTATATTTAGCTAGGCTACCTGTGCCCCTCAGCAGAAATATACAGAAATTGAATAAAGTTATCAAACACTAAATTTTAAACTAAATACAGATAAATACTTACAGCTATATAAAAGTTATTGATTTCCTCTTTTTTTCTTTTATTCTTGATGAACAGACATCACAGCAGCTGGTTTTTAGGTTGTTTTGGCTGCTATTTCTTTAAGAGATGTCACTGCTGAACGTGACGTGGATCTGACATGCATCGTGTTTTCTCTCAACTCTCATCACCTTTTCTGACCCATTTCAGTTCGGACCAATTTCAGCCTCTACTAATGAGCTGACGAGTTGAATCGAGTGTGTTAGATGAGGGAGACAGTGCTTGGATGCTCCAGGACAGTTTTGAAAACCATTTCAGAGACATTTTTACAGCGTTGCTCATTATAACCAATCACACACGATTCTGTTGAGCTTAGGAATGCAGTGGCCAATCAGAGGCGTTCAGATTAGTCATCGCTGAATTTTGTTTGGACTAAAACTCGTGAGTTCCCTCATCATAAGCAACAAAAGTGCAGATGTACGTACGATAAAAGTAAGAGACTGATTTATCATACAGATTATAAAAGGAGTTATGAGTGCTTAAACACTAGCTAGACTGACTGCTCATTTAGTGTTCCTTCTTTCACTGCATGATTCAGTCTAGTAAAATGCATTTAGAATGCCCCCAAAATTCAAGATATGGGGGCAGAAAATGTATATGTTTATATCATTTCATATAGTTAATATCACACGGAGTAAATTTTTTTTCACAAAAATCACAAATGTGAAATTGATTTTATACAACAATTCAATAAAAAAGATGTTAATATTAATAGACTTACGTTTTAGACAGCATATTGCCTATTATTGCTCTATTTCGCCAACAAAAATGGTTCCAAATACAGCCACAGCACTGTTTTGCGTCTCTGAGAAACATGACGGTGTTTCGTTCCTGAATGAATCAACCGTTTAAATGATTTGGTTCAATCGCAATGGCGGTTTTAATTTCACATTTAAAGTACCTTTTCATTTTTTTTCTTTTTCAAATATCTTTTAGGATTAAAATATCAAAACATTATTTATGCATTTGTAACTGCAGGTTAAATACATTAATGTTCTGCATTAAAGAGTGTGTAAATACATCTAAATGCCTCTTCAGATGCAGCTTCTGTGTTTCCTCTGGATTGCAAAGATTGGGGGGGGGACCGGGGGACCCCCCAAGAGCTTTGACACAATTAACACTGCTCATAAATAACATATTACATGTACGCACAGTTTTAAGGCAGCTTTAATCGCTTTTTTAGTAACTTCATGCCTTAACTGACCACGACATTGCATGCACGTAGTTTATTTTGCGCTTTGATATGAATTGATACTATATAGTTGTTTTATAAATTAAAAAAAAATATTGGTAAATAAATAGTATTTATTTGTTTATTTTTATTGCAAAAAAGTCTTCTTTTAGGTGTTAGAGTTTGGTTTGGTAGTGAAAAGCTAACAAAAGAAGCGTATGATATATTTTCATTTTTATTCCTGCTTGTGTGAGAGGTATAAATTGTGTGTGTGTGGCCCATTTAAGGTGTGTTCACTGACAGGCGGCTTCTGCAAATATCACAGTAAGCTCTTGCAACATCAAAGCTGATAAATAAGCGTTTATTTATGTGTGTGTGTGGCTTGTCAAGCTGATGGTGTTTACAACAGTCATGAACTCGTGAGCTAGATTAAAACCATCTAGTATTAATCCACTCCGATATGTCCTGACAGAAATCCTCATCTCGTGCCAGCGTGCTTGTGTGTATGTGTGTTTACACCATGCGGACCTAATAAAACCGCTGAGATCTGGTAATAGCATTCCACCATAGGGGAAGATGGACAGAAAGTGCGTCTGTTAGCTTCTCTCTGTCTTTTATCATCATCTCCCTCTGTGTCAGTCCATCTAGTGCTACATTCATTTCTGTCCTCCTGTCACTGAAGATGTTCTGCCATATTGGGGCAGAGTGGCAAAACTCTCATCTCCATGGAGATTTTAAGTCGCTGGATTTATGGGCCGAGTCCTGTGTTGCTGCAGGCAATGGCTGTATCTGTGCAGCACTGCATCGCTCAGTAGAGTCGTCCATCTCCTTATCACTTCATCTCTACCTTTTCAGCTTCTTCATCTACTGTTATGTTCCCGAAGCTGTCTATTGAGGCAGTTTTTTAAGATACATTAAGTTTCAAGGCTGTTCCAAATAGTACTTATTTGATGCCTTGTTTTGGCCAGATTCTCATCATCACATGTATCTTTCACAGAGAGAACAATCCCAGAATGAATTGGAAAACAAAATTCCAAAGTATTCCAAATATGTAATAAGTATTCCAAGTCAGTCACTTGTGAGGTTCCAGTTCTGTTAAAATGTCGCCTTAGAAGGCAGCTGCCTATGTAGGCAGAAGTTAGAAGGCAGTAGGTTTTGGAACAGAGCTTACAGTATGTAGTCCATCCAACTACTCAGAAGTTCAGTGGAGGCCACAGCAGCATCAATTCACTTCTCTTCATCTCTCTCTTATCTTCTGGCTCAAGTTGTTTTTTGCCTTTCAGTTTACCTGCATTGTCAGAAAAAATGTTTAAAATTTGAACCTTTAGGAGTACAAAAGCTGGTCACTGGGACAGTACACCTTTTGTGCCTTATCTACCATTAATGGGTGCATATTGGCACTAATATACATCCTTTAGTGGAATATAATCTACAAATGTTTACCTTTTGAGGGTACTGCCTCAGTTACAAGTTTTTGTAACCCTAATTGTACAATATTTGCAGATTTTTTTCGTGTCTTATCTCATCTAGGTTACAGGAGTGACCAGGAAAGCCACTTGTTGGTTTTAAAATATAAATAATTTGAAACTTAACACACTATCTTAAAAACAGAGCTCATGGCGCAAGATGAGTCTTGACGCAATGGCCAAAGACACCCATCTGCATGTATATGGCTGTAGCAGCAGTGTATTAAACCCTCTGAGAGGGTTGTACCTTGCAGATGAAATGCTAAATTAAGTACCTTTACTAATATAGAAAAAGAATAAATATAAATAAGAAAACATCTGAGGCTAGTCGACCTCTCTAATCAACTAGCTGGTTGTTGGACCCATCCATACTCGTAATCTGCATGCTTTCACGCACACGCGCTCTCTCTACCAGGCTAAATGAGATCTTGGCACGTTGCATTCTTTCCTAAATCCTGACTATTTGTCATGCGGTGGTTCTGGAATGAAAAGAACTGCATGGGGGAAACATGTGGCGTGTTTTTCTGTTCTGCTGACGCTAATGCAAGTTTACAAGTCATTTGTCATCCGCAGATCTGCAAATGCAGAGACGCGTGGTGCGTTTGTGCCTATTTGTGTGCGTGTGTGTGTGAGCCGGTGTGGGTGGATGAAGTATTAAGGATGGCTGTCCCTTTCAGAGAGCGTGAAGAACAAACAATGTGTAGGACCCACAGCACATATCGCTCTGAGCTAAACACACTCGCGCACACACAGCTTAAACTTTCCCACATCTGCTGCATATGCACTCATATGGACGGTTACTCACAGACGCGGTGACAAGTTACGATGATGCTTGGTGAACACAAACACATCCTGTGTGCCCTGGGGGGCGGGGATGTGTATGCATCGGCAGTAAAAGAGCAGGTAGAAGGTAATTGGGAAAAGTGCATTTAAACTCAGCAGATTAAAATGAAGATGCATTGAAATTAAAAGACTTTTGGCAGTAAATATGATTGTGATGGTTTACCTTAGAATAGGCATGGTGTGCAAAGACAAAAGTGGCATTTTTGGACTTTCTGTTCTTGTTTGAGTAGTTGACATGACGTCAGGCAGTGTCCTGCATTTAGAACAATATTAATTGTTGTATGATTTTTTGTGATGCATATTAATTAAAAAAATTAAATTTACATTTATTCATTTAGCAGACACTTTTATCCAAGCGATTCATCTTAAGGAGGCAATAACACGAGAAGTTCTAGCAATACAAAGTTTCAAACATCGTCCAGAATAGTACAAGCCAGAACAGGGAGGGAATGGAATGGAATTGATCGGAATTTAATTCATACTGGAACAGAATTTGTACTGTAAAATTAATTTGTAACATTGCAGGAATACCCACAGGAAAAAAAAAAAAAACTGTAAATGAGCTCTCTTTAAGATTGTGAGTGTAAGACTTATTTATTTTTCTCCTGAGAAAAAAGACCCTAGTAATCTCATGTCTCCTCTAGAGTTCAAACTGATATCTAAACCATATCACAAATCTGTGCTCTAATTTATATATATATATATATATATATATATATATATATATATATAAACTACATTCTATATTATCTATATTGATTTTTTATTTTGTTTTTATTTTATTTTATAGCCTTAACAGTGAAAGTGTAGTGACGACGTAAAATTATGTGGAAATTTGGAGGAACAGGATTTGGAAATGACAAAAGAGAAGAACTGATGCTACCCTCTAGGTCGTTGCTTTGCTGTCAGTCTTTCTGAATTGCAGACTACATCATTGAAAGCAAAGGAGATTAAGTGTAAAACATTTTTGTCAATCACTCAATCAATCAATCAAGTCTGTCTGTTCTCTTGCTCTGAGGGGCAGCAGGGGGCTTCTTATGCTGTTATGTAGCACAGCAGGACATCCATAAGCAAAGACAGATGATCACCCACAATGTTCTTGAACACCTGGTTGCCAACATATATGTGTGTAGGTTTGCATGACGGCATGTGGCCGATGCTGTGTTATTGTAGACATGTTTCAATTGTTAGAGCTTTTGCTGTAGCGTTTATGGATTAGAAAGTAGGTAGCGTTTATGGAGTGCAAAGTATTTAAAGTAGCTTTTAGTATTTAACTCAGTGGATTATAGAAAAACTAGATTATAGTGTAAGATATAATAGGAATTTTGTAGTATATAAACTGTTTATATTTTTATTTAAAATTATATGAAATTTAAAAATTATTTTTGAATTTATATCAAGATTTCTGGATGACATCATGATATAAAGTTATTTTAGTCATACTGCTCACCCCGTATGTTTGTTTTAACGTGTAAGCAATTTTAATGATGTTATTTAAGATCAATGACTGCCATTAAAACGTTTGTCCTGAGAAAAATGCAGAGAGGAGGAGAAGAGAACGAAAAGAGGAGGGGATGAAGCGTAAAGAAGCAAACAGACTTTTTTCCCCTGTAAAAGTGAAATGAAAATACGAGAAATGTTCGCTATCCAGTGACTCCACGAGGAATAATTAATGCCAGAGATGCAAAAGACTCCGTAATTAGATTTTTTAATTATTGAGGATTTGCTTCTCCTCTGTAGTGGCCCAATTAAAGAAGCTCATCAAAAAAAAAAAGAAAGTAAAGTGAAAGACTTCTCTTCTCTTCTGTTTTGGTGTACCTGCCTCCCTTGTGTTTGATGACTCCTCTTCACAGATGAAGGGGACACGGCACGAGACGCTAATGACCGGCCCTTCATTTGGACGAAGCGAATGATTAAAAAGAAGTAGAGGAGGAACTGAGCCTAATGATGGAGAGGAAGAGGCCAGTGTGGTGGTGGATATATATAAAACAGCGCGTTTAACTGCTTGACCTTGCCGGCACGTCTGTGTGAATTAATTAAAGTGGCGGCTGATGTGGAGAGTGATTTGAGAAGAGAGGAGAGATTAGTACAGTATCAGTCGTGTCTCCCGATGGGGAAAAGAGCTCACCGCGTCGGCTATGTAGGGCTGGCCACAGGAGGACCTCCTCAATTAACATCTGAGATGCCTGAGGGAGAGGTGGGTGTCGGAGCGTCCTAGTCCTGTCATGTAGACCCCTCACGCTCACACACTTGAGTTAGCCACTCTAAACACTGAGAAGTTTTTCGACCTTGTCTCTTTCCAGCTGGTTGGGAAGATCTTGGGGGTTGTTTTTAATGCTTTTTCACATGATTCATGTCTTGGGCTTCAGGAATGAGCATTATAGGCTTTTATGAGGCTGCTTGGTAGCAAGATAGTATAGGACAAGAATAGGAAAAAGGTCAAATTTATTTCAGCTTCAAACAGAAAAATAGTCATGACAAAAATGCAAATATAACTGTACTTGTCAGTGTCAGAAATGAGAATTTTTTTAACTTTCATATATTACTTTACAGTATTATATTTTACATCCAGTTTGTTGTCCAGTTATGTGTAATTCAGCTGAATTAATTAATTACAATGACCACTATCGTCCTATTTTTATTTTTTAATTTAATTTATTTGTATGTGTATATACAGTATATGTGACCCATGCTGGCAAAATGAGTGTGAATGTGCACTGACTAATAATGAGCTACAGGCAAAAGAAGTGAAAAATGTCAGTTCTGGTCGAATTTGAGGTTTTCACAAAAATGAGTTCATTAAGCGATCCCAATGCTCCAAATAGTAATTAAACATCTAAAATGATCTTTATTTTTACGTTTTCTGAGAGGAGTACCTTTTCTCATGCATAAGACGTGCCTTTCCACGAGCGCGCGATCTCCCTTATGAAGTACATTATTGTGAAATATGTATTGGCGAGATTCACACAGTCATAATCTGTTATGTCTTACATGAACGTTTAGTTAGTGGTTGTGGGAAAATCTGATGTGTAACATTATATTTGATCCATGCATTACAGTAGGTCTTAATATAGATCTGTCTCAAAGTTAATCATACATTAAAAGAAAAGTCAGAATCACTCGCTCCTCTTGATTAATCTACTGTTTATTTGCATATTTGTTGTTATTTTTAATAACAAAGATAAAATAAAAAATAGATATATTGTGATTAATAATATAGTAATTATTATTAAGAAAAGAATTGGAGGAAAATATGCAACGTTGCTTGGTGATTTTGCTTTGGAATCTTTAACTCGATTTTTCTCAGAATCAACTGTGCTGACTCTATCGCCTTCAAACGGCTGTAGCTCAGTCATTTTTTGTCCGATTCTAACAAGTCATATGTCATTTTGAAGGTATTATAATGGAGAATGTGAAAATAAAAATAACTCATTTTTGAAAATTTGCAAATTCCGACTAATTTTGCCAGCACGGGTGTATATATAGTTAATTAATTAAAAGTTAATTGATAAAGAAAATATATTTATGACATTATTTTTGACAGCATCCTCATTTTACAGCATTTTTACACAAGTACCTAAAACTTTCAACAGTACTGTAGCTTTGCAGGTAGGCCTCTTGAAGCATCTTGGAGATGTTGCCACAGTTCTTCTGGATTTAGTCTGTCTCAGTTTGTTCTGTTTCTTCATGTCATTCCAGACAGACTGGATGATGATGAGATCAGATCTCTGTGTGGAGCACTGGCTGTTGTCAGACTCCTTGTGCAAACAAAAATCTCACTGGATTATTACAATTAATGGCAAAATTAATGTTTGGCAATGCAAACTGATATTTCCTACTGACACACTACAGCAAAAGATAGAAATAACTGACTTAAAACCATTTTTTAGCTGGTGAAAATACTAGTGTTCTAATAATTTTAGCCACCACTGTATATGAATCACAGATAAACATAATTAAATTTTTTTCAAAAATCAGCAACAAACTTTGAGCACTGGTCAAAGGGTTATCCTGTAGACTAATGCTTTGCGCCATAGAGTTGAATGCATTAGGGAATGTTGACATGAATCAAGGGCCTTCAAGGTGCAGACCAAATACTCCAGCACTCTTTTCATTCTGATTTCTATGTGTCAGTCATTCTGCTGGGAACACAAAAAAAAAAAACCTTTTTTTATTAAAAGCAACTGACTGTGGGGCTTCATGTCTTGGCTGAATGTTACCTGTAAATTGGTCTCCAAGGCGAAACTCCTCGCTCACACCGCGCTTGTGTCTTCGCACATATGTGAGCCTGCGCAGCTCTGAGGAATTTCTTTACATTCTCATAAACGCTGAATTTGTTTACCTGCAAAAAAAAAAAAAAAAGACAGGATAATTCAGTTTATCTCTGTCCTTCTCCATAACGTCACCCACTTTATCAGTCGCGTTGTGCATCCGACTGTGACATAAATTGCAAAAAAATGATCCAGAGAATAAATTATACACCGTGTTAAGCAAAAGATGGACCATACAATGGTTGGTACCCATCCTGCATTCATCTTGTCCTCCCTCTCTCATGTCTTTTTCCGACTGCTGCCTCTTCAGTGCTGGCTGTGGCGTGTGGTCGGGCGTCAGAATTAGCTGCCCCACAGCGATGGCTAATCAACACACTTTCACACTTCCTGAGGAGGAGGATATGTAACCCTCTCCCTCCCTTTTCCTCTTTTTCTCTCCTTCCCTCACCACTCCTTTCTTTTCCGCGCTCCTCTTTTCTTCTCCGTCTCCCTCCTCCCGGAGAACTTGGAAATAATTTGAGTCTCTTGGGTTTTTACACATTCTAATTTCCAACTAAATGGGACATCTGTTTGAGAAAAGGAAGATTTGCCACGGTTGCTACGGCAACTATCACTCTGTGGGAAAGAGAGGGAAGAGGGAGGAAAAAAATGTCCAGCAGTTACACAGGCGGAATTAGCCACTGATTTTTAGCAGCACCGTCACAATCCCAGAAAAACACTTCTGCGCTTTCTCTGCTACGCTACCTCACTTTCTACGTTAACTCCCTCTCCTGCTCATTACACCTCTCTTGCTCTCGATTCTGAACTGGATATTTATTTTCTCCGCACAGCTGTGGAGGAATGAAATGCGGTACCGTGTGGCAAAACTTGTGTGGCTAGTATTTTTGCCACCAATTAGAGATGGAGACATTGTATTCCCTTACACAGATGCACATTCACACAAATATGATTATCTGGGGTAAAAGGGTGCCTGCAAAACTATTTATTTTTTATGATCCTCATTTAAAAACTAAATGCATAGCTGTTGTATTAGGAAAAAAAGGTATTGTCTTGTGTCAGAAATTAACTTTTACCTTGTAACTTTTTTTAGTCTTTTCTGATGGCATTTTTTCTACAATATATAGTTTGTAATAGTTATATAATAGTTTATATATAATAGTTTGTTGTCTGTTTGTTTTTATTTATCAAATAAATTATATGAATTGATAAATTAAAATGGTCACTATGTATTTGCCAGTGTCAGATTTTTTTTAAACTATTTATTTATTTATTTAATGAGCCATTTTTCTTCTGTAAACACTGTTTGTATTTATTAAATAATTCATAAGAATTAATAAAATGAAATTATATACAGTACTATACTATACTATACTATACTGGATAGGCCTAGAATGCAATATTTTAATATATTATAATTTGATATATTGTGAAATCCATAATATATTGATATGTATGTGGGCTCAATATAATTACATTTATTTAATCCACGTTCTAAATATCTAGGGCAATTTGTGCTGCTGGGTTTTAACGATTTTTTTTTTTTTTTTTTTTTGCATTGAATTGCATTGCAATTGTTTTAAAACAATTTTTATAAATAACATTTTTAAGAATGTACTGAATTTGTATTGAAACAATATTTAAATGGCTCCTCAAAGCATTGAGATGTCACTGTAAGTTTCAGATGAGCAAGCTGAGACAGAAAATTGAGTTGAAATTGTATCAGTGTGTAAACTGCGTCTCTCAGCTGAGCCGAAAGGCCATGCTGGTAAGCCAACACAAAGCGCATTAACACAGCAGGAGTAAGTTTCTATGACCTGACCAGTTCACCTTGCGTGTGTGTGTGTTCATTACCCAGAAGGCAATAGCTTTGCATCGCTCCAAGCCGCTCAATATGACAGTCTCATCTCTAACACACACACTCCCGGTCATTGACACACGTTCAAACTCATTTACACACACACACACACACACACACACACACACACACACACACACACACACACACTGGTGCTGCTGTCCTGCACCTGCTCCTCACAGTTCAGACTAGAGGGGACTGGTGACAGCTCATCTCTCTCTCTCTCAAACACACACACACACACACACACAGCCTTGATATTTCCCTATTAACTCAGTCATCCTTTTTTTAAACTCTATCCATTTCTATTCTGCTCTTTCCTCTCTGTCCGCTACGCCATGTACAAACTGCTAACACACAACCTAACGTATTGCCAACGCAATTATAACGTATGACAGAGTGTTTGAGGGCTTCCAGAGGGAGCTCATTAGCACTGCATGTGCGGTGTCTGTTTGAGTCGCACATATCTCTCAGTGCTCCTAAAATCTTCCCAGAAGAAGGACGAGAGACAAAGCCAAGGGACCCGACGGAAGAAACAGAAGTAATCGTTCAGTGAAGTATCTCCAGACACCATGTGCTTTGTAGTTTAAAGGCATATTGCACAAATATTCTGATTTTTTTTTTTTTTTTTTTTTTGCTCTAGGATACTATACAGTATGTCTTTAGTTTGATCAAAAGCTTCAGTAAAGATATTTGCAATGCTTTTAGAAAGGTTGTTGTGTTTAATAATGATTTTTTTTTAAAATGTTCCAGGTTACTATATTATAATTTCTATGCATCTGTGAAATATTATAGATTTCCTCTGATAACTCCTTCCCCAGTATTTAGAATAAATAAAACTCACTTATTAATTGAAACTGTCATATAATTAAAGCTGACATGTTGAAGGCAAGTTTTCAGGAATGTGAAAATGCATTTTTGCAAAAAAAACAGATCAAAAGTACAAATACAGAAATACATCATATTTATTTGTGGCTTTTTTATGACAACGGAAGAATATCACCTTCTATCTAAGGCCCTCCTAAATTGAATTAATGGATTTAGGAGGAGCCACTGAATATAATAATTTTAATATATATTAAAATATATATTCAATATATAATAAATTACTTGCACAAGCAGACGAAACACAGTGAATGCGGTCATTGCTTTCATGGATGCTTGCTGTTTGGGAACGCAGTCGTGTAAGACAGTTCTGGGAGGCAATTATACGGAAATACTTTAATGACAGACTTTGCTCAGGCATTTCAGAATAACCATAACATTTCAGATACTGTGGAATGAGATCAGTCTGCTAGGCAGTCAGATTTTGCCGTCCCATAGCGCAAAGTCACATGACTTTTTTATGCGCATGGAGGAACTTATTCAGCAAATGCGTTTCCAACTCCCATTATTCGCATTAACCCTTTTTTGCACAAGTCAAAAGCCACCTCAAGCGAGCGTAAAAACTTTTTTGTGAATTAAGGGATTTTTATTCCAAATTTGGTATTTTCATCAGTTGTTTCTGATGCGATACTTCAAAATGCACATAAAAACAGGGTGATGGAAACATAGCTATTGTCTTGGGGGGTCTTGGACTCAAAAAAGTTAAGAAAGGGTTTTATTTTACTGTAAAGATCAGCTGATTATAAATTATCCCACTTATTACATGGCTACTTGTCAAATAAATAAATCTGGTGAAGTATTGATTTAAGTTGAATTTATTAAAATATGTGAGAAGATATTGATCGTGGAGTGATGTGAGAGACATGAAACTAAAACAGTTTAGCGGTGCTTTAGAAAAAAATTTGACAGAAGGATGCTGAAACTGACCAATCAGAATGAAGTATCAAGTATCATGGACATTAATAAATTTAAATAAAGATTAGCTACTCATGAGAAAATCCAGGATTTCAGTGTTTATTCAGGTTCTGATGCATGTATACAGTATGTCATGAAAGAAAAAAAAAATTATATTAAGCAGACAAAACCAAGACAGTGCGAGCCTTTGAGAAAAATAGTTATTGAAAGAACTAAAAACAAATCTCATATTCTTCTTTGCTTTTCTTTCACTTGGTTCATTTTTGTCATCTCTTCTACTCCTCGTTTTCGTGTCTCTCATTCCTATTCTGCTCTTCTTCATCTTTGTGAAGGGCCACGGGGATTCTTTCAGGAAGTTTGAGACCTCTTGCTTGTCTTTTATGCTATAAATGAGAAGTTTAATTTAGTATTACTCACGATTGTTGAGCGTCTTCTTCTCTTTTGCGGACACACATACACCTACACACAGTAGCAGGACGAGAGCTTCTCTGCAGATGTTGTCCATTGAGGCTTTTTTTTCTTGCAGTAAGCATTTATTAAGCTTGATTTTTCAAAAGGAATACCGAATGTAGCTTTGCAGACGCAGAGGTCTTTATTCATGCAACCACAGACGTTTAAGAACTGCATGAATTGACTTTAAAAGGCTTTTCCTTTAAAGTCAATCCATGCATTCTGTCATTATTTACTCACCTTCATGTATTTCAAAACCTGCATGACTTTCTTTCTTCTATGGGAGACAAAGGGAATTTGCGTATATTCAAATTTGGCACGTGCGTTTCAGATTTGTCGTGAATAATGTCAAACTTGATTGGTTCTCGTGTGTCTCGTAGCCAATTGCACTGCGCCAAATCTGAATATTCTAATGTACTAATGAGATTCTCCTTTTATATTCAGCATGCTATAAGAGAGTCGTACGGGTTTGGAACAACATGAGGGCGAGTAAATGATGGCTGAATTTTCGTTTTTGCGCGATCCGCTCCTTTAAAGCCCTGCATCAGCTATCAAACGCTTCTGTGTGTCCCTGCTCTTGGCTCGTTATGTTAATCAGTGCTGTGAATGTTCCTGTTGATGAGTGTGAGTCCACACAGCTGTTCTGAAGTCTGCTGTGTGCCCAGGCCAGTACGTGTGTGTGCGTGTGTATAAGTTTGAGAGACGTGTCAGGCTGTGTGGGCAGATGTCTCATTGCACAGATGGGTTTGTTACTGCTGATTTTCGGACTGTCCGGATCGGATGCGGTGGAGCAGAAACATTCACCCAGGGTCCGAATTCATTATCCACCCCTCAATTTATACTTAAGACTATCATTAATGCTTAATTGTCGGCAGAAACTGTGGCCTGGTGGTTAACGGGTGACCTGTCTTATTGTAAAGAATTCATCCATGCATTTATTTTATTTTATTTTACTTTTATTTTATTATTATTTTTTTAAATTATATTCTATTCAACAACCAGCCTGCATTGTTTCTGATTCTCTATGATAAAAAACACATTACGTGGTAATACATTTTATTTTATTTTATTTTATTTTTAATTATTTTATTTTTTATTCTATTCTATTCAACAACCAGCCTGCATTGTTTCTGATTCTCTGATAAAACAAAGAACACATTAAGTGGTACATTTATTTTACATTTATTTTATTTTATTTTATCTTTATTATTTTTATATGCCAATCAACAATTTTAATTATTTTATTTTATTTTATTGTCTATGCCAATCAACAACTGACCTACATTTTTTTCTTATGTGTCGATTTCTATATTTCTTTCTTTTTTCTTTTTTTTTTTCTTTATGATAAAATAAAACACATTAATTTGTAATATTTTATTTTATTTTATTTTAACAGCTGACCTGCATTGTTTATCTTATGGGTATGTATTTCTTTGGGGTTTTTTTGGATTCTCTATGATAATATATATATAAATTCTGCAAATTCTGCATTATTAATTACTGAATCTAAACACGCTCCACTGTTTGCGTATCTGTGGATGCATGTGTGTTTGTGAACGTGTGTGTGTGTTGTGGCCAGTAGTCTCAGTTTCACCTTTACATGCTGAGTGTTGCATAAGTCATGCTGGGGACCAAATGTCCCATATTTACCACGTTTTAACCTGGAGCTAGACAGAGGGGGACTCAGGCAAACAGTGAAGTTGTGCAGAGCATGTGCAGCTATGTCTGACAGAAACATAAACAGACCCACACACTCCTATCGGCTCAAGCCTGGTCTAATCCCTTTATTGTCAGAGACTGATATACTCTGCCTTCCAGGGTTTCTCTCGCTCTCTTTCTCTGGTTTTGTGGAGTGTGTCTCTCCTGCTGTGCTGCTCGGACTGGAGCCCCGTGTGAATGGACCGCTTGCTTCTCTCAGATTAAACATCAAAGTCCAGCCGGCCCTGCAGTTCTGCTCAATACAGCACAGCACACTGTGCTAAATATACAACACGGCCTGAAAAATAAAGCTACACCTTACTGATATGCAACACTACCTGAATACACAACTATAAAGCACAGCACACAAAATATACACTAAATATACAACACTGGTTTAAAACTTAGGAATAGATCACGATGATCAACTATTAGTTTAGTTGATAGTTGATTAGTGAGGTTAACTAGTTTCAGATGTTTCCTTATGCTGTGTTTTTTGTTTGATATGTGTGTGTGCTTTAACCCTCTTGTTAAAGTTGAATCTTTAAAAATCGACGTGAAATTTAAAATTCACTGTTTATTTTCAAATGCATGTGACTTGTCTTACTGTCAACAGTTTATACATGCATACCTATTATATAATTTTATTGACTCATGTATTTTTGATTCTCCATGATATAATCATTTTAGGTATTACTGTTTTATTTTATTTTATTTTTAATTCAACAACTGACCTACATTTAATTTATATTTCCTTTTTGATTCTCTATGATAAAATTAAATTTAATTAAATAAACACATTAAATAAAAACACATTATTTGGTAATACTTTTAGTATTTTATTTTATTTAACAACTAATGTATAAAATCAAGTCCCAGCCTAAATTGTTTTTTGTGTGAATTTATATTTCTTAATTTTTTATTCTCTATGATATAGTAATTAGAGTTTTCTTTTTATTTACTTTTTCTTCTTTAACAAGTCATTTCATTCAGAAATAGCATGTTTTGATGTCATGAAAAGTTTTATTATAGTTCATTCTTAGTACAAATGTGTAAGTGAGCGCTTGTGAGATGTTGACAGCACTTCTTATGTGCTGGTAAATCTCAGTGGACTGTTGTGACCCGCAAGCTATTAATTGAAACAGGCTCTCTTAATGAGGTTATGTGTGTGTGTGTGTGTGTGTGTGTGTGTGTGTGTGTGTGTGTGCACGGTAAAGAGGCTGCCTGATATTGCCTCTTAACTCTTCAGAGATGTAATGGCTTATCCTGTGGCTGTAGATTCCCAACCTCCTCTTCTCCATACACACATCTGGGTCAGTGTCAGAAACATCACATTACTAATTATTCACTTGCATACCTGCTTCTGTGCCATGCATACACTATCTTAAATACGCACACACACAGAATAATGTGTACACCTCCTCTGTAATTAGGGTCAGTATACCACCAACATCTGTAATTACAGCAGCCACAGGTGAGGATGTTGAACAAAAGATCTCAGTTGCAGATAGCTTGTGTGTGTTTGTGTGTATGTGTAGGTATAGCTATGCTCCAAATCTAGTGAGTTGCCTAGAGGCAGCATTTTAAGGCATCATGAAAACTGTTTCACAAATCGGGCAACTTAAGAGGATAGTTCACCCAAACATTCTATCATCATACACTAGTTCTCAAGTTGTTCCAAACTTGAATGAATTTCTTCTGCAGAACATAAAAGATGTTGTTAAGAATGTGGATAACCAAACTAGTCCCCATTGACTTCATAGTATTTTTTCCATACTATGGAAGTTAAAAGGGACCATCAACTGTTTGGTTATGAATTTTTTCAAAATATCAAAATATTCACAATATAAGTAAATGATGACAGAATTTTCATTTTTGGGTGAAGTATCCCTTTAATTAAGCTTTCTAATAAGATATGTCTCAGTCCCAGGATGCATTGCAACTACATGTATGTCCACATCAATCAGTCTATAATTAAAAATGCATCTTTTTCTCTATGTTTTGGCCTTTCGTCCACACTGAGATGGCGTTTTTGTCCAGTGATAACAGTGATAAATTCCTTTTTAGTTTAGACTATGAAAAATGGAGGTATTTGAAAACAATGACATGTTTAGTCATGTGATGCATATTGTACCCATATATATTTATGCTTGTACTTGCGTGCCGGAATATTATTATGTCTGTCTATATGTCCCTCTGTATCATCTCAGTGAGCTTTTATGATGTTTTACAGATGAGAAGCAAGGTGATTTAAGCATTTTCAGACTTTTGAACATTTTACTTAAAATGTTTAAGAACTTAAATATGCTAATATTGACATTTTGAAATGAAAGTTTTTAAATATATCTGGATTAATGTGGACGTAGTAGATGCAGTAAGTGAAATGTTGATTACTTAAAACATATTTCTGTTGTCACTGAAAAGTATTGATAAAAATAGATTTTTTTTTTTTTTTTTTAAATATTATGCCAACACCAAACTCTGTTGAAATCAATGATGCATTTAGTCTCTTCCTGTAGAGTGAGTTCCCACAGTCCTGGAAAAACTTTCAAAAGTGTATTTTTCAGGCTTGAAAAAGTCAGTGAAATTAATAAAATCTTAAAAGGTCATGGAAAAGTTGAGGGAATTTCTATTGTCAATATAATTTGTTTCTAGTCATGCTCAGTTCAGAAATATTTATTTCACTAGAATGAATCTATAAAATCTCTATGAAAAAAAATTTCAGAAAAAAATGAAAATTAGTCCGATTGTGAGAACATCCATGGCAGTCAAAATGTTGCCTTAAAAGGCAGCTGATTGGTAGGCTGTAGGGAGGGTGTATGCACTTGGTGTAAACAGGTCTGTAAACAAACTTTACTGACATGAGAATGACATTTTTCATATTTCTACTCCATGTTCTCTGCTTATTTCTCCCCAATTTTCATACACATTTTATCTTTCCACTCAAAGTGCACCACCTTACCAGTAGGGTTGGGCGATGTCTACAAAATTGGCATCGAGCGATGTCTACAGTGAAACATCGCGATGGACGATGACATAGGGAGGCGGGGGTTGGGGGCTGGGGTTAGGGGGTGTGCCAGAAGCGTCAATCCGTATTCAGAAAGACATAATGACTCCTCTAACGGTTGCCTGTTAAATTACAGTACATACAATTTACCACGTAAACGGAGTAAGGAGAGATGACTGAGGACGATGGCGAATGGTTTGCAGATCCTCAGCACCACTGATATCGTCTGTCGACCCAACCCTACTTACCAGCAGCATGAACTGATTTAGATTTCACATTTCTGTGAATCATTAATGCATTCTTTAAAAAAAAAAAAAAAAAAATCAAGATTTTCTTATAACTCCCATCTTCTCTTCCTTTGAAATCCTTGAAGTTAACCAATGGGATGAAATATTGAAGCACAGTCGCCCCACAGCCTTTCCCCCCAAGCCATGCTTTTAAAGATTTATGGCAAAACTGCACCGATATCATTTGGGCAAGAGAGGTTTTGCATGCACTCACTGATTCGACCCAAACCATTCTTTACCCTTGCTTTAAATAGACTGTTTTAAAGCCAGTTGTCACCAACAGTCACTAACAACATGGCAGTGCTAGTCCAACTATCTGATTAGGTTTGCTTTTTTATTAGTGGTTCCTGCTAAAACAAGATGGATGGTTAAAAGAAATTAATAAAATGGTCTTTTTTTTTGACAATGCACTAGCAACCACTCTGAACACCTTAGCACTGTGGTGATGAGTTTTGCGTGGGCAAACACCGTTTCCATTGCTTCAGAAATTGAAAAATGTAGTTTGCAAAGTATTCTTTCTACTTTTGTGCTGATGTGGCATCATGGGAGTAAAAGCATGAAAGCAAACAGCTGTCTTTGCTTTCTATTCACCTTGACAAATGAAAAAACATCTGAACTGATAAATACACAGATGGTTTAGTACAGTGGTTCTCAACCACATTCCTGGAGGACCCCCATCACTGCACATTTTGCATGTCTCCTTAATCAAACACACCTGATTCAGGTCACCTGCTCATTAGTAGAGAATCACAGACTTAAAATGGGTGTGTCAGACAAAGGAGACATGCAAAATGTGCAGTGTTGGGGGTCCTCCAGGAATGTGGTTGAGAACCACTGGTTTAGTACATCAAGTACACTAGTTGTTCCTTGGCCCATTTGAAGGAATTACACGTTAGTCTGATCTTCTGGCTTGATAAAATCTCCATTAAACTAAATCAGAATTTCTGAATTACATAATTGCTTGTATTTTTAAGACATTTTAATGCCATTTTCAGAGCATCTCCCTTTCTGTCTGTGTTCACACACAACCCTCTCTTTTATTTTCTTTCTTTTTATTAACCTCTCTCTACTCAGTTAGAAAAATCTGTTTGGGACACCAATAATGAGTCCTTTCTCGATCCAGTGTAATTGAGATGTCCGTGTAAAGATGAAAATGAATATTTAAATAGTGCCATCAATATAGAAAGGCCATTTTAAATGTTTTAAGATTAGAGATGTGAATTAATCAGACTGCGTCCATGGGCCTTCGGATGTTTGATCATAAATGTTTAGACTCTGATGATAGAAGTGATTTGAATATTAATCAGATGAAATCAAATGAAAATAGCATTTGCTTTCCCATGAGTCTCTTCTTTCCTCTTGACCTTCTTGAGATGATGGAACCCAGGGCTGATCTGGATCGCTCCTCAAAGGCTCTGTGTGTGTGTGTGTGTGTGTGTGTTTGCAGCGTGGGACACTGATGCATCTGCCAGCTATAAAAGTAAACGTTTCAAGTGACTGCTCTCTATAAATTACAAAATCCACGTAGAGGCGAGGGAACCTTCATGTATAAACTGACACACACACACACACACACACACACACTCAGAGTCTTTCAACATACTTGCACACATAAATGTGCAAATCCGCCACAGCAGAGGAAGATGGATCTGGGGACAGATTGTTAGTGACATGTTAATTTCTATACCGTCACTCAAGCTTGGTGCATCTGCAATCAAAGTGATGGGGCATAGGCAAAACCATCAACCCCCCTCTCTATCCTTACATACTGTCTGTCTCTACCTGTTTCTTTCTCTTCCTTCTTGTTTCTGTTCCTCCCCCATTTCTCTTTTTATATCTTAATAAAAAATGTAATGAAATTTAATGGAAACACTTTAGATTAGGGAACACATACTCACTATTAACTAAGAGTTTTCCTTCAATAAACTCCTATTTTGCTGCTTATTGAAAGTAAGTAAGGTAGTTGTTATAGTAGTTATGTTTAGGTATTGGGTAGGGTTAAGGGATCTAAAATATGGTAATGAAGTGCCCTATAAGTACTAATAACAGTCAACATGTTAGTAATGTGCATGCTAAAAAGCAACTAGTTAATAGTGAATAGTGTTCTCTAATCTAAAGTGTTACCAATATAACAAAATAAAATATATTAATATTTATTATATAATATAATTATATACCATTTATGGGTTGAATATATATATATATATATATATATATATATATATATATATATATATATATATATATATATATATATATATATATATTCTACAATATTTCAATAAAAAAATAATATTTTATGTTTTTAATAATTAATAAGCTAAAAAATCTAAAGCTACATTTAATAGTTTTCTTTGTTTTGTTTATATGACATGAAGACCAGAAACCTCTGCCAATTGATTCCATGTGCCGTTGACTGAACAAATGCACAAATGGTAATCCTCCTATGTGTTGCGCCCACTTACCAGCCTTTATGCTCAGTTTGGACTACTGGGCGAACGTTACATCACCTAATTAATATTCATGAGCCAAGCTTTTCAAATCATCCCTGCGCTCCTGCTTTTTTGGAAAGTGATGGTAGAAAGATGACAGTAAATGATGGGAGGTGGGGAACGAAACAGACGAAGATGCAATTTAAGCCGTCCTTAAACCTGTGACTTTTTTCATTCCTATTTAAACTTTTTTTCTGTTACATTTTATAAAAAATTTGAGAAAGATGTCAGATCAAAGCAATTCCCATTTGTGATTTGGTTTTTTTTTTTTCTGTTATTTTATCATCATAGACCCAAGATCTCTCACAGATACTCCATATACAGATCCTAATGGAAATGTCATCTTGTTTTCATCAGCGGTAGAGCAGTCTGGGTAAAAGATCAGTGAAGCACGGGAAGATATTGGCAGTAATGGTTACGGTCACATCAGTAGGCCTTAACTGTGTTTTGTCCTCCTTTATGTATGTTTTCAGGCAGCCATGGTACTACGGCTGGGGTTTTAATCTACCACGAGGACAAGCACTGCTGGACAAGTGGAATCAGATCCCAGATTCCACCGATATTCTTCTCACACACTGCCCTCCTCTGGGTGAGACCTAAATCACACACACACAAAGCATGCAGTAATGGTTATTCCCCATTATGTTGTCTTCATCCTCACGCACACATACTCTTTTGCTCTGAGGCTTTGGCAGATGGAGTTGCTACAGCAGGCTGCTAAAGCATGCAACACTGAGACGCTGTTCGCAGTGCAGCAAATCCCTTCGCACATAATAAAACCTTCACACACACACAGTCATATGTACCGAGAACGGAAGTTTGTGCATAAAGACAGCTGTGGTTTAAAACACTAAGCTTTTGGGCTTTGAGATTGTGACAATGTGTAATTCTCATGGTAAAGACGTGTCTCACTATACATTTGTGCAAATGTGGGTGTTTATCATAGTGTTGCAAATTAGCCCCAAATGACGTCTCTGAAGATTCACAGCGAGTCTGTGCATTATGTATGTGTAGACATCAGACTACAATTGTAAAATCAAGTTTGCAGTCTGTAATGATCATTTTGAATTCAGTTAATTCATACAGTATATATGTCTTGTCTCAAATCAATTTTTATTTGTTTATAGACACAATTGAAAATAGTGCAGATGGATGTAAGAACTTGTCCTGTGTAAGCAACCCTTTACTGAGGTCACAAACTTGAAATCATTGTACTCACTCTATACTTAGTCTAGATTTGGAAATCAAGAGCTGGTTTCAAATCTGCACCCAAACTTCACAATGTTATTGGTTCTGAATGTGTAAACATTTTTGGACTCAAAATCCAAGATGTGAATTACTAATCCTACTATGCCTAAGGCTTAGCTCATGAGTATTAATTAGATCACAAATAAGTTGCCTTCCTAGAGCGTCCAGTCACATCATCTATTTAAAATTCAGTGAGTCAAGACTTCACCCTCGTTGGGTTCTTAAATTAGCACCTCGTGTTAAATTAAGTGTTGTGTTATGGTGACTTTGTGAAAAAAAAATTAAAAATCCATTATTTCTTCCTTAAAATTACTAAAACATCATTAAGAATATGAAACACTAAGTGGAATCAGAAGTATAGTCTTTAAATTCATTATGATTCTCTTCCCTAACTTGGTGTGTCTGGCATTTGTTCAGCTTGTAACTCTAAAAGCATAAATTAACCAAACTGTTCTAACATCATGTATTTCTGCATCGTTTTCTTTGCCTTGTGATGTTCATATTAGTCATTATACTATTTTTTGTAGGTTTTTTGGACTGGGTGCCCAGGAAGATGCAACGTGTTGGCTGTATGGAGCTATTGAACACAGTCCAGAGGAGAGTTCAGCCCAAACTACATGTATTTGGACACATTCATGAAGGTAATCACATGAGATGGGAACGTTTGCAATTGTCTATAAATCACATGCATGAAATGCACACAGCCCTGTGATCTCGAACATATTTGTTCATGCTGCCACGTCAATCTGCCTGTTTTGGGGTTAGCAGGGCAGAGTCTGTCCCATGCTGCTTTGCCTTCTGACAGCTCTATCGCAAAAACTAGATCACATTCATATTCACAGTAAATTTAGCACACACACACTCAAAATGTCTTTAATAAAGGATTCTCATCTTAGTTGGCGATGTAATTGCATTTTGCATGTGTGCAAGCTTGTGTTTTGCGCTTTGCATGTCTGTTTGACTCTGTGCCATGTTTATGTTATAGCACAGAAATGTACAAAAACATCTCCACACAGCAAAAATTGCAGCTGTTTGCTAGCTGTTATTTGTCATTTTTGCTGTTTGCAATTTCTTAGCAGATAAAATCATAAAAGTATTCATCCCTCATCCACACTGCATGAATATTTGTACTTACCATTTAGTTTTTAACACTTTAAACCTTGTTTTTGACCTTATTAAAGGAATAGTTGACAATTTGCTGAAAATGTACTCACCCTCAAGCCATCTAATATGTGAGTTTGTTTCTTCATCAGAACAGATTTGGAGAAATTTAGCATTACATCACTTGCTCACCAATGAATCCTCTGCAGTGAGTGGGTGCCGTCAGAATCCACAAGTAATCCACACAAATCCAGACCATCAATTAACAGTTTGTGAAGTGAAAAGCTGTGTTTGTAAGAAAAAAATCCATTAAGATGTTTTAACTTCAAACCATCGCTTCTGGCCAAAATGCTAGTCCGTAATTCATAATAACATTTTCTCGAGTGAAAAAGATGTCTTGTCTGAATCACAAAATTAATATGCACAGATCAAGCACTTTTTCCAAGACAAAAGAGTGCAAAAGAGTTCTAAACAAATATGTATCTGGATTTTGATGTCAGAAGACAAGAGGGGATGGACTTTTGCACTGGAGGAAGCATTATTATGGATTCTAGATTGTTATTTTAGCCATAAGTAATGGTTGAAAGTTAAAACATGCAGCTTTTCACTTCACAAGGCGTTAATTGATTAATTGATGGACTGGAGTCGTGTGGATTACTTTTATCAACTGTTTGAACGTCATTTTGACGGCACCCATTCACTGCAGAGGATTCATTAATGAGCAAGTGCTGTAATGCTAAATTTCTCCAAATCCATTCCGATGAAGAAACAAACTCATCCACATCTTGGATGGCCTGAGAAATTTTCATGTTTGGGTGAATTATTCCTTTAATATAATTTTGTATCGGTGTTCACCTTTTGAAAGCGTGTTAACATATTCTCACGAAAACATCAGGTGCATTTCATTTTTCAACTTAACCAATCGTAATATCTTTGTGTTTGTGTGAGCTAGGTTACGGTATGATGACAGATGGAACCACCACGTTCGTTAATGCCTCGGCATGCACGGTGAACTTCCAGCCTATGAACCCGCCCATCGTTTTCGACTTGCCCAATCCCAGGAGCTCATGATTGAACTGGGACCCGCCCACTGCCCCCTTCTTTCAATCAGGGTCCCTTTTTGAACGTGTACGGATGCTGCGTAGTGTATATAGAGTGGACGAGAGATGCTAATTTGGATACTCCCAAGGATATTTCCATCCATTTTTGTGACGTGTGACACTCTCAGCGGCGTTCTGCCTCACTGACACGGTCGTTTGAACTGCTTTCTGAATTTGACTCTTGCGTTGCACTTGAATCGGCGTGACAATCGCGTATACTTAAAGTCATGGAAGCCAATCAGTGCTCGAGATGATGGAAAGCCAAGCTTTCTTCTCATTGGCTGGCACTTATTTAAGGAACTTTGTAACCTTGTAGCCTCAATGGACATCTGACTTGGAAAAAACTTTCTTCTTTTGCTCTGGATCCACTCTTGAAAGTTACAGGATGTGCCCAGAGGAAATACTGCGCTATGGTGCAAACAAGTTTGTTCAGGGTCTTTACCATTTCTATCTTTCTCTCTCTCTCTTTCTCTGGGTCTCAGTCTCTTATCCTACTTTTTCCTATCTGCTCTGTTGTTATATGTTGCTCTTTTGAACTTGGGGCCATGTTGGGTTTCGCTGGGAGATGAAATGGCCCTAAACAGGAATGTAACATTTAAAATATTGATGGTGAAAAAGAAACAAAAAATATTTTCCTGTGTTCTCCACATTTTCATGCCTTCTTTATTGTTTGATTTACTGTAAACGTGTAAAACTGTGAGTGTGTTTTCAAGCAAATGGTCCTTTACTAAAGCAGTGTGGACTTTTACAGTAGTTTGTTTAAGGTAAAATATTTCAAAGTTCTTCTAAAGCGCCGCCTTTAACGTCGTTCCGACGAATATCAAAGACTCATCATGCACGCAAAGTGTGCTTTTGAATAACAAGAATATGTTGCACTTTGATCCACATGCTCCCCACTATAATTTATTAACATTCCTCCTGGCGATAATTTATTCCCATGTGTTTTACAGCTCTTCGGCATTAACTGTGTGTGGCATTAGGCCTAATATGACGGTTCTGTTAGATGTGCAGAGGGTTTTCATCTCCTCCATATAAATGGATGAATAAAAATGAACAAATCGAACAAATTATCACTCTGCGTGTGTGTGCGTGTGTCTGTGGGCTCCTGTGTGTATGAATGCGATCAATTGCTCCTTTTTCATAGCCTGAGGAAAAGAACGAATCAGAGCACTGAGAGATCGAAGAGATAAAAAGAAAAATATTGGAAACGCCAACTAGGAAGGATGAGCTGATGTCTGGGAGACGGATTTCTGTCTTATCTTTGTTTATTTTTTAAGGGTTTTCTTGCTGTTTGTACACTTGTTTGCATTCGGTCAGAGGTGCTTTGCACTCTCTTTTGGCTTTCCTCTTTTTTCTTTCTCCATTCATTCGTGCCCGTATGAGGCCTTTTCTTTGAAGACGTTGTCGTCAGGTTTACTGCTGTGTTTCAGTTATTTATTTCCCAGCATGCTGTTCTGAATTTCCAAACAGATTCTGTGCGTTGTTAATTCAATGTGTTGTGAAATTTCAATGATAAAGATACAATTTTGGAGATTCTTTTGTTTTCCGTCACTTAATTTTGCCATCTAAAGAGATATGGTGTTGAATAAATTCTAGCAGAGATGAATTCTCTGTCAAAACTGCTTGTTTTTGGTCTGGAAGAGATCGTTTACAGGAGGGAAAAAAGAATAAATGTCTACACACCAATAATGCTCCAAAATTGCATTGAACAACTTCAACATTTCAATCTCTGTCTTCAATGTGAAATAAACTGATATCATGAGAATACCTGCTCACAGGAAGTTACATGATTTGTAAGCATTAAGAAATTAGGGTTATTTTACAACATCAACATGATTTAACACCAGTAAAAATTATAAAAATTTTATATATTCCAAGATACACAAATTAGGAATACACTGATAATAAAATTTTGACCAATCAGTCAAATTTTTGGTAATAAAGGCGACAATTATTTTCTTGTTATGGCCAACTTATAAATGGCTAATATTGAAATTATATACTATTTTGTCTATATAAATTAAAATAAAACACTTACAGAAAAATATTTTTTTAAAAGACACAAGTGAATTCATCCCATCACTGTACTGTAGATTATGTAAATTGTATAAAAAATAACTTTTTGTTTTAAATAATAATTTTACCTTCGGTCTAAAAAATGCTGGGTTAAATACAACTCAGCGCTGGGTAAAATATGGACAAACCCAGCGATTGGGTTGTTTTGACCCAGCAGTCTTTTTAGTCCTAATCAAAGAACTTTAGAAAGAATTTCATATCAATTATCTGCACGTGGCTAAAACTTAATTTGTGTAGGTAAAAATTGTCCTCACTCTTGTATCACTTTGGCCTTCCTTCTTCCACAGCTCTGCACATCCTAATGAAAACCCTCATTCAAATAATTACATGAGTAATCCTGCGGGATGGAAGGTAATTTATTCTGGGCTGGCTTTTACTATGCCATTAAAGACTCTGTTCTCTGTTATCCTTCCCGTCTCTGGTCGCTTTTTACCTACATGTTCCCTATTACTCTCCTTACGCACCCACCTCCATTTTCTTAGATCTTTTTTCCCCCTTTTTACATCTACTCATGTGCCATCCACTGCATCCTCTTTAGTACACACCATCAACATCTGTCTCTCTGTCGACTTGTGTGCTTTACACAACGTCCTCTACTGTCTGTCTCTCTCTCTCTGTGTCTCTTATAAACTCGCAAATACATCTTCGACATGTCAGCCGTTTCAGGCTCTTAAAGCTGAACAAAAGGCCTGGTGTAGTGCATTTTAGCGCTGTTAAACATCCCAGGGTGTGCCTTCTGGCTCGCACTGAAAATACTTGATGCCAGTTGAAGGAATACGGGTGGAACAAATGCGTATGCAACTGCCGCTGGAAAAAAGAAAACACAAAACAATTACCCGCAACAGTGCATGCTGATTACTGTCATATGCTGCTTATTTATGAACAATGTTTGTTGTGACAAAGATGTTTAATTTTCATCGTCTTTGAATTACTCATATCCTGAAGCAGAATTTGGTTGACTTATTCTATATAGAAACCTTTTAAAATTTGGAAAATGAATGCTATTATTTGCTACGATGTCATCCTTAATGACTAAAAAAATGTCCTCCGGGGGGAATATTTTTTTAAGACCTGAATAATTTTCTCTACTTATTACAGTTAAGTAGATGCAGTAGAATATACGGCTTTATAGGGGCTTTTATATACTTTTTTTATTGCATATGGTCGATGTCCACTTTTGGGATTTCATAAAATGTAACATGGTATAAAATAAAATAATCTTAAAATATTAATCATTTAAATTAAAAATTAATTTAGCACATTGACACTGAATGGCTATTTAAATGAACTAGTGATATCTAAAAGGTGAAAAAACAATGAAAACCTTTATTTAAATATGAATTATATATTAAATATTTAAAACTAGTATTTAAAAATACTGAAAACCTTAGAAGTTACAGTAGCTATATACTTTTCTTCCCTATACATTCATATAAATGAAATTCATCAACACATTACACTATATATTTATTTATCTACATATTGCTTCCAATAAATGCAGTCTTTCCCTTGAAATAAGACTGTAGGAGACCAATTAATATTTATATGTGTATATTTAATATTTAGATCCAGCACTACACTGGGTCATAAATGTAACGCAATATGAAGTAAGCAGCACCTTTCTGAATTTTTGGATTCCCTTAGTTTCATTACACTTGAATCACACTCTTTTCAAAATTAGAGAGATGAATCTCTGCTTCTTTGATCTCAGCTAGATTGGGTTAAACCATCCAAAAAATCTCTGCACAGGCTTCTAATATCTATGTAAATCTGACTATACTTTTAAGCATTGTTTTTTTTTTCTTTTGAAAAAAAGTTAATATATTTATTCAGCAAGGATGCGTGAAATTGATCAAAAGTAACAGTGAAGACATTTATAATATTACAAAAGATATCTATTTAACAAACATGCAGTCCTTTTGAACTTTCTGTTCATCAAAGAATCTGAAAAAAACAAAATGATCACCATTTACACAAAAATATTACGCAGCATAACTGTTTTCAAATGATAATAATCAGAAATTGTTCTTGAGCACCAAATCGGCATATTAAGACTTAACCATCACAGGATAAATTACATTTTAAAATACATTAAAATAAAAAAAAAAAAAGATTTTAAATTGTAATATTATGTCACAACATTGTGGTTTTTATTGTATTTTTTTTATCAAATAAAAGCAACCTTGGTGATTAAAGGAGACTTTCAAAAATAACGTTAGTGTACGAACATTAGTGTATATAATTTTTTTTTCTTTTTCATTTTAACTGTAACCTACATGAAGAACTATAAGTCAGGAAGTTGAATTTATTATTTGCAAGGTCAAGATGCATTGTCCTGGCTGGCTTCATTAACATATGAAACATCATCATCACAAACGCCTCAGGGGGCATTGATATGGACGAAGAACAATAGTAGCAATAGTAGCTTATTGTGCACAGAATACAAATGGCTAACTCTTGGAATAAATAAGTCTTATTCATCTTTCGTAACTTACAACATTGTTTAGTCATTTGATCATAAGCACAAATAGGCTAAGAAATGTTAAGGTGGCAAATTTAGCTTGGGTTGCCAGGTTTAGCCTCTTCCTCCCACTTTTAGCATGGCTTAGGGTGTCCATGGGGAGTCACGCAAAACCAGCACACCCCCTCACTCTTTTGTTCTGCGATGGTTCTTTTTCCATACCAAAAATGACGAAAACTCCCAATTCTGTCATCAGGAAAGTGTCGGAATAGAGCCTCAGGGTGGGAGGTCCCTGCTGAGTTCTTACCCAATCTGGTGCCCGCTCTCTTTTCTTACCAACATTCAGGGCATTTGCACCATTATCAACAGACAAGATACACCATTATACTAATGCTGTTTTGATGATGTCCAAAGTGTCCTGTACCGAAGCCATCTCTTCACCTCTTGATGTTGGATGTTACCCATATCAAGACCTCTGTTTGAGTCTGTGGCATTATTTAGTATTACATTCTCTTTATTATATTAGGTGGGCACAATGATATAAAGCAGAAAATAATGAAGATAGATAGATGAATGTTTAAAATTTGCTTGATTACTTGCTTGATTTTTTATTGTAGAAACATTTTTCACTCAGAAATCACTAGTAAATTTCAAGTAACACATTAAAGGAGAAATTTCGAAGACTAAAATTGTTGTTAAAGGTGTCTTGTTAAAGGTGTGGTATATAATATTGACAGTTGGTAGTTAAGATAGGTACTGCAGTCCAAATTCAATATATTGCTCAGTTGACTCAATGATCAAGTGGGTTGCCAGATTAGGACACGCAAGAGTCCTTACAATGTTACTGGGTTGATTTATCCGTGTTTAATATGTCTCTGGTCATAGAGATTTAAATGAATGCCGAGGTTTTTTAGTTTGGGTAGAATCTGCAATCTCTGTCCCAGATTGTTTGCTGGCTTCCATGGGTGCAATATGCTGTGTTTTCCATCAACTGGCAACCAGGGGTGTCAAAATACTATTGGATAAACTGGCAGTGGGCAGAGTCAGTCAGACTAAAACAAAACAAGACATTCCGACACGGAACATAGATTTCAAACTAGAATAATTGACTATAGCATTGTTTTGCAGAGAAACATGTTTCCTACATATCTGCAATCATATTATGGTATTTTTATGTTTTATACACCAGAGTCAAAAAATTACATACAGCATCTTTAAACATATTCCAAAAATCTTTTTTTTTTTACAACTTCAAACATTTTTTTACAGTCTAGCAAGAACAAAGTGATCTAGAAGATCAGTAAAAGTCAGTCAGTGTTCATTCCTCTCTTCAAACTTTTTTTTCCCCCACTGACTCACTGTCTCTTTATAATGCTTTTGAGAGATTGGACAATGTATGTAAAGTAGAAGACAGTTATTTGACTTTCTCTCCAAGGTCTCATAGTCTAGGATGAAAAGAATGAATAGATATATCTGAACTATTCAAAAAAATGAATCTGAAATGTGAAGGACTACACAATCCTTTTACAGGTGCACTGGGGTCCTCGATCTACTAAGTAACAATATGAATTGTTCATAATTGATTCAATTTATTCTGTGCCCTGGACTGCTGAATCACATGCCTCTGGTTAGAAAGAAACCCATGACATCATGCCTGTTGGATGAGGTCATAGTAATGATGATTTATTATGACATTATCCAACATTGAACTGCCTAGTAAGTAAGGATTTCATTATACATTCATTATTTACTTTCTAAAACATTATCCATTTCTCTAAAGCGCAGGTAAATGGACTGAATCACAGATATGGCAAGAAGTGGCCAGGTCTCTCACCATTTCATTTCCTGGAACCACAACTCTATAGAAATATCTATTCTCAACATCTGGAAGGGTTTGTAGTACAGTGAGTGAAAACTCTTCAAAAACATATGCACAGATAATTACTTATTGCCAATATAATTTAATTAGGGCTCGATAACAAAGTGAAAATGAACACATAGCTCTTGTTGAAGATTCACCTAAGGTTTATGCTTTCTAATCATAAAGGAGAAGATCTGATATCAACTGATCTACTCATTAGATTAAGAAGACTTAGACAGCTTTGAACAAAGCGTATTGTTCTCTTTATCAGAGCCGTAACCACCAGAGACATTGATTGGAATAAGTTTTTTTTTATATATGTATGTTGCATTTAAACTCAACTCGGAGATTTAATGGGCATGGTGCATGTGGTGCATAAGCCATGAAAAACATGTTTTTGAAGTCATTCATCGCAATGGCATCAAACCTATCCGCAGAATTATGTCATGATCATGGTGTAATAAATCTGTGGAGAGACCGAGAGTCTAAATAGCAATGAAAGTACAGTTATAGAGTCATTTGCATATTCACATACTGAGAAATGCTACTACAGGCATACTGATGACAGAATACGAAGGAAAGCAGACAGATCTTGGACATGTCAAGCCATTTGTTCTGAGATTCTGAAATGAGATATTGATGTAACAGGTTTGATACGCGCTCAGGGAAAACCTATTGTATCGAATCCGAACGAGTCTGTTTGACATTTGCACTTTATCTTTGTACTTCATTCAAACATGTACGCACATGTATTTTTAGACGCAATATATATTCCTGCTGTGCCATAGGATTGGCTAATGATATTGTGTAGATGTTGGTGCTGGTGCCAGGTTTGAATTCCAGCAGGTGCTGTGCATTGGTTTCCTTGGTGACAAACTTCAAACTGTCTTACAAGTCTTGTTCAGATTCTCTGTCCGTGAAGTGGAAAGCAGTGAAGATGGTCTGCCAAAATCCATCACATTCTCCAACATGTAATCCATCATCAGATTAGCATGCAGAGAGATTGACAAAATGCATGACTCAAAACACGTTCTGGTTGGATTGATTTGTGTGCGTGTGTGTGCGCTGGGCTTTGGTCTGGTCTTCAATTTGGTTCTCCTCCACTTTGAATAAGAGATCTGATCTCCCACCATCACCAGACACACAGCTTCCAGTTGCACAGATGAACATTAATATGAATATTTGCGTGGAAGACGCATTTCTTTGCATGTTTTTATAACTCTGCATATCAAAGATATCTCCATCTCTGTGTCAAAAATGTTACGCTAAATTCCATGGTGATTTTAAAAGGATGATAAGTCCTGTTTTAAAAGATGAAAGAAATATTAATTTTAGATACGAGAACTTGGAATGATGCCAAAAATGATTATTTTCCTCATGTAGATCATTGGTTTTCGTCTGGTTTTATTTCAGGACCCAGATATTGCTATTTTCATCTATCTATCTATCTATCTGTTTATCTGGCTGTCTGTCTGTCATTGTGTCTGTCTGTCCATTGATTGTTTATTCTGTCTATTTATTGATTATTCATTAATTCGTTCATTCATTCTAGCGATTTGTTTTTTCTATCATTTATCGATCGTTCTATCATTCTGTCTTATTAACAGCCAATAAATCACTGCACAAAAACGTTCAGCACAAACCAAGTTTGTTTGTATTTTATTTTACAAACAAATGTTATGTTTTTGTTTCTGGTTTTCAGTGTTGAGGGCATGTCAGAACAAACCTGAGTCTCATTTTTTGGATCATGACCCATCGTTGTAGTATTTTTATTAACTGAAAGCTTAAAAGGGCCTTTAATGACTCGCTCCAAGAATTCATGTTTGTTAGTCAGTACTGTAGCCCACGCAGAGTAATGCCTACAGTGATTCCTCTGAATATATTATCTCTGAATATCTCACATATTACATTTAAAATATAACCAATATTTACTTTGCGTATTGCTGTAATTGGTTTGTTTACAAAGCAAGAACAGCAAATTTAAGGATGCACTTCTAAAGGGGAGTTCTGTTTGTGTTTGGCTTTTGAATACAACAGATGATATAAAAACTAGTACTGCTGCCCACTTTACATTTAATTACCTTGCTTCACTTTTCCAATCTGGAAAACAAAAAAACAAGTGCTGTGAACATAGAGAACTTTTTGGCTGGCTTCCTTTTAATAGGGTTTTTAGAGGAGACAAATTAAAATGATGTCCTGCTGCTTGCAGGCAGCCTCCAAAGAATATAATTAGCTGGAACATCTAGAAATCAAAATTATTCAGTGTTTCTGTTCTTTTGTTTGCTCTAATGAGATACGAAGAACATGTAAGCTATATTTGTGCAGCGAATAATTTCTCCAATGACTCATGAAGCAAGAAATGGGATGCTTTTCAGGATGTGTGTGTGCTCTCCAGAGAGCCTCGCACATTATAGAGGCAAAATGAGTGCCCTGAATGTTGATATTAGGCTATTCACACCTGCATAGCTCTGCAGGAAGATGGCATTGGGAGGTTTAGCCACCTCTGAATCCCAGTGCACAAGATAGGCACAGCTTTTTTCCCCTTGTCTCCTGACCCTGCAGTTAACCTTATGTATATATAATATACTATTGTGTACTTTCATCCAAACTGCATCTGATTGAGTGTTGCATATTATGCAGCATTAACTTTGCTCTTTGCTTTTTCTGTGGAAGCATTGGCGTCTTTGTTGTTGGATTTTGGTCAGCATCTCTTTCCAAATTTATCTTTTGACAAATGTGCAACAGTATAAAAAATAGCTGGAAATGAAATACATTTACTGCAGTTTATGTTTCAAATGAAAAGATCTGTCAATAGAACAAGACAAAATACATTTTGAAGACAGTTTGAATGAAGAACATTTTTCAAAATACCTGTTTTTTGTTTTCCGCAGAAGAAAAAGTCATACTGGTTTGGATCGACTTGTGGTTGAGTGAATGATCACATAATAATTTTTTTTTTCCTTTAAAACCTTTTGGCAGTTTTGCTTTTTATGTAAATGCATAACGGTATTTAGATATTTCTACTGAAAAAAAAAGTAAAGAGGATTTATTTATTAATTTTGCAGTGCAGAGATGTCCAGAAATTTCGCAAATAGTGAAATGCTTCTTAAGCCAATAATGTACTACTTAAGAAATCAAAATTATCCATTAGCCACACGTTCCCTTGGAGATGCGTTTATGATTTCCCAGAGACACTGAACACGGCCTATAAAAGCTAATAACAGGGGCCCAAATCCAGACGTTTTCTGTCCTGTATTAATGCACTTAAAAAGAAAAATGTCTGCCAATAAATCCAAACATACATTTTGCCTCACCCTTTAAAGCTCTTTGAAGAATTTAAGCTCCATTAATGTATCTTCCTGTGGTTCAGAGACACTTTCAGGTGGTGATTGTCTGGAGGACAAATCTCTTCAGAGGACCCCACCCTCCATTTTTGTGTCAATGAGCTTTTGCATCTTGCTGGGTGACTTCATCAGTACGTGAAGAAAAACATCAGCCACTGACACTTATTGGTGAGCATGTTGTTGATGTGAGTACATAAATTGATACTGCGTGCAGATTCTGTTTTATCATTGCAAATGGATGGAGAGATATGGTATAAAACTTAACTAGCCCAGCATGGCTAGTTAAACGGATATTTCACCCAAAAATGAAATTTTGTCATTTACTTACCCTCAAGTTGTTCCAAACCATTATGAGTTTTTATTTCTTTTAAAAAAGAAGGTATTTTGAAGAATGTGGGTAACCAAACAGTTTCTGGTCCCCATTGACTTCCATAGTATTTTTTTTCCATGATGGAAATCAGTTTTCTTCCACAATGGATGTCAATGGAAACCATCAACTGTTGGAAACTCATACCGTTTAGAAACAACTTGAGGGTGAGTAAATGATGACAGAATTTTCCTTTTTGGGTGAACTGTCCCTTTAATAAGACAAAAACATGCTGATTCACCAGCTTTCAAGCATCTACTTTCATTCTGAAAAAGTCACAATTTATGCCAGTTTGGTGATTGTCAAGGTGGTAAGCCAGCAAAGCCAAGTTGTTCATCAGTTATTCATAGCACATCTTTGCTGATTTACTGGCTTGACCATTACCACACCAGCATAAAGCACATCACATCTGATTTCATATTGTCAAATGCAATGTTTAATCTCATAACTGTGCCTTTATTTTTCAGAATTGCTCTCAAAATGATTTTATATCTCACAATGTGACCTTTTTTTGTGTAACTTTATTTTGAACTTCATGCTGGTATATGCTGGACTTGGAGAAGGAAGTGATATCAAACACACTGTATTCAATATTTTAAAGAGAAAAACAATGCCAGAAAAAGGCTGTCACTTACTAAATGTCCTTAAGACCACCTGTGTTCAAATCTCGCTTTGTCTCTGATGACCCCTGTGTCTGTATCTATATGATGAATAAGCACAGTGCTCTGTCTTTAACTCATAACTATGCAGATCTCATGCACCACTGTTAGGAACGGCTTGTAAATTTTACACACACACACATACACACATAGACAGAGGCAGGAGTATCAGGAATCGGAGCACGTCCCAGCGCCCTGCGCTCTTCTCCCCAGTGTTTGCATGCGGCTCTGTCTGACTCCAGACCTGCTGCCGAGGTTCATTACGATCTGCTGTAACACCAAACCGCTGTTTGATCTGCGGCTCACTGGCTTTATTATTAATACAAGACACTTTCCCCCCCTCTCTCCTTTACAGACCATAAAGACAGAAGGAGCGCCTGGCCGCTATTGAGGACTGTCTCTGAGAAAGGCGGTGCATGCGTTTTAAAACATTTTTGATTATTTCATAAAAGCGAAGAAACATCAAACCGTTGAATAAATATTTGAGGTGCTTTGGAGAAAGGGGTTGTGGATTTCCGTTAGGATTTGTGCTTTTGAGACAGAGAGATTAAAGATTAGGAGAAAGACTCGGAGTCGACGTACCGCCGACAACAGACAAACAGATGTCGTAGATTTATCATTTTATACTTTTTAGATGCTTCAGCTTTCAGTGAAATAGCTTCTAGTCATGTTTTGTATCTAATTTGACCTCTAAATGTCACTCATGTAGAAGAAGATGGAAAGTTTAATGTTTTGGTTGATTTTTCTTGTTGATGTGGCACAGGAAATTAATAAGATCTCTCATCCTCTTATCAGATTTCTCATCAGAAAATAATCATATCCACCTTTAGAGTAAAACAAATTGAGGTAACTGATTTTTTTCTGTTATATGTAACTTTATTTCTCACAATTGTGCTTTTTTGCTCACAATTATGACTTTTATCTTAATTACAGTATTTCATTTGCAGCTTTGTACCTCACAGTTGTGTCCTCCTGTCTCATAATTGCAACTTTATTTCTCATAATTCCACACTGTAAAAAATGCAACTGCATATTTTCCAGGGGGGGGCCTCCCACTGTATCCCCTGCTCCGCCATGGCCTCCTGAGTCCAAGAATACCAGTTTAGTGTACTAAAAGTTATTTTATTAAGTACATAAATATATATATTTGTAGAATACTTAGCATGAAGTAAAGGTATTTCATATAAATATTTATTTTTCACTATGGACAGCATTTATATTTTTTTTACTTTTCTTTTTAATTGTAATTTTATATGTCACAATGTCCTTATCTCATAATTGCAACTTTATATCCAATAATTGCGACTTCACCGAATGTTTCAGTTGCAACTTTATATCTAGCAATGTGATTTTATTTATTATTTTAATTTTTATTTCACAATTGTTTTATTTTTGTTAGAAAAAAATTATGAATCTATCACTCCCATTCAAATAAATGGAACGGAAAGGCAAATAATTAGTTAATTAGTTTAGTTTTTTTAGTTAACAGTTAATTAGTTTAGTAAGATAAATCAACATGAGTTATTAAAGTTCAGGTGTTTTTTATAACACAAACCTGACGAACAGCTAATGTGGTGAATTTATTAGGTGGCCTCAACCTCAGTATTAAGGGCTGTTCACACAAACAGCAGTTCAACTGTGAGAGTGTTCCAATACGCTAATCTTTTGAGTGCTGTTACACATTCCTACTCGACTGTGGCCGGTGACACCAACTTTAATTGATAATGAATGACTTTCGGATGCTTTCGTAAAAATCTCTGGCCCATTTATCTTTCAAACATATTCAAAAAGTGCATTAGAGAGCACAGTGTCAACTGTCCCCCCGGTGGTTCATGGGAAAAAGTTTGTTTGACTAGATTGTGTGCCTTCCAAATAAACTAAAACCATCAAAGGCCAGCGGTGTTCTCCGCATGTCACTGTGGGATGTGACGCAAGGCTCCATAAACCACATAACATATTCACCAGCAGACGTCTCAGTTCAGCAAGCGTGAATTCATATTTCAGCTTCTAATCAGCATTTACCTGCTCTAATTCTCCTCTATTAATTTCTCCTTTGATAATGCACTGATGTGTACGTGTGTATACAGGCGAGCACACATATGGACGGTGTGTGTATATGAGTGTATGTTTGTGTTGCGCTACAGCCCACCTGGGATTTCACATCAGGGTTGGAGAGTCAGCACGCTGCAGTAAAGGCAATGACCCAATTAACAACAAAGTCACATCACCGGGTGGCCAAACAAGATGCTTCAGTGAGGAACAAAAGGAGGAGGAGAGACGCCCCACTTCCGTTTGAGGGGGCATAAAACGACGTCCGTGTGTGTTTCCATGGTGAACACCCCCACACGCCGTGCGTTTTGCGTGTGCTACCTTTGCAGGCATTAGTCATAATTAACAAGGCTACTCGGGAGATTATTTTCTGGGCAAACATTTTAATTAAAATTGTTCCCTCTGTTGCGTGCATGCCATCTCTTCACTTAGTGCCAATTTCCACCCCTCTGTCCTCTAAAAGCAGGGACCGCAGCGAGGGGGGGCCCCAGATGGTGGCTAACGGCAGGGTGATCGAGTGGGGTAAAAAAAAAGGAAATGAATAAACAGTGTGTTTGTTCTAATGAGATTCTCTCGTGGCCCACACAATCAACTCAATTGTCCTCGGACAACTCTGAGTTCCCTGAAGCGATGTTTGTCACCCCTCCCCTCAACAGTGTTTGCGGAGTTTGAGTGAACACCTGAAGACAATGCATTTGGACATCCTGTAGTTGAGGAAAGGGAAAGACAGAATAAAGAAAAAGAACTGCATTCAAGAGGATTAGTACTTTAAAGGGATAGTTCAGCCAAAAATTACCCCATTATTTATTCATCTTCAAGCCATCTTAGGTGTATATGACTTTCTTTCAGATGATTACAATCAGAGTTATGTTCGAAAAATGTCCTGGCTCTTCTAAGCTTTATAATGGCAGTGAATGGCTGTCGAGATTTTTAAGCCCAAAAAAGTACATCCATCCATCATAAAAAGTGCTCCACACAGCTCCAGGGGGTTAATAAAGGCCTTCTGAAGTGATTCAATGCGTTTGTGGAAGGAAAATATCCGTATTTAAAACTTTATAACCCGTAATCTCTAGCTTCCGCTAACTGTCATATGTGCGTTCACGAGAGAGTGACGTTCCAGGGGATGACATGGGATGTAGGCGTAAGCTCCGGTAAGAATATGCTAGTCTCGCGAGAACCAAGTTTTATTTACAACAAAGAAAAAAACAGTCTCCTCTTGGCTTATAATGAAATCCTCCAACATTTTTCTTTACAAATCCTCATTTTGTACTTCTAATACGTGACCGCTGTTTTGTTTTGCTCTCTCCTCTGCGCTTTGTCATTTCTCAGTTAGTGGAAGCTAGAGATTATGGTTTATAAAGTTATAAATATGGATATTTGTCTTTCAAAAATGCATCGATTCACTTCAGAAGGCCGTTATTAAGTTTAAAGTGTAAGATAGATTAGTACACATACTAGTCACTCAGGGGCGATTCTAGGATTTTCATTTTGGGGGGGCTCAGCCCCTAATGAGGGTATATATCACACACACCTGTTTACTGTACAAACACAAAATTTTACTGTTTGCACTTCTAGTACAACCCTCTTTCCTTAGCTCAAGTATGCAAACCTCTTTAATTGCCACATGCACTGGAATATGTATTACACTGAATGTTAAATTTTCAAATTAAAATGGCAACATGATCATTTTATAAAGTATACGTTCATATGTGCTATAGCCCCCCTAAAAATGGCCTAGCGACGCCCATGTAGTCACTTATTTCTTTTTAAATTATGATTTTTCTGAAACATTTTCTGAGCACTTACAGGAAAAGTCATTATTTTTGCAGTTCTTTTACTTTGTGTTTTTCTGTTTAAGAGTGCACATGCAAAAACAGACTATTATGACCATTTAGAAGCAAACAGAACATAATATGCAAGCTATTTTATTTCCATAATTGCACATATTTGGTCAAAACAGGATAATCAATGGGAAAATTCTGAATGTATCCATTGGCAGTTGATGTGATCGGGGCTGAAAAATAAAACCAGGGCAAAACAGAACATTAATTTAAAAAATAATTTCAGATTAGAATAATATGCACCAAATACCCCATTCATTATAAGACCAGGAGTGTACATTAAAAAAGTAAATAGGGTCTGTTTTGATTTCATAATGACTACAAGATGCAAAGACAGATGATGATGATGATTAATTAAATGTATAAATGTAGTTTGCCTAATTCAATAAGCCATTAGCCACAGATCCATGATTGTTAAAAACTCATTTTTGTTACAATCTGCTTTTTTAAAAGGAGTGAATGTGCTGAATCTTGTTTTAAACAATTTTTTTTTTTTGTGACTGAAGTCTATATGAAGAAACTCACACAGTCAGTATTGTGTGTGGGTGTGTGTGTGTGTGTGTGTGTGTGTGTGTGTGTCTGGGTGAAGACATTATCTGACTTCCCATCTTGGAGTCTTTCCTCTCCGTTAGTCATGTTCAGGTTCATCTCGCTGAATTATATCACCTGTCACTCAAGCAGAAGCTCTGCCTTCTTTTGCTCTTATCGCTGACATATCTTTTTATTTCACTGCTGCCTTTCAGAGCAGAACCTCCCACTGTATCAAATATAGTTCAGTCTAAAGGTTTACTCAGTTCAGGTTAGAATACTTACTGAAGACCTACTGCCAAGAGGACATAATTAAGCAGAAAATGGGTCACATAGCAGGGAGAAAAGAATGCTAAATGGACAAATAAGTAATCATATAAACTTTTAAGGGAGTAGCTCTTCCTGTATGTTTTATTATTTATGTCAAAAACTGTGTGCCCAATAAAAACAATGGTTTTCCACAAATAAATCTGTAATATAACTTGGCAATATAGCTAATAATACTAATACAATATTTGGCATGGTGAATTTTTCCTATTTTTAAGCCAATGTGAGTAATAAATATATTAAAATGTATGTAAATACAATATATGTATATTATACAAAAAAATCATGTTAATTTTGCATATTGTAGACCTCTGCAATAAGTAGTCTAAATAATATTTACCTATAATAGATATGAAATATATGAAATTTAAATATGTATTTATTCATATTTTATTTCTATTTATAAATTAAGGATATTTAAAAAATTGTTTTCACTCTTTGATGTTTTGTGTAAAATATGGATGCTTAAAATGATCCAAAAATAAAAGTTCTGTAAATATTTACTTTTTTTTCAGTATAATAATAGTGAATTTAAAGTTGCAAATCAATTCATTATGATTGCACAGGATCAATGAGCAGTACATCATTTAAAATTTTTCCTTTCGTCTTCCATAAAGGTTTGAAACGACATGAGGGTGCGTAAATTGTCATTTTTGTGTAAACCAAACCATAAGCTACTAGTTGATTACCACTGGCATAGTCTATAATGCAATCACAAGCACTGTTATAGCTTTAACATACTTTTCCGTAGCTACTCTTACACAAAATAGTGCTTTGCGGTAAACAAAATATTCGAGCTAAAAGAGTTCAAAATATGAGTGGCATGGTATCATTTTTACAAGTCGGGTAGGGTGTGAAGCAGGATGCCTGGGTTTACTGTATGTGTGCTAAATGCACACTAATGAGGGACCTGGCTGAGCGAAAGCTGAAAGCAATTAGAAGCTGTAGAAATGAACCTGTCACTGCGTATGCCCATGAGTCTCATCAAAAACCTGATGAGGAAATTTGACTGCTAGACACAAAGTTTGAGGGAAAAAAGTCCTTGATAGAAAGGAGGATTTTTCTGTCACTTCCCATTTTCTGTCATAATCACCCTGGTGCCTGATCTCTGATTGGTCGCAATCAAGTTGTGATCGCATGCTAATGCCTGGACCTGCAGAATGGAAATATAAGAGCTGTTGGATTCATTAGCCTATAATCCTCACATTTCTCCCTCCGTTTCTTTCTCTTCCTCCCATCTACCTCTGAAACATGCCGCTACTCTCTTTAAACAGCTATTCCCTATTCTCCTCAGCAGCTCAAGCTGAAGGACGTGTCCATATTTGTTCTAGGTGAACAGGCAGAGAGACCCGGTCACTGCCTTTAGGTTAGCTCCAATCTGCAAAGTTAAAAAGCCACATGGGCGGGAGCTCGTGAAACTGCCTCAGGCCTGCTGAACTTCTGTACCTTTACCCTGCCTTTCATCTCACAGCTATACACTGCAATTGATGTGTACGCCTTGATCTTACTGCGTCGAGTCTGTTCCCCAAAGCACCGTGAACGAGCAGGATAATCACAAACATGAGTATAACTCTATCACAGAATACTTACTAGGGTGGAGAGATGGATACAGGGAAGATAAACAGATGCTAAACTGAACATTGTTTGAAAGAGTCACTTATATGTGTGTTCTGAACATTAGATTATATTACAAATAGATATTTTGCTCCCAAAAATGGTGATCTATTTATATACTAAGACAGCTATATATTTTGACATCCAAAGGTCCATTTATATTGTGTGAAAAATTAAGCAAGGTATTATGTTCAAAATGTTTCTTCCAAAACAGTATAGTTGGCTTTTATATTGTCATTTTACTTTTAGCCAAAATGAGTTGTTCAAATGATCATGTAATATTAATATGAATTAATCAATGTAATATTTAAATTAATATTATATATTTATTTAATTATAATATTAATTAAAATATATTTTAGTATTATTTAGATATAATTTCTATTAATATTAATTAATATGAAATCAGTTTTTATTTTTATGTTTTTTCATTTTCATTTGAAAGTAATTTTATCATTTTTATTTTAATTTTTATTTCAGTTGTAGTTTTAGTTATTTTTTTAGCACATTAAGTTAAACTAAATCTAAATAAATGCCTTGGCAAAAATGTTGAAAACTAGATGAAATAAGGTGTTTTTTTATACTTTAGTTTGTTTCAGTTAATGTTTATTTTTTTAAGCAATGAAAATGTTTTTATGGTTTCAGTGTTAGTTTTAGTTAACTAATGTATCTATCTATCTATCTATCTATCTATCTATCTATCTATCTATCTATCTATCATACTGTGTTAAAATGCATTACAATAAACAGTAATGCAGTAAACTTTTTACTGCATTACTTTTTACTTTTTTTTTTTTTTTTTTTTTACAGTAATGCAGTAAACCTCTAACAGAAGCTATCTGTTCGTTCTTAGTGAATTTCCCCAGATAATGACTGTGCGATGGTACTTTTCAGCTTCAGGGGTGTGCATTAGCTCGACACCTGCAGTTGGACTGCGAAACCTGGCAGCTTTTTAGCGGAGGGAACGGAGTCAGTCATAATGCCTCGTGCAAACAGACATCCCTCATCATCCCTCAGGTCCTGGCACGAGAACGGCAGCCATACACGGAAAGAGGAACAGCTACTATATGTACCCCACTGACTCCTGGGTAATCACATCCTGCTGTCGCCCAAAGAACTTCTGCTTTAATTGAACTCTTATTAGGTCCGCTGCCAAATCAAGCTCTTGAAAACGAGAGTCTCCTCCCAGATGTGCTTTCAGCTACCACTAGCTGCCCAAACTCCTGGTTAGTGGCTCAGAGGAGACAAAATGAGGGCTCATTCGTTCTCAGATTGTGCAATCGAATGACTGCGTTATCACTCGGTTTCACCTTTACACAGACTTTGGCTGAGGAAGAAGATCTCTTTTACCGTCTTGTCTGTCTTTTGTTTTCAATACACCTTTTTGAATACAAACTTCTGTAATTACTAGCAAAACAGCATGAAAAGGGGGGGAAAAAAACTTGTTTTTTTTTTTTTTTTGTAATAAAAACTGTTTTTATATCCGACAAGCAGTACAATTACAACTACATTAAGTTAGCTTTACGATTCAGTCTGGGGTGAGGAAACATGAGACTGCAGCCGGTTTAGAAAGAGAGATAAAGAAGATCAAATGAGGGGGAATTTCTTTACAATCAGGGGCGCAACTGCACATTTGCTGAGGAGTATGCAAGATCTTGGGTAGCGCCCCCCATCCCCCCTTACTTTAGCCCGATTCACAACAGTTAGCTTATAATAATGTTTTCTAATTTGAGTGGTACGGGTAGGTTTCCGCGGGAAATTCGAGCATGGCACTGCGTCATTACATCACATCTGTAAACATAAAGAAGTTGTCCCGGCTACTAGGCTCTGGCACGTGAGGATCCTGCAGGTGACGGATCATTTATAGCCTTTTCTCACAGCAGCTCGAATAATTAAATTTATCATTTTGATGGCGGATTGTAATCCAGAAAGGATTATGTGTTTATGAAACACATGTGAATGAAATTAAGTTATATTCCAGTTTTAAATGTGGTTCTGATTACAGATAACCAAAGTGGGATTACACAAGTTTTTGTATTTTAAATAGAACCAGTTTGAAAGAAGATTAATTTGCTTTTTGGATTAAAAGAATTTCTTTATATGAATTTGAATGGTATGACAATTAGATATTAGACTGTACAGAAATTGAAATCTACACACTAATACTATACTCATAGTCACGCAATGCTGATGTTGTTAACATTAATAATTTGAGAACAAAGTATAATAATAATACTTTGCACAGTTAGATGTGATATGAGCTAACTGATCTTTAGATTTAATCACTGTTGGTAGCGCGATTTATTGTAATGCTTTTTTCCTCAGTTGGTCAGAACAAACGTGGCAGACTTGTTACTTACTTGTTAAGATGGCAAATTACGGTGAAAACTTTGATTTGGGTCATATATTCCAAGACATAGGCAGTAAATATCCACACCGGTGCAGTGATTGATAACTACACATTCACCTCAAAACATTAGATTCATGACAACAGAACACCGGATCACAACCCCGAGCACGGAAGATTATTCCGCAAGAAACTGCAATTCCAGGAAACATTGAGGGCGACAAAGAGGTAAAAGTTACGGACTGCAGCTTTAAGGCTACAATACCTTAATCTGCAAGTTTCTTGATATTGTGTAAGTCATAAAATCCTGTATGGCCCTTACCTGCCTGTTTTGTTCACCTGCTCTGTCATGCTCTTTCACCTGCTCTTCGTTGTCCTCTCCATCTTCATGGCTGAGTAAATATACCATTATGTTACTATTACACCTATACTACAGCAGTCAACTTTCAGTATAAAACTATTTGCATATTTCTACACACTATGAAAGAGTGGTTAAAAACTCAAATGTAAGTGATTAAAACAGTAAAGCATTAAAAAACAAAAAATATACGGTAGAGCTTTAAAACGTCTTTTTTTTTTTTGAACACTCATGTACAAAACATTAAAATAATTGTATTTACTAAACAGTGATTTAATTTCATTAGCATTGTAACAGAAACAGAATTTTTTTATTCATTCTTGCATGAATTTATTCATTCTTGCATGAATAAATTCAAACTGCATAATTCTTTAGAAACTTTGTGGTTTTTCTAGCTGAAAAGGCATTGAGAATGTTTTAAGGAATCCAGTTTACACAACAGCTTACAATAGCGCCTCGAATACTGTATGAATAAACGTGTAGTGGGATTTAAAGGGGGTACAATGCTGTTTCATGCATTCAGAGTTGTTTACACTGTTAAAAAGTTGGATTCTCATGCTAAGCATGGACAAAGTTTCAAAACACAATTTGGATGTATGACAGAGTATTTCTGTGCCAGAAATCTCACTTCCGAGTTCGTACAAGTTTCGGAGAGGTTTTTTTTCGATCGTGGCTCTTGCTGACGTAGACGACGGTAGAACTCCTAATATGGGCATTTCTCCCGGAAGAACGCGCCCGTGCACGCATCGACCAGCGCGAGAGCGAGAGCGCGCCCATCAACGCGCTTCATTCGGCTGCGCTGCTGCACAGGACTCGCTCGGCAAAAATGTCTCCGAAGAAGTGTGTTTTTGGTTGTGAGGGAAAGATAACCTTGTTCAGCTTCCCAAAAGAACCCACCGTTACGTGAACATTGGATGCAGTTTGTTTTTCCGGGTCAGCAACAGAGTTTCTCAGGTGTTTTGTTGATGAAGGTTTTATAAACAAAGCCCAGTTCGACGCTGGATTTGCACATCGTTTAATACTGAAAGATGGAGCGGTCCCAGCTATAAAAGATCCCGGTCATGATTCAGAACTACAGGTGGTAAGTGAAACGGCATCAAATGTCTGTTTTGTTGGCGATCGGCGCAAGTGCTCGTCACTCTTTAGCTCCGCCCACACGGCGCGCCTCCAGGAGCTCGGATTCAGATGAGATATCAAAATAGAGATAAGTCAAAGTCAAAGTCTGCTTTATTGTCAATTCTGCCACATGTACAGCACATACATACAGAGAATTGAAATTGCGTGACTCTCAGACCCATGGTGCATACAGTTAACAATAAAACACTAACAGTAGACGTAGAATGCAAATAAATACAGTTTAAAATATAAAAACAAACTATACAGATATACAAATAGGACATTGTAGAAAAGAGTTAGATTAAGTGGCATAAGGCACATGGCAGATGAAATGCAAATCGGTTAAATAAACAAAACTAAACAAAACTGTGCAGATATGAGTGTAGTGCAAAAAGAGCTTAACAAAACGAAAACTGTGCAGATATAAAGAGTGTAGTGCAAAAATAGCTTATCAGGCTGTTTAAAGTGACAGAAGAGGTAGTTGAGTGGGGTCAGTTCAATACTGACTGAGGTAGTGGGCAGTCCAGTGGTGCACTAAGTGACTGGTGCGGGTCACAGAGTTCAGTGGTGCGTGGGGCAAAAGAGGGGAGGGGGGGTCAGAGTTCAGTGGTGTGTGGGGCAAAAGAGGGGAGGGGGGGCAAGGTCGGGAGGGAGTTCAGCTTCCTGACAGCCTGATGAATGAAGCTGTCCTTCAGTCTACTGGTCCTGGCCTGGAGACTCCGCAGTCTCCTCCCTGATGGCAGCAGACTGAAGAAGCTGTGTGTCGGGTGGGTGGGATCACCCGCAATGCAGAGGGCTTTGCGGGTGAGACGGGTGTTGTAGATGTCCTGGAGGGAGGGGAGAGAGACACCAACAATCCTCTCAGCTGCTCTCACTATGCGTTGGAGTGTCTTGCGGCAGGACGCATTGCAGGCGCCATACCACACAGTGATGCAGCTCGTTAGAATGCTCTCGATGGTGCCTCTGTAGAAGGTGCACATGATGGGGGCCGGGGCTCTGGCTCTCCTCAGTTTGCGGAGGAAGTAGAGACGCTGTTGTGCTTTCTTGGCCAGTGCTGCGGTGTTGTCAGTCCAGGAGAGGTCCTCTGTGATGTGCACACCCAGGAACTTGGTGCTGCTCACTCTCTCCACGGTCGCACCGTTTATGGTCAGAGGAGCATGCTGAGTGTGCACTCTCCTGAAGTCAACAACAATCTCCTTCGTCTTCTCCACATTCAGAGAGAGATTGTTGTCACTGCACCACCCGGCCAGGTGGCTGACCTCGCTCCTGTAGTTTGTCTCATCTCTGTTACTAATGAGACCCACCACAGTTGTGTCGTCCGCAAACTTAATGAGGAGGTTGGAGCTGTGTGACGGTGTGCAGTCATGGGTCAGCAGAGTGAAGAGGAGGGGGCTCAGCACACATCCTTGAGGGGCCCCTGTGTTAAGTGTGATGGTGCTGGATGTGTTACTGCCGACCCGTACTGCCTGAGGTCTCCCAGTCAGGAAGTCCAACAGCCAGTTGCACAGCGAGGTGTTGAGCCCCAGCTGGACCAGTTTGTGAATGAGCTGTTGAGGGATGATTGTGTTGAATGCTGAACTGAAGTCTATGAACAGCATTCTGACGTACGAGTCTTTTTTGTCCAGATGTGTGAGTGCTGAGTGGAGGGCAGTGGCGATGGCATCATCGGTCGAGCGGTTGGACCGATATGCAAACTGGAAGGGGTCCAGGGAGGGGGGGAGGGCAGACTTGATATGATGCATGACTAGTCGTTCAAAGCACTTCATGAGGATCGGAGTAAGTGCGACTGGACGGTAGTCATTGAAGCAGGATGGAGATGGCTTCTTCGGGACTGGAATAATGGTGGTAGCCTTGAAGCATGTGGGGACAACAGCCTGACTCAGCGAGATGTTGAAAATGTCTGTGAAGACATCAGTGAGTTCCGCTGCACAGTCTCTCAGTACACGACCAGGAATGTTGTCAGGACCCGGAGCTTTGCGTGCATTGATCCTGCTGAGGGATCTCCTCACGCTGTCCGGGGACAGCGTCATCACCTGGTCGCCGGGAGGAGTTGGGGTCTTCTCTGCAGTGGTGCTGTTTTGTGCCTCAAAGCGAGCGAAGAAGGCGTTCAGCTCGTTCAGCAGGGGGATGGTGCTGTCACAGGTGCGCGGTGGGGGCTTATAGTCCGTAATGGTCTGAATCCCCTGCCACAGGCTCCGAGTGTCCCCGCTGTCGCTGAAGCGATGGGCTACCCTCCTGGAGTACTGTCTCTTAGCCTCTCTGATGCCGCGGGATAGATTGGCCCTAGCTGTCCTCAGGCCCACCTCATCTCCAGCTCTGAAGGCAGCGTTCCGAGCCTTCAGGAGTCTGTAGACCTCCCCTGTCATCCACGGCTTCTGGTTGGCCCGGACAGTGATGGTCTTTGTGACCGTTACATCATCAATGCATTTGGTGATGTAGGCAGTGACAGTCTCTGAGTACTCTTGGAGGTCTGTGGTGTTATTGTATGTGGCAGCCTGCTTAAACATATTCCAGTCAGTGGTGTCAAAACAGTCTTGAAGTGCCTCTGACGACCCATCCGGCCACACTTGTGTCTGTTTGTGAACTGGTTTGGTGACTTTAACGACCGGTGTGTATGCAGGCATTAGCATGACAGTGATGTGGTCTGAGGTGCCAAGATGGGGGAGGGGAAGGGCCTTGTAAGCTCCTCTCTGGGTGGTGTAAACAAAGTCCAGAGTGTTGTTTCCTCGTGTTGGAAAGTCTACGTGCTGTTGTATTTTTGGGAACACACTCTTTAAGTCTGCGTGGTTGAAATCCCCAGCTGAGATGAGAAAAGCATCTGGGTGGGCTGTCTGCTGCTCACTGATGTGCTGATACAGTTTATTCAGTGCCTCACTCCTGATGTTGTTGTTGGAGCTGGGAGGGATGTATACAGTAACGAGCAGTATGGCTGTATATTCCCTCGGTAGATAGAACGGCCGGCACTTAATAATCATAAACTCCACCAGGGGCGAGCAGTGTTTGCAGACCACAACAGCGTCGCGGCACCACGCGTCATTAATGTAAACACAAAGCCCGCCGCCGCGGGTCTTACCTCCCTCGACGAGAGCTCTGTCCGCTCGATAGCATGTTAGCTGGTCGAGCTGAATGGCGCAGTCCGGAACGCTGTTGTTGAGCCATGTTTCCGTGAAAACAAAAACACAGCAGTCTCTTACAGTCCTCTGAGTTGAGCGTAGTAGTCGGATGTAGTCCAGTTTATTGTCTAAAGAGCGTACGTTAGCCAGTACGATGGTGGGGATAGCTGGCTTGTGTGGGTTAGCCGCTAGCCTTGCCCGGATATATATATATATATATATATATATATATATATATATATATATATATATATATATATTATTTTTTTTACTAATTTAAAATGTTAAACAAATATTGTCTCTGAACAAATGTCATTTTTCAAATATTTCAAAAGCTTTATTAAAGACAATTTTCAAAAACTTGTTTTGGCGCAATGGCGCCCCCTCCGTATGGCGCCCCTATGCACTGCATATGCTGCATACCCCATATTTGCGCCCCTGTTTACTATATATATATATATATATATATATATATATATATATATATATATATATATATATATATATATAAATAAATTCACAAGGCTTAAACTTCCCGAATTAGGAGCTAATTAGAAATGTGTTAAAATCACAAAGGAGATAGGAGCGGATATCTTGAACAATTAATGAGCTGAAAGATAGACATCTCATCTGATTTCTATTCATCTATCTTATTTTATACCCTTGTCGTTCCCGTTGCGTGTTCCCTTTAGCTTTCTCCCTCTCGCTCATTCTCTCTCGTCAGAGCCAGCTTTCCATTAAGTGGTCGTCCACTGACTGGCTTCATTTTGAGCCTGGCATCTGGCCATACTTACAGCATTTGTGTGTGTGTGTGTGTGTGTGTGTGTGTGGTGTGAATGGCCAGAGGACCACCAGACCTCAAAACATTTTCATGAGTGTTATCGCCAGTGTCACCATGTGCCAATTAGACGTCCATAATTAAACAGGAACTAGGGTACAGGGCATCTGTGACAAAATGTGTGTATTTGCAGCCTGCACCACCTCTAATAGATCATCACTTTCTTTTTCCTTGTCTATTTTCTTCTAACATTCACCAGGGTTTTTATTTATTTATTTATTTATTTATTTTGTCTACAAGCATCTAAGACACAAAACAAAAGGCTTGTTGTTTTATCTGTAAACACTGTGTCCCACAATGCAACAGAGAGCTGAAGAGACACTGCGTAACCTCTACTGTCACAATAAATTATATGGGCGATGATGCTTGGCTGGTCGGTCTGTTTGTTGCAGTGTTATGTTATGTTATGTTATGTTATGGTTAAGCTGTACTGTTATGTTATGTTGTTATGTTATGTTTTTGTTATGATGTTAAACTGAATGTTTTATGTTGTTATGTTATGTTATGTTTTGTTGTTGTTAAACTGTATGTCATGTTTTGTTATGTTGTTGTTAAGGTGTACGTTATGTAATGTTTTTGTTATGTTGTTGTTAAACGGAATGTTTTATGTTGTTATTAAACGGTATGTTTTATGTTATGTTAACGTTACGTTATGTTATAATGTTATGTTTTGTTATGTTATGTTGTTAAGCTGTATGTTATGTTTTTATGTTTTGTTTTGTTATGTTGTTGTTATGTTATGGTTTGTTGTTAAACTTATGTTATGTTATGTTATGTTATGTTATGTTATGTTGTTATGTTATGTTATGTTGTTGTTAAACTGTATGTCATGTCATGTTAATGTCTTTTGAGCAGTATTTTACACTTGAAACTTGCCTAGAGTATGAAAAGTTTGAAACCTAAACATAGGTAAATGGCATTAAAGTCAGGATACCCTGGGTAAAAGTCAATATTAAACTGCATTCACAAATTTTACTTCTGCTATGCGACTAATTTCCCGAGTGAAAAAGGGATATTCAGTGAGGAAAATAAAGGTGGGACTTGATGTCTCTTCTGATTTGATTTGATTGGATGGTGAAAAGTCTTTATATGAAGGGGGGGGGGGTTGAAAAAGAAGAGGACTGGAAAAAAAAGGACTGGAAAGGAATAAAAGTTGTTTCAGAAGAGTTGTAAACAAAAAAAAAAAATGTTCACAATAAGAAAGTAAATGGGGTCAATTTCATGTTGAATTTTAACAGTTTGAAGTGTGAAAAGCCCAGAAGAGCCAGAGGAGGGAAATCAGAGAATGAGAAAGAGCGTAGAACAACTATAGTGGGTGTCTGACACACAGTATTGATATCATACAACTATAGTGTGCTGTGCTGATATAACTCTGTCTCTGAGGAGGAGGACTGCAGTCCTCATAGAATATTGATAACTGATGCCAGCGTGAAGGAGGAAGCATCTGTGACAAAGTACTTCATCACTTGAGTGTGTGTCAGTGTTTAAGCACATCAGTCATTAGCCTGAACAGCTGTTCTAAGCATCACACCGCTTCTTCTAACAATAATCACCACATATACTGGAAAGATCTGTGTTTCTTTTTCTTTGGGATTTTTGGTAGCCAATGAAGGCAACTTTGTGCACATGGACTTAATATATTTCATACATAATATTTCATTTCAATATTAATTTATGATTTCATAAAACATTTTTAAATTCATAGCATGATTTTCAATCCAAGTTTATATTTAGATTATATATATCTAGCTTTATGTAAGTATAATAAAAGTCTAATAGCTTTAAATAAATACAATAGAAGTCTATTGAATATCCCCATTTAGTTATCTAGGTAAATGTATATGTGCAATTGTCTGTTTTATTGCTCATACTGCAAATGTGATGGCGGTGGAGAGGAGGGAGGTGTTACAGAGACACAAACTCTGAAGAAGAGGGAGGAGGCTGTTTGGAAAGAAATGAAAAAAGAACAAAGAAAGAATGAACAAGGGGTTCAAAGAGGGATTGGGGGAAAAAAAGTGCAAAATGGATAATCAGAGATACAGAACGAGTGTAAGGTGGTGAAATGGAGAATAAAAGAGAGTCTCTGTAGGTCTAATTTGCCTTCTCTGATTTAATTTAGTAAATTCCTCAATTTCATTATGCGGAAAACAAACAACCTACTTAATATCGGGAACATGAACAAAGCAAAAAAAGTAGGAATGCATTATTTTAAACTGCCTACGCTTTCTGGTTCACTCTGTCTGATACAAATTAATACATTTAGCCCTTGAACAAAAATATCTGAGACACAAAACTGGCATTTGATAATCAAGTCACACTCTTTTATTCCAAAATTAATTTGTAATTTGCTGGAAATTATTTTCCCAATTGTACAATTGAACCTTTTCCATGGAGATTAAATTGTTCAAAGCAGGCTGTATTGTCACATATTTTCTATGATATTTATAAACTGTTCTGGGGTCAGAAACAGGTCAGTCAGTATGAAGTAGATTATGTTTTTGAATTTAATATTGATCATAAAACCATTTTTCCTTTAAAGCTGCATTAAAATGTTTTACATTTATAAAAATTAATAGTACTTTTGAAAAAATGTAGCCTAAAAAAACTAAAAGAACTCTTTTATTTTACAAGGAGCGAGTCGCCTCATTGGAGCCAACATGTTGAGATCACGTGACCAGCTAAATATTCACTTTATCTCAATAACCTATTTATTATTGGACACTTTCTCTCACAGAATAAATTAGTCATGTCTGACTGCAAATAGCGCTTTTCTATAATGTAATTTGTCATTTACCTGATGCTTCATCCACATCGCAAGATGTCTGTATATAAGATGACTGAGTGCACTTTCTTATCTGACTTCATTTTAAAAGCATGTCTTGTTGTGTATTTTGTGCAGTCCTAGAGCTGGCAAAAGTAGAAAGGAAATCAAGGTAACTCCAAAAGCAGCCTCACATGGGAATTCATGTTGGAGGGTCACTCCAGGGACAGGACTTTCAACCTCAAAAACACATGCTGCACAGTAAGCAAAGCATGCCACACGCACGCAGACACCTATTTCAGTCATGCATAATCAAAGCACAGTCTCCTATGAAGTGCCCTACATCCTGAAAATGCTCTAATCCACCGCACAAAGTCCCTTAAGAGTCAGTCAGAGTGGGTCCTATAATAGAGCGCATAGTTTTTCATTAACACGTATCCTCTGTGTGTGTGTGCGTGTGGCTAATGGAGCCCGGGCTGGGCTCTTAACACTAGCGCATTCACAGAGGACTTCGGCAGATGGCAGTTCTGGCACTGACTGAAGCCTCTCTCCCATTCAATGATGCACCAGGACTGTCAAGACAATGCATTAACACTCATTTTACTCTAGTACGCCGCTCTTCTACTGGGTTTGCTTCAGGACCCAAATTGGACATTAAGTGGCGAGCCAATGCGTGTCCAAAATTGTTTATCATACAAAAGTAAACAAAATTATCCTTAAATGACACATTTAAATGTTTCAATGTTGCACAAACCATGTTTCTTCTTTTTGCAAGTGAAACTATGTTGTAGTTTGAGTGATATTTTTCTTATCTTGTGTAGTATAATTTATTTAAGAATGTGGACATCATGTAACCTATCAATATTGGACAGGCTGATTGGCAACTGACATTTGATTTTCAGTTTTATCAGTTCATGCATTTCCTGGGACTCAAACGACTTTGCGCCATGCTCTACTGTTTTAGCTACAGAAATACTTCATGCCAATCTACTGCAGAGTTGTACAACCTTTGATCTCAACAACAGAAGATTTACATTTATGCATTTGGCATTCATTTTTATCCGTTCATGCATTCCCTGGGAATCGAACCCAAGACTTTAGTGTTGTTAGCACCATGCTCTTTACTGTTTGAGCTACAGGAATACTTTGTGCCAAACTTTTGCAGAGTTGCACAACTTATTACCTCAACAACATAAGATTTGCATTTATGCAGTTGTCATAAATTTGTTATCATTTTTATTATTTCATGCATTCCCCTGGGTATCGAACCCATGACTTTGGTGTTGTTAGCTGCTACAGGAATACTTTGTGCAAAAATACTATAGAGTTGCACGACTTTATGACCTCAGCAACATAAGATTTAGGTTTATGCATTTGCCATACATTTGTATCAGTTCATGCATTCACAGGGAATCGTACCATGACCTTGATGTTGCTAGCAGGCTAATGGGAAGCTTTTTCTTTTCCAATTCATATTGCTGTCTTAACTATGTAACTATGCCTATATTGTATTGCACAAACCCTGTTTGTGAATCTGTATTGTAGACTGGGTGATATTTTCTTTACCTTTGGGTTAAGGTTAGGTTAGTAGTTTTGATCACTTTATTTAAGGATGTAGATGTCATGCAACCTGTCCATATTTTCAAATGGATGAACTTCTATCGAGTGCATTCTTTTCCATTTATGAATTTGGCGGATACTTTTATCCAAAGTGCGTAACATTGCATTCAAGGTCTATATTTTATCAGTTCATGCATTCCCTGGGAATCAAACCCATGACTTTGACATTGCATGCACAATGTTGTACTGTTTGAGCTACACGTATACTTTGTGCCGAACTACTGTAAAGTTAACAAACTTCGACAACAAAAGATTTACATTTATGCATTTTGCACAATTTTTCATGCATTCACAGGGAATCAAACCTATGACCTTGGTGTTGCTTACAGGCTAATGCGGGAAGCATTCTCTCCTCCTATTTATATTGCTCTCTTAACTATGCATGCTTATATTGTGAGTTGCTTTTTATTCATTTTATTTAGCATAGTTTTCCCCTGCTATCCGCGCAGCCCAGAACATATTTTGGGGTCGCGATTTACTGGTTGAGATCCTCTGCTCTGCAGTCAAAGTGCCTTGGACACCTATTCATTCTTTTTCTCTCCACCTACCATAAACTCTCTTGCTCCCTCTCTTTTTCTTCCACCATCTCCCCCTGCGATTATTCGTGAAGGCCTACGTGTTCTTTTCTCATCTATAATGACTTGCATGTTAAATAATTGATCAGTGGAGAAGTGCACCCAGCTCTCAATCTCTTCATAGAGTGCCCGACAGCATGAGAGAGAGCTATAAAAATCAAAGAAATAATAATAAAGGCTGAAACAAGACGCCAATGGCATGTCACTCCCCGAAGCGCAAAGCGACTCCAATAAAACGCATCAAAATGTCAGGAGCGCAGCAGCTGTTAACGTTAGTGAGGAGGACACGTAAAGTAAACTTTCCCCAACTTCCCTCATTCAAGGGAGGAGGGCTGATATTATGGAGGATATCAGTATGGAGAGGCAGAGTGAAGCGAGCAGTCAAACTGTCAAATGGAGGCGGCCAGACGGAACAAAAATGAACGGAAAGGATTATGACCGTGCAGCAGAGCTGCGGCGGAATCACACAAACGCACACTTGACTGATGCATGTCACATAAACACACGCTCTGTGCTCGTACTTACATTTTGCCTAGTGTGGTTGGATAAAGGAAATTATTGCACACCTGAACCTGCATAATTGGAAATATTTCTACTCTGTCTTTGAAACCTTAGGGGGGGACAAATGTTCTGCAGTACATTTTAGCCCAGTTTGAATTTATTGGAAGGAAAAGTCACCCTCAGTTTGAAAACGTGTGTATGTGCTTGTGCATGTGTTCAACATAAGTGGACTTATAACCAGTCCAGATTGTTCTTAAATGAACAATTAATTTAGTAATCTTCATTCCGTCTGCCACAGTTTGCTTAAGATCAGTTTAGGGAGAAAAATGACTTGTTTATCTTGTAGGACCAATTCAGGTAGAGGACAATTTAATAGTCAATCAACTGGCGTACAGTTAAAGTGGTTTTATATGCTGTAAGCCATAAATAATAAGGAAATGTTTGCAATAATATTTTTTAATATAATAAAGCTGAGTTATATGTTCAGAAAAAACTCTGTTTATTGGCATAATCTTTTTATAGAATTTAATTACATTACATTAAATCTCATTCTTTCAAAATAATTCCAGTCAAAATAGCAGAAGTGTAAGTTTGTATTCAAAGAATCATATTTAAAAATAATTACACAATAAATTAAATTAAATTAAACAATAATTTAATCAACAGATTGCAAAGGTTTAAGCCCAAAATGTGTTGCTTTGTGATGTCAAAATGTCTTCTTTCACATTTTAGTTAAGTTTCTTTTTGTTCCATATGTCACAGGCCATGAGCCCTTGTCTCATATAGTGTTCTTAATATTATTAATGCTAACTGATAGATGATTTACTATCAGACATGAGTGAGTGGATTAAGGTGAGTGGGTGGGTGGCATTTATTTGCCCAGTGTTTATAGTTGCTCAGTCTGGTTTCTAGCTGAGCCATCAATTGTGATTGAGGATTATGTACATGTCCTATATTGCTACTAGAATAATGTCTGTTTAAACTTATATAATTAAGCAGCAACTATGTCAACAGATATTATATGGGTACTATTGAGTTTTATCGCCATGTTTGCATGCATATGTATAATTCGGGACCCCGTCTGATTGCTCTCATTGTTCTGAAGAGTTTCTCTTGGGGAGAAGCCCAGTATGTGCCCTTTGTGTGTGTGTTTCCAAATCTTTCATAAGGAATGAATGGAGCAATTACTCATGTGTGTGTAGGTGTGCTAGTAGCCCCATTTCAATACAGAGATTAAAAAGGACTCAGGTTTGAGTCAGAATAAGACAGTAGGAAGCCAGAACTGGATGTTATATAACAGAAAAAAATAAATGGACATTAATCAACAAAAAGAAGGCCTCTTCAGAGTAGGGGAATGTATGTATCTGTGTGTTTAGGTTGGTGATGGTTTCTGGGGACAGGAAGAAGGCAGATGTAATATTTCACATCATTGTAGAACTCTTGTTTCTGATTGGTTGAAACACATTTCAAAGGCGTCAATAAATATATTTGCACAGCAGAGAAGTACAGTTGTTTCATTGACTGCAATACACTTGTAAATCATTTCACCATATTCCTAACAAATTGTTAAAAAGCAACTTGAGCTGCTTTGCATCAAATAAGTTGCATTAAGTTACATCAAATAGTTGTAATATTTGCAATAATAGCCGGGAACCTTATGTAACTTTATCCAGTTAGACAACATCAGCAGAATTCACAGAATAACAATGTTCAAAATATCACAGAAAATGTCTGCAAGTTTGCAAGATACAGCAAGTGACGTTTCCATCACAAGCCCCGGGCCATCGGACCATCCTTACTGTTGAGCCCTGTAAATACAGTGCAGTTTTTATGACCAGGACTCGAGAGAACAATATTGCAGCAACCAGCTTTCTGACAGTGATAACTCAACTAGTGTTTGATGACTGAAGAAAGAGATGGAGAGAGAGCAGCAGTGGGCAGCCAGGGGCGCTTCTACAGACTGACACAGCAAACAGAATATCACAGCTGTGTTACATCTCTCTCTCTCTCTCTCTCTCTCTCTCTCTCTCTCTCTCTCTCTCTCTCTCTCTCTCTCTCTCTCTCTCTCTCTGACTTACTTAGTTGCACTTTGAGTTTCAGAAGAACTTGTCGAAAAGTCTGTAAAGCCTCTCCTTCAGGACGAAAAAAGAATAATATTCACAATTTTAACCCCGAAAGCCCAGGGCTGTCAATGCCTGGGAGTTCTTCATACAACCAGTGTGTTTTCCAGAGTTACATACTGACAGTTATACAGACACGTGCAGATTCTGTCGGGAAAGAAGTCCTGGATCCCACACATTCTCAGATACTCCACATGACTCCAATGGGAAAACCAGGAAATCTGAGTGGATGAACAAAGCAATCACAATGCACTGTAAAAATTTGAAGGAAAGTTAAAGAAGTGTGTTACGTTCAGAAACATCCAACTCGCTGTGTGATTGTCTGCATGTGTCATTGGTTGGTTTATTCAATTATTTTATATTTTATTTTATTTAAACTGATAATAAGTAATAAATAAATAAATAAAATAATCCTTGAATTTAAAAAATCCCGAAGATTTAATCAACATATAAAGTTAAGTCTTTTTTAATCATATTTTGGTGTTTTTTCAACAGTAAATAAATTATATTCTCTTTCAAATACATAATTTGCATTTTGAGCATGAGGCTTGTAATGCCAAATTACACTGTGAAACTGTTATTTCTTTCATCTCTGCTCTATCTCAACATTAATTTTATGTTCAAATTAATTTAGCCTGAGATGGTAAAATGCAGTTTATTAACAATAAACACATTATTTGTCTGACACAGTGTTACCAACAACCTTATCAAACTGTAAAATACACCTTTTTAATAGAATGACCCAAAGGATAAATGATATGTTTTAAAGTAGACTTATACGTTTCTCCAAGTATCTCTCCCATGGACTGCACTGCCCTCTAATGGCTCTAAAGTATGTGACACACTTTTGATCATTAATTATTAGTTATTAGTGGGTGAGCATTGTGCTCTTTTGCAAATATTTGCTGTGTGATTTATTAATATGTTTTAAGATAGAACCTTCTTTATATCATCTGTATGTATATCATTTGAACTCATGTTAGTAGTGAGACAGCAGATGAACTCACTGTTGGGGGTTCATTACAGAATTCAGCAAATGAATGAAATCTAAGCATTGTTTTTTTTTTTAAAGATTATGTATTAAATACTCAATTATTATTATTTTTTATCTTTTTTTCTTTTCTTTTACATTTAAAGGCGAACTTGTAACTTTTGTCTTGCAACTTTTGGTTCATTCATTAATTTGGGGGTGATATAGTTCACCCAAAAATTAAAATTTGCTGAAAATGTACTTACCTTGAGGACATCTAAGATGTAACTGAGTTTGTTTCTTTATCTGAACAGATTTGGAGACATTTAACATTACATCACTTGCTCACCAATGGATCCTCTGCAGTGAATGAATGGGTGCCGTCAGAGTGAGAGTCCAAACAGCAGATAAAAACATCATCTTTATCAGCACATCTACATCTTGAATGGCCCGAGGGTGAGTACATTTTCAGCCAATTTTCATTTTTGGATGAACTATTCCTTTAACAAGAAAATTCCATGAGACCATGCTATGATGTAACATCAAAATACAAAGTTGCAGTGATTACACTGATCTCTTTTTTTAATATCTGACTGGCAGATTAAAGGACACATGTATATCAGAGGCACTGATTTGTTGCCATAGGAACTTCACTTGTCCTTTGGTGCCATCTGTGATTGTTCAGAAACCTCTTTGTACTCAGCATGCTTCAGTTTCCAAATGTTGTTAATCCAGGATCTTAGATTTAAGCTGCTGCATTAGCCGCCGTTTTAATTCTGATACGTTGTATTTACGGTCTAAGGCAAGAAGAAAGAAGAAGAATCAATTAATAAACATCATTATCATCATCCAGTAACTAAATAGCAATAACACACAGTAGGCAAACTGAAGCTCAAGGCCTAAAGATGTCACTTTATTAATAAACCAGCAAGCAAGACTGAAAAGAAACCAGTGTGTTGAGTTACATAAAACAGCATAGCAGGACTAAATCAGTGCAGGCTGTACTAATACATGTTGGTAGTAGCCTGTGAGTTTCTGTTGAGTCCCACACAGTAAAGACATTCAGAGCATCAGGCTAATGTGTCCAGAGACAAGAACTAGTTACTGAAAAGAGGCATGACAGTGAGTGTGAAGAAAGAGAAAATGGTGCAGAGGAATGAATTTAGTGACTGTGATGACGCAGCTTCCTGATTGGACGTGAGGTTTCAGAGCTTTATGACATCACAGCCTCTCTCCTGTCTGAACAGAAGTTCTCTTCCTGAATCAAGTGATTGCCTGAATTCGGAATATAGCATAAATAAATTAAAATAAATAAATATATATATGTTTTGAAGTTGAAAATAAAAAAGATTATTGGAGTACTGGAACACTTTCAATCATTCTTCTTCAAAATTTCACATTTAATTTAATGTGTTACTTGCCTTTTCTTTGTAATTTTGTGAAATTTAATAGCCATTTCTGAGTGAAAATAGTTTCTACACCAATTCTTTTCATTGTATTCATGCTATTTTTGCAATAATTTAAAAAAATAAAGAAAAAATGTTCAAAGTAGCATACTAGTATACTATTCTTACTATTTCTACAGTATTTCTACTTACTATTTCTACAGTACACCATGTACATTTTCTGTATGCATTAATTATCAGGTTACCTACTACACTGAAGAAAAATGGGTGTAGAATCAGTTTTTACTCAGAAATTACTAGTAAATTTGTCAATTACAAAGAACTGGCAAGTAACATTGAATTAAAAATTAATTTTTTAAATAGAAAGATTGAAATAGTATTGTCATGCAAAACGTACTTCAATGATCTTTGTTTTATTTACTACTTCAATTTTTTTACAACGTACCTTTTTCATTGTATTAGTGCACAATGCACAGAAAACTCAATCCCACAATGCAATGCCCTCAACTAATCCTCAGTTTCATAAATTAACCAGATGTAATATCTTATTGTCTCGTTATTTCATCAGACTGATCAAATAATCAAAATTGGATCAGAAATGCAAAATATCCATTTAAATTTCTGACACGACTGCCGCTCTCTGAATTAAACATGCATTTAATGAGGTCACGTGACAGTGTAGAATATTACAAATTTAGTTAGTGGCATAATGCATACTCCAGAACATTCTTTTTTTTTTTTTTTTTTTTGAAATAGTACACTATGTAGTGTGCTAGTATTCCATTCCAAACACAGCAATTGTTGGATATGTTAGGTTATAAGTCACTTTGTTATAAGTGCTGGTATTTGAGTTCAACTTATGCATCTTTTATGCTTTTTACCAAGACATAATGATGAAATACAAACTCACATCTGGTCTTAACACTTCTAATGCATTATATGATATAAAATGTTCTCTTTCCTATTCCTTTACACAGAGATTGTATACGTTCATGTGACTGATATTTCTCACTTATGCAAGTATGTAGATATAATACACTCAAAAATTATGGTTGCACATGTGAGTAAATGTAAAAAAAAAAAAAAGTTAAATATCTACGGTATCAATGAATAGCTATACTGGAATATAAGTCAAAGCGTCTAGAAGCCACTAGAAGAAGCGAAATTCTTCACACACTTTAAGATCTTTTGGCCAGGAGCCAATCAGCATTCATCATGAGGCTCAGGTTTTCACCACCTGAACTGTGATTGGATGACTGCATATTTGGTGCATGTATTAGCCAATGATTTCAAGAATTCTCCTGAGAAACGACAATGATTTTTTCTGAGAGTTTGTCATTAGGGCTTTAGCATATAGAATATAGTCTAAATCATTTTCCATTTCTGATTTTTAATAAATACACATTTCATAAGCGCCTTTGGGATATGGAATAGCTCTGTACAGTGTGCAAACGCAACAAGCACTGTGCTTCCACTTCGGACTAGCACTGCTGATGCACTGTTTATACAAATACACAAGAGAAAAAAAGCCTCTTAGTACTGACCACGTATCTGTACTAAGAAGCAACTTTTGAGGAAATAATGAAAGCATTGATGAGCAAGAGATGGTGGGGATGGAGAGATAAAATCTGGATGGAGAATGTCCATCAGGTGACATTAAGCACAGCGGGTGAACTGATTGGTTGGTTGGTTTGTTCTTGAGCGGTTAACAGATAGTCCAGTGTCACTCCCTCACAGGTTAAAGTCAAAGGTCAGGTCAGACTTTGCCATCTTCTGTCGGTAAACAGCATCAAACTTTTCGTTCATGGACACAGTGAAAATGTCCTTCCAAAGCCCAACACGACCTGAAGCAGGTGAAAACAGAGTTAGAAGATTTCATATCACTTCATAGCTACTACACAGATAATTACAAACATAATGGGACATTGATTTAAAGGCAGGTTTTGGTTTCAATGCAAGATAATCTCTTAGAGGCGTTTTTGGCATAATTTGGGTTAGCAAACGGAATAATTCCTCAATTATGTTTTTAAAAAACCACTGAAAAGCACTGCCTTTAATATTTCAACTATCTACTAATTACTAATTACTAGTTACTAATCTTTAAACTTCATCATCAAACATCAAATATCAGCACATAATGCTGTTAACTATTATATGATACAACCAAAGTTACCACTTACAGGAATTACATCAATAAGATATATCAAAATGGTATAAAAAAGTATATAAATTTAGACACATGTACAGCTCATATAATAATTTTTTACATAATCGTTTGTCTTAATTGTGTCAACAGAAATATAAGCTTCACATTTCTGCTTCATACCCTCCAGAATGTTGGCCCAGTTTATTTTTAATTTAATTTAATTTTTAATTTCGTTTAATTTTTATTTTATTTTAGTTTAGTTTAGTTTACTTTTTTAATTTAATTTAGTTTAATTTATTTTATTCAGTTTTCTGACAATCAATCCCAGAACGTTCCTTAGACTTGACCTCACCCAGACTCACCTTTCTTACACTTTTTCCATCTTCATGTTCACAGTATATCTTCATGTACACTTATAGTATAATAAATCCTTACTGTGTGTAGTGAGATTTTTCAGCATCATGCCAAGCCAAGAATCCATGCACTAAAAAAAAAATGAACAAGACACAACAAAACAGAACTAAAGTGCGAATGATAATATAATCTAAAATAAAAATCAATTTTTGTAAAAAAAAAAAAAAAAAAAAAGCATAATGTTTAATGAATAATAAAACAAATAATAGCACAAAGACATTAAATAGCAACAGAAATTTCCATAGAAATAAAGATTCACCACACATATTCACCACATGATGGCACAGCCCAACAACTTCCCTTGTATGACCGATAAGCCACATAAGATTTATCTAAATGTTGAGTCATTAGTCATACGAGGGGCTACATTTCTGTCTGGCAGACATATACATGCATGTGAAATGTGTTAAAGTTCACTCTCACTTTTGGTTGGCACTTATCACTGCATGCGCCCTTCCTTGGGAAAGACTAAGGATTTCTGTTGCCTAAGAAGAAATCTCCAGGAATCCATTTTTATAATTCCTCTAATGATAGGCTAAATAAGGTATAGGGTCAGTGTGCTTTGGGTCACGTTAGCTCAGGGAACAGAACATGCAGTGACAGTCTGTTAAATGGCCACTACTATTTTTTCTTCCTAGGTTCAAGTGTTTTTTTTTTTTTTTTTTTTTTTTGCTGTTTTATAATGCACATCAAGTTATGATTATTCAAAAGGGATTTTTTTTTTCTCCCTTTTTTCCAGTCATCTCTCTCTTACCCCGGCACATGGACAGGGCCTCAGAGTTGCAGCACTGCTCGATGAGTTGGTTACAGCTCTCCACCATGCTCTCCAGCTGGGCTTTATCACACGAGATGCCCAGAAAGCGAGCCAGCTGCTCCACCAGGGTCCCCAGATCCTCCAGAGAGGAAAATTACAGGTGGCAGGAAAGGTGGAGAGACAGAGAGAATGGCAATTTTTTGGTTATGTAATCATGACTCATGCCTTGGTCTTAAACAGATGAAAACATAATTAGCTTACATAATTAACTTCAGTTTTTAAATGATTTCAGGGACCTTGAGGTGCAGGTGGTGTTTTTTTTTCCTACCAGATGTTCTGTATCCAAAAAAAATGGAACAGTACATTATGCAAAGCGACCAATTCAAGTATGTGCATCTGTTTATTTTCTGTCAGATAAGTTGCACTGATATACACCATTTAAATAATTTTATTAATTTTATTAATCAATCATTTCAATTAATAAATGTAAAATAAATAAGAAAATTCACATTTTATTAATTTATTATTTTAGTTTATCACATATGGTAAGATAACATTATTTTAAATAAGTGTTGATAATAAAAGTTTGGAACAACAACTTTTACAATTTCTTGTATTTTATGTTATTTTAGTTTATTATTTATAAACTTTTAATCAATATTAATTTATTATTTATAAACTTTTAATCAATAATAGCAATTCTATTAATTCTTTAACATTTAAGTGTCAAACTTTACTTACTTTACATTTACTTTTTAATTGATATTTTACTTTATATTATATATATATTTTTTTTTTTTACTTTTTACATTTTTTTTTTTACTTTATATTTAACTTATTTAATGTTGTTGAAACTGAGAATTAAGGAACGGCAGTTGTAGCATTTGGACCAATCAGACACATATTTATTCATTATATTTAATGAACAATCCAGCAAACCCTCTCTTTCAGCAAACAATCTGTGAGGGTCTATGGACCCTTCCGCCGAATGAGCACCCTAAAGGGCTCAGTTACCAGGGAAACCATCTGATAAGCCCATGCAATACCCATAAAAACAGAACTTTCCTCCTTTCACTCATAGACAAACCTTTTTACGAATAAACATGCATCCCAGGACGTTGTGTGTATGATTTTAACTTTCCTGTATAGTGTCTCTTGCATTGTATTTTCTTGTATGCATGCTTTATGAGTGAAGTACTAGTTAATGTAACTCCACCTATATCGTGTCTCCTACCAAATTAATGCTCATTTGATGACGCACACTTTGGTGTACACCACCTCCTCATAGAATGCCATGTGTGTTTGTAATTTAATCAAAGTATAGACTGCCAGAGCCATTCGAACCATGCTCTCAGACAAAGGGTTATAAACCCCCCCAATATTTCCAGCCTCCTGCTTGGAAATTCAGCCTTTCTCATTGGTCAAGCCCATCCTGAGCAATTTTGTATAAAAAAAAATGAATAAGAATTTATATTATATTATAATATTTTATATTATATCATATTATATTATTTAACTTAGTTTATATAATATCCTTTATGTTCGGCATGTAGACTGGCTGTTTAATGAACTACAGACTACTGGAACATGGTGTACTATCTATATGTTTTCTTTCTGTACATTAGTCTATTACATCCTCTGTCAAGTATATGAAGCTGAACACATTATACAATGAGTTTGAGATCATCTCTGCATCAGTTTACAGGAAACTGAATTAAAGCAGAAGGTATTTTTAATGTATTACTAAGTAATTTTTAATAATTGAAATAATGCTGAAATAAAATATTAGATGAAAAAAATACACTTAAAAAAATATTAGAAATATTAACTTGGCAACTAACTAAAATAAGTTTGTTGAAGTACCAAAAGTTCTAAAAATGAAATAAAATTTAATAAAAGCTGTACAGAAATATTTTTTTAAATAATAAAAGTGACAAAAGAACATAACAGAATCACTAAAACGAACTAAAATTAAAAACGAAAATATAAAAATAAATGCTCATTCAAAATATTAATAAATTAACACAATAAAATTGAAAAATTAAATTAAATAAATGCTTAGAAATCAATACAAACTCTATAAAAAAGCACAATTTTAGTTATAATTTGCAAAACAAAAAGGGAAAAACTGCATACTGTAAATAATATAAACAAGTTTATATTAAATTTAACTTAATATATCCAAGACACTGGATATATAATATGTAGTGTATTATGGTAGTATACTATTTTAAACCTAGCCATAGAGTGAGCGTGAGGAGAAAGTGTGTGTATGTGTGTGTGTCTCAGTTGAGGCAGTACCTTGTACATATCCTCATATTTCAAGAAGAGGACATTAGAGGCCATGCGATGCTCCCAGAACTCCTGAACATGCTCAAACCAGGAGCCGTATCCCACTACAGGGACACACAAACAGGACAGAAAAAAACTTGAATAAGACAAAAAGTACATTTTCATACACTTTCCTTTTGAGCAAATATGTCCTTTTTGGGTCATATGTGTCTCACTCACACTTGTCGTTCATGAATCGCCTGCAGAACTCCTGGAAAGTTCCCCGGTAGCTCATGGTTCGTAAAGAGCGATGAAACTGGTAGTAGGACACCACCAGGTCTTTAGGGTTCCTGGCCATATAGATCACCTAGAGGACATGCATTGATATGTTTGTGTAAAGCCAAATTCATACCAGAAATTATACTTTTTTTCAAAGGTCAGTTCACATCTTAAGCAGAGTGAAAATAAATTTTAAATATGCATTACTATACTATTCTTATGCACACCAAGGCTGCATTAAATGCAGATCAAAAATAGTGATTTAAATTTAAAATAAGTGTTTTCTATTTTTTTTTTTTTCTCTCTTGTAATATATTTTCAATGTTCAGCAGCCATTACTAGTCTTCAGTGTCACATGTTCCTTCAGAAATTATTTTTATATGCTGATTTAGTGCTTAAGAATCATTTCTTGTTATTATTAATATTTTTGTGGAAACTGTAATGAATGTTTTTTCAGGATTCTTTGATGAATAGCAAGTTCAATGAACAGAATTTATTTGAAACATACATCTTATGTAACATTATAAATGTCTCTACTATTAATTTTGATCCATTTAATGGAAATCAATTGGAAGTCATGATTAATATCCAGCTGACCTTGCCTTCTCCATTGTGCATCGCTGTGGGCAGGAAACGATACGGCAGGTGGCTTTTGATCAGACGAGGTGACGTCAGTTCCTACAGAAACACATAACTCAACTTTATCAATCCAAGAGGTCAGAGGAAAAATAAATGTTATCCCCATGACGAAGGCCATTGGTTTAGTAAATATGTGCGTGTGAGAGAGTAAACACCTGGATGATCTCCAAACCCGGCTGTGGATATTCCAACACAGGAAGCTGCTCATCAATATTCATGAGCCCGATCTCATCTGGGTCCGCACCCTGACTCACAAGATACACCACCTCCTGTAACAAACTTGTACCTACATACAAGAGAGGAAGAAAGCAAAGTTGTTTTGGATGAATTATTGATGGAAAAAGACAACTTTTCCAGCTGCACTTAACTGTAAACACATGCATTTGCCTGAATATAGCTTGACCTGCAACCTTAGTGGTTAAAATCAAGTGTTTTCTGGTTTTATTTATTTATTTGCATTTTTTTCAGTTTTAACTGACAAGGAGCAGCCCATCCATTTGATGCAGATGCCATCATGCTTCACAGAGGATGCTGAGCTTATTGGGTGAGGAGCTAAAATGACATCTTGCCACATGATTTTGGACTATTCATTTTATAAAAGCTTTGGCATTTCTTATGTGTTAATTGTTTTGTCAGGCCTCTGCTTTGCACAATGGTGGTTTGATTATACAGTGAGCTGGGTACAAATATGTTGCTGTTGACCTTTACACAGCCCTGATAATTAAATTTCACCCTGCTGCGTCAGACGTTTTGGGTCCATGCCCTGATCTTTGTATCTTCCACATTCTTCACAGTGTTCCCTGACACGTGTAAATCCAATGCATCCACATTATCCTCACATGCAGGAATTTATGGTGGTATGCACTGAAAACATCTAAAGGACGTCCTACAGAAATCATATTGATTATTTTCAGATAATGTCTATTTGTTTTAACTTATTTTTCTCAAGTTCTGACATTTATAAAAGGGTATTTTGTTCATTTGCTGCTAATTCTTTATATGCTACTGACCAACAGGAACACGTCACATTCCAAGAAAACCTTTCAAGAAAAATTTATAAACAATATTTATTAGCCTTACCAAATTAATTGTAAAAGTAATTCTGGAATGGACAGAGCTGGTTTAAACACGACTGCCATTAAACATTTGACAAAGGAAGCTTTTAACCCCAACAAGTCTTATTTGTATCCTCTGAAAAGCATGAAAATGCAGGTTTTGAGACTGTTCGTATTAATACAAAAGCTTATATAATTGATAAATTGATGTTATGTTCTCACATTTTGTATTATATGTCTGTGGAGGCGTATCAGTGTCCACTTTCACTTCTCATTTTTGCCCATTTCAGATGAAAAGAGCATGTGTGGATGTGAACATTTACTTCCATTTAGTTGAGGAGAAACAATTATATCGCCAATTCAGCAGACCTCTTATTTATTGACTACATAAGGAGTTTTCAGGAGCACAAAACAAAGTCATAATGCAAGCATGACCTTGAAATGATCATAAAGTGCCTCTTTTTTTTACTCTCATTCAGCACTTTTGTTTACTCTTGGCTGGCTTGAGAGCATAAGCATAAATTAAACATGTACTGCCTTCTGATGGACCCTCATATGGACAATCAAGTTATTCTCAAATGTATATAATCATAATTAAATAGTATCATATCATATAATCATAGTTAATTTTTTTGATTGTTATTATATCATTTAACCATATAACATATAACCCTAATCTCCTACAATAGGGGTATCAACCTTAAATGACTTGTCGCTACCAGCCAGCTGATGTTCTCCATCAAAGGTTCTTACAATCATTAATTTAATCTATAGAGAACTATTGATATAGTTAAGTGCAAAATTTGGTTAGGTTGGACGTGAGTATAGCAAAGTCAGAATTAGCTAAATGCTTCAAACGGTAAATGTTCTGTGTGTTTTCTTTAGGGAAAACTTCATCTACATTGAAATGTCATTGACCGGATTCAGAAAGACCATTAATGTTTCAAAAACATGAATTCTGCATGCTTACATTAACATGAACAACATACACAGAAATACCTATACAAATCAACCCAACCAGGGCTCTCCCTTAAAGTTAGATTTAATACTGTCAGAAAAAAAACTTGATTTGCTGCACTGATTCCTAGAATAATGACTGTAAACAGTCTTGTGTTTGCTACTTTAAAGATCTGGAACAAATGTATGATTTTAAGGACATAACAAACATCTATCTTTCAGTAGATGATGACGTTTAATATAAAACCATTTTAAATCAGTTTTTCTCCCTTCCTGACACTCAAACACCAGTGATGAAAACAGGAGAATGTGGTTGATTCGCAACAGTTTTTTTTATTTATTTTTTTTTTCCAAGAAAACACACCAAGGTCACATGACCCTCTGGCCACTTCTTCCCACTGGACTGCAAAACAAAATAAAGCCACATAAAGTGAAAAGTTAACTTGCAAACACAATTTGTGCACTATCAAACTTTCCCTGATTGATAGATTTTATTTAAACTGTCATTTGTATAAATTCCCAGGCATTATATTTGGTAAAATATTGAAATACTCTTATGTTCAGACAGGTTAAAGTTGTGAAAATATGTAATGTAGACAAAACTGAGCTTAATTGTATTATAAGAAGCCTGACAAATATCAAGAAGCATATTATGTTTGACTCTGCCATTCCCATCACAACTATCAACAAAGCAATGTCTGTTTACTCTGCAGATTCGACTGGAAGTGCAACATGTGACTCTATTGACCTGTCATCCATCATGGCCCGCTGGAGACACACATTTCAGTGTGTAACACTCAGCAGAGCTCGGCCTTCCCTCGGCGCTCCGAACTCAATTACACAGATGCTGGTGCGACACAACATCCTCTGCAAAGCCAAGCGATTTCAGACGCTCACGCTATCATTCTTAATATCCTGCTGTCTGACGATCTCTCAGTCCTTCTCTTTATAACTGCACAGTAGTATCTGTATCATGTTATATAAGCAGCTGCATCCATTTAGACATCCCTTGACTGTAACAATGTTGTTTACAGGCCTATGGTGGTTTTCTTAGTAAAACTTTACAATACTTTACAATTATTAATCTTACTCAATGTTAATTTCAACATATATTAATATATTACTGAAATGAAAAGTATCTGTTTACATTATTTAAAGGACATGAGCTAAAATGAACTAATAATGAACATTATTTTTATTAACTAACATTGAAAGTAACAGATCACTCAAAAAAATGAGAATTTGCTGAAAATTTACTCATCATCAGGCCATTCAAGATGTAGATGAGTTTGTTTCTTCATCAGAACAGATTTGGTGAAATTTAGCATTACATCACTTGCTCACCAATGGATCCTCTGCAGTGAATGGGTGCCGTCAGAATCGACAAGTAATCCATACTAATCCAGACCATCAATTAACAGTTTGTGAAGTGAAAAGCTGTGTTTGTAAGAAACAAATCCATCATTAAGGTGTTTTAACTTTAATCTATTGCCTCTGGCCAAAATACAAGTCCATAATCCATAATAACGCTTCCTCAAGTGAAAAAGTGCATCCCATGTTGTCCTTTCACATCAAAATCTACTAACATTTTTGTTCAGAACTGTTTTGGACTGTTTCTGCTTGTAAGTAATGCTTGATCTGTGCATATTTCTCTCCTGATTCAGACAAGATGACTTTTGCAGTAAAATAAATACTTGTATTTCAGCTGGAAGCAATGGTTTGAATTTAAAAACATCTTAATACTGGATTTGTTTCTTACAAACATGCAGTTTTTCGCTTCACAATTGATGGGCTGGAGTGGTGTGGATTACTTGTGGATTATTGTGATGTGTCTATCAGCTGTTTGGACTCTCATTCTGACGGCACCCATTCACTGCAGAGGATCCATTGGTGAGCAAGTAATGTAATGGTAAATTTCTCAAAATCCGTTGTGATAAAGAAACAAACCCTTCTACATCTTGAATGGCCTGAGGATGAGGCCATCAACAAATTTTCATTTTTGGTTGAACTATTCCTTTAACAAAGTGAATTGCTCATTATTTGTTCATTTTAGTTAATATGCACTAAAGTAATAGAACCTTATAATAAAGCGTTACTGTTTTCTTTTTGGCTTCTCAAGTGCAAGCAGGTGAGAAAACAATAAGACAGCTCTATAACGCAAATGAACTTTCCAGTCTAATAAGCTTTTTTCATTGCAGGAAACAAAAAAAGATCTGTAAATATACATTTGTTTTCAGCTGACTTATTACACAAGTAAATCGACTTAGCAACAAGCATGCGTGGGAGAGGGAGTGATACATCCTAATAAGAAACAGCGCCTCTGCAGTGAATGAACATGTGTGGGCATGGCAAACATTTCACCTTGCTTTGTTTTTAATTTCACATCAACACACAATACAAACACTCCCAGTTCAGATTTTTCATTCTTATCATCCAAAGATCACACAATCTCTAAAATAATCAACTTTTACCTTATTATTTTAATCAAACTCATCTGTTTCATACAGGCCTCGCTCAGATAAAAGACTCTCAGGGAGGACCGGACATGATTAGGTGGGCCAGGCTGGTTTCATAATATTTTGAAAATGCATCTTATTTGAAACTAACAACCAATGTCATCCAGGATGTTGATGAATCATTCATAAAAGTAAACATGTATTTATTTGCCTATAATTTAATAAGTGCTATTTTATTAAACAGAAAGACTATATCAATATGCATATAAATATGTTTGGGTTTTTTATTAATTATATTCACAAGCTATCTGAAACATGCTTTGGCACACTCTAAATCATACTGTCTACAAATAAACATGCAAAACAAAAGTGACGTGCAGTGATGCTAAAGATCTCAGATGGCCCTTTATTTTGGTCATCACCTCAAATAACTGCATCCCCTATGAAGGAAAAGCGTGCATATGTAAGCTGCATTCTCACATGTGCGTTTTATTACCTGATTTGGGGTATGTAACGATCCATATGTCGCTACTTCTTAACGAAAAGTTGGCGATCTCGTCCATCTTGCCCCTGCAGAAAGGAGGGAGTCGAACTCCATGATACTCGAAGTATTTGCTCTCGTATTCAATCGGGGTGCTCGGCGTGTCCACCTCGCTTTCCGCCATCCTTTCAAACGATTACAACACGAAAGGCTTGAAGGGATTGATTTTTAAAAATATTTGGGGAGAAGAGGACGCATTTGATATCCAGCCGCCCCTGATTGTTTGGCAAAGACGTGCCGCTTTGCGTGCGCCTTGACCTTCAGCCAATCAGTTGGAGGAAAGATGATGTAATGGGATTCTCTCAGCATCAGCACCAGTCGTCTGGGCGGTTCCTCCAGCAGGCCAGCTGTCCATCACTTATGTAAATAAACAACACGTTTCTAAAAGTAAAACTGTAAAAATCTTCTGTTTATCACGTTTATCTGCTTTGTCTCATAACCATGATATGGCATTTAAATTTTAATTGATAAGTCATTAGGAAATATCGCATTGTGGATATACACTTAAATATGAATGTATAGCCACGTATAGTAGTATTATTACAATAAAATCAAATAGCCTATACAGTCAAACCAAAAATTATTCAGACACCACATTTTAGATATTTTTTACTAGTGTGTGCAGGACACTATAGTTCATTTATGTAAGTGAGGATAGCAAACTGTATACCCAAAAATTCTTCATACAGTGGACTACCAGTAAAATTTATAAAAATTTGGGACCAAAAATTATTTAGACACTTTGACCTGACCATGTTTTTCTTAAGTGTTTTTCTTTAATTGCTAATGCAGTTTACTCCACAGACTGAAAAAAATTAAGCATTGCTTGGTAATTGCTCAACAAAGTATTGATAGTTTTGTAAATATGGTCATACTAACAGTTGTCTGAATAATTTTTGGTTGATTGTAATCCATTACATACCTTTGTATCAAAGTTATCTGAGATTATCAAGATGAATTTGTTCTGATACAGTTTAACTCTGAGTTCGTGTCATAATTTATTAACATTTTTTTAAACTATAGCGAATAAACTGTGATAATGTGAGAAATGTTGAAGGTGTGAATAAATTTTGGTTTGACTGTATATAAATATGTATGTATTTTAGCATTTATATAATGCAGACTTATGTTTGTTAAAAATGAATATCAAATTATAGATTGTTAAATAAACACGAATAACTTGGTGTGTCTCGTACACTCTTAAAAATAAAGGTTGCAAAAGGGTGTTTTTGCAGTAGAAGAACCATTTTTGGTTCCCCAAAGAACCTTTCAGTGAACGGTTCTTAAAAGAACCATTTTGAAGAACATTTTAAAAATCTAAAGAACCTTTTTCCACTATAAAGAACCTTTTCTGCCTTTGAAAGGTTCCATGGATGTTGAAGGTGCTTCATGGAACCATTAATGCCAATAAAGAACATTCATTTTTAAGAGTGTAGTAAGAAAATTCAGTTATATTAAATTCTTAGGGAAATTTTTTTTTCCCAAACTGGAGACATTTTACTGTAAGAAATAGAATTGTTTAAATCTGCTCATTACAAGTATTGGTATTTGAATAATAAATAATCTGTTAGTGAAATTTTAAATGATTTTTTTAATTGTTTCAAAAGTTATCATCTTAAACGATTGTGATTGGGCTGTCCTGACGAATTTTGAGAAAAGTAACACTAACCACGTGACAACGTTGAACAGCATACATAACAGTATATACATATACCACGTGTAAGCCCCGCCTATTTAGGAATTTGCTAACATAGTTTCTATTTCTAATGGGCTGCGGCAAGTTTCCCATTGGCTCCAGTGCTGGCAGACGCAAGAGTAAAACACCACACAACAGCAATAACCACTCCTTCCGCACAAAGACAGGCAAACACTTTTACAGAAGATATGATATTGGTTACAACGCGAGTCAGAGCAGCCTGAGACTTTGCCGCAGTCATGTTTGATTTAAAGGGAGGCTGGAATCTGTCGTTCGCTGGATGCGGCTTTTTAGGGGTCTATCACATCGGTGTTGCGAGCTGTCTTCTGGAGCAAGCGCCTTATCTGATCCGCGGGGCCACTAAGATCTACGGAGCCTCCGCAGGGGCTCTCACTGCATCCGTGCTCACTACCGAGGCATGTTTAGGTATGAAGATCACCCCACGGTTGTGTTTCAAAACCCTGACCAGATGAACTGACTCGGTGCTCAAAAATGCTGCTTTTGTAGGCAGCTTGCTAGGTTTTTGAGTCATTCTTATGTAATTTCTTTGGTTTTAGGGGATTTCTGCATTTTGCTATCTTAATTACTATTTGAAAGTAACTATAACTGTATTTATGGTGGTGGTTAAATATAGTAACTGACCAGTGTTTTATGACTAATATTTCTTTAAGTGTAGATGGCAGATATTTTGATTATTTTTGCATTTTTTTTCTCAGATAATAGATGGTTAATAGATAACAAAATGCACACAGACACACACTTACACACATAAATATTTATATAGAGAGAAAGGGTTACTGTTGTCCTGTAGTAGTCATCTATCTATTATTCTGAAAAACACAAATTATACAATTATATTCAAATTAAAATTATATAAAATTATGTATGTTATGTACCTGTGAAGACCATTGTTTTTGTTGAAGCAGTGTTATTTTAGTATTATTTTTATACTACTATAGTATTTATTTAGAGTTATGAGTATAGCAAAGGTGTGTAACAAATAAAATGTTTTATTTTAATTTATTAATATTTTGAATGTATTCATATTTTGAATTAATATTTTAAAATATTTATTAATATTTTCAGTTTTCATTTTGATTTTAGTTTAAGTTTCAGTGATTTTGTTACATGCTTTTGTCATTTTTGTTTGTTTTTTAATATATTTCTATATTGCTTTGATATATTTTTAGTTTGTCATTTTAGTATTATTTAGTATTTATTTCAGTTAACTTATTTATTTTATGACCTCATTTCTCATGTTTTTTTTTTTCAAAATTAAAAACTATGAACTATGCTATCTGTATTTTATTATAGCATTTATTTTTATAGCTGATCCTCTGAGTGTGTAATCTAGGAACTGTTTCCATTATGCAAGACTCCAGTGGAAAGTGACATTGGGTCACTTTGCATGAAAGTGCCAGTTAAATGACAAAATAATGGGTTTTCTTGTTGCAGTATCCAAGAACTGTGAACTGTGCTGTTTGTGCATGTCTGTGTGATATCTGCATGACTTAATTCTTTCACTTTCATGTAATATCAGATCTAGAAAGCTGACTCAGACTCTAATCAACCTTTGGTTTATTACAGGTTCAGAGATTGTGTCTATTGTCAAGAGCAAAGATGAAAAAATAATGTTCAATATATCTGCATTACAATTATTTTTTGTTCCTCTAACAAGACAAAAATAAATAAATAGATAACAATGCATGGCCTTTTAGAACTTCCGTACTTTTCATCTTGCCTGTGTATTGCTTAATTCATTATTTGTGTCTGTTTCTTACTGATGCAGAGAAATGTTGTGAAGACGTCATCAATGTTGCCAAGGAGGCACGGAAACGTAATCTGGGCCCTTTGCACCCAAGATTCAACATAGTCAAGGTGATACGTGGAGGCCTGTATCGCGATCTGCCAACCAATGCACACACACTGGCCTCTGGTCGACTGTGTGTGTCCCTCACACGTGTCATGGATGGCCAAAACGTTCTGGTTTCAGACTTCAGCTCCAAAGATGAACTCATCCAGGTTAGAGCGTCACTTTACCATAGAAACAGCTCAGAATTAGATTTTCTGTCACCACTTTATATTACTCTGATAACTCACTTTTATATTCTTTTATCTACATGAAAATGATTTAATGGGGCCATAACTTGACATCACACTAATTCTCTGTCTTCTGATAAATTCTCTGTAAAAATGAGGTCATGACATTTTATTGAAGGGGTTCCCAAGAATCATCAGCCAAAATTTATTTATTAATTTTAATTAATTTATTAAATATTGTGGTTACAGCTATCAATAAGAGCTCTATTTAACACATTTTACCATTTTAATCCACAGAATCAGGTTTCCCTCAAAACCAGTGAAAAATTGCAATTTTCTACACTTGGAATTTAAAATTCCTGAAGATTTATTGTTTGGTTTTGCTATTAACTATATATATATATATATATATGTATATGTATATGTATATGTGTGTGTGTGTGTGTGTGTGTGTGTGTATATATATATATGATGAAAAACAACTTAAAAAAAAGAAAATTAAAAATGTTGCTTTGGCAACTAACTAAAATAAAATAAGTTGAAGCTAAAGTACTAAAATTACTAAAGCTGAAATCAAAATAAATTAAAGCTAAATAGAAATATTTTTAAAAAGTAATATAAAGACAAAAGCACATAACAAAATATATGCATAACTAAAACTTTAACCAAAAATTTAAATTAGAATAAATAAAAATAAAAGCTAATTCAGAATATCAATAAATAATGTAATCATTTATAAATAATACTAAACTAACAATGTATCTTCAATTTCTCTTTGTCTTGTATCTGTTTTTCTCTCTCTATTTTCACTTTCTGTTTTCTCTTCATTTCCAGGCTCTTATTTGCAGCTGTTTCATTCCTGTATATTGTGGTTTAATTCCTCCTGCCTTCCGTGGTGTGGTAAGTAATAAAGTTCATAACTTTAATGGTGTGATGTCATTTTTTAACTTGAGCCAATTCATGAAGCATTGTATGAGGTGACACGACTGGAAAGTTGGATTTATTTCACATGGGAGAATTAGGACATTGCAACAAGAGTTCATTGCACTTACTTCAAAGAATTCAGTCACTGGGGCAAACTGAACTAACACTGACCTCAATAAGAGAATTAAATACGCTTATGGTTTTGATCAAGATTTTCTTGTAGAACTGTTACTCAGTGTGTCTGAATGAACCCACCCTCAACCCCACAGCCTGTACATTGTGTACTTGTTCTTTAGAAAGGAGACGTCAATGTATAGAAATAGCTGAGAGGTCAAACAGTTAAAATAAAGGTTCAGCTCTGTTTGTATAAACTGTTACAACCTATTATTTGGTCATTATTTGGTTACTGCATGGAATAATTGTTTCTTTACATTCCTCAACTTCATTAGGTAATACAGATGATACTTTATTCATACACATGCCAGTTACCAATCATGACTGAAAAATTAAACCCAGATTAATGAATCTATCAAAACTTTAAGGAGATTAAGCTGTGACTAAAGTGGTTCATTGAGTAAATTTGTCTGTGAAGTTGACCTATTAAAGGACAAATAAAGGCTGTTATGCAAGTCTTTTGGTCTGATCACACCACCACCTTACTGCTGGTCAGTCCTGATCAGCCCACCCTCAACTGAGCCACAGTGACACTTGCAATACAAACCCGATTCCAAAAAAGTTGGGACACTGTACAAATTGTGAATAAAAACAGAATGCAATGATGTGGAAGTTTCGAATTTCAATATTTTATTCAGAATACAACATAGATGACATATCAAATGTTTAAACTGAGAAAATGTATCATTTTAAGGGAAAAATAAGTTGATTTTACATTTCATGGCATCAACACATCTCAAAAAAGTTGGGACAAGGCCATGTTTACCACTGTGTGGCATCCCCTCTTCTTTTTATAACAGTCTGCAAACGTCTGGGGACTGAGGAGACAAGTTGCTCAAGTTTAGGAATAGGAATGTTGTCCCATTCTTGTCTAATACAGGCTTCTAGTTGCTCAACTGTCGCAGGTCTTCTTTGTCGCATCTTCCTCTTTATGATGCGCCAAATGTTTTCTATGGGTGAAAGATCTGGACTGCAGGCTGGCCATTTCAGTACCCGCATCCTTCTTCTACGCAGCCATGATGTTGTAATTGATGCAGTATGTGGTCTGGCATTGTCATGTTGGAAAATGCAAGGTCTTCCCTGAAAGAGACGACGTCTGGATGGGAGCATATGTTGTTCTAGAACTTGGATATACCTTTCAGCATTGATGGTGCCTTTCCAGATATGTAAGTTGCCCATGCCACACACACTCATGCAACCCCATACCATCAGAGATGCAGGCTTCTGAACTGAGCGCTGATAACAACTTGGGTTGTCCTTGTCCTCTTTAGTCCAGATGACATGGCGTCCCAGTTTTCCAAAAAGAACTTCAAATTTTGATTCGTCTGACCACAGAACAGTTTTCCACTTTGCCACAGTCCATTTTAAATGAGCCTTGGCCCAGAGAAAACGCCTGGGCTTCTGGATCATGTTTAGATATGGCTTCTTTTTTTACCTATAGAGTTTTAGCCGGCAATGGCGAATGGTACAGTGGATTGTGTTCACCGACAATGTTTTCTGGAAGTATTCCTGAGCCCATGTTGTGATTTCCATTACAATAGCATTCCTGTATGTGATGCAGTGCCGTCTAAGGGCCCGAAGATCATGGGCATCCAGTATGGTTTTCCGGCCTTGACCCTTACGCACAGAGATTGTTCCATATTCTCTGAATCTTTGGATGATATTATGCACTGTAGATGATGATAACTTCAAACTCTTTGCAATTTTTCTCTGAGAAACTCCTTTCTGATATTGCTCCACTATTTTTCGCCGCAGCATTGGGGGGAATTGGTGATCCTCTTCCCATCTTGACTTCTGAGAGACACTGCCACTCTGAGAGGCTCTTTTTATACCCAATCATGTTGCCAATTGACCTAATAAGTTGCAAATTGGTCCTCCAGTTGTTCCTTATATGTACATTTAACTTTTCCGGCCTCTTATTGCTACCTGTCCCAACTTTTTTGGAATGTGTAGCTCTCATGAAATCCAAAATGAGCCAATATTTGGCATGACATTTCAAAATGTCTCACTTTCAACATTTGATATGTTATCTATATTCTATTGTGAATAAAATAGAAGTTTATGAGATTTGTAAATTATTGCATTCCTTTTTTATTCACAATTTGTACAGTGTCCCAACTTTTTTGGAATCGGGTTTGTAGCCTGCAAATGCCAACTGGCTCATTACAAACAATACATTTCCCATCAGGGATCAAGAAAGTACTGCTGTCTGGCTAGCTATCGTTTAATAATTAGGAAGGCTGGATGGTTTAAGATGGATGTGTGTATACATTTACAATTTAAATATTTAAAAAAATTAATATTGAAATATTAATTTTTTTATTTATTTATTTATTTATTTTTTATAGATATACATATCTCTCACTTTCTCTTTCTCATCAGCGTTATGTGGATGGTGGGATCAGTGATAATCTGCCCCAGTCCGAGCTGAAGAACACCATCACCGTTTCTCCATTCTCAGGAGAGAGTGACATCTGTCCAAAAGACAATTCCACCAGCTTCCATGAACTGCGTTTCACAAACACCAGCATACAAGTCAATCTAGACAACATGTACAGACTGAGCAAAGCTTTGTTTCCCCCAGAGCCTAAAGTAAGAACACCAAACACACACACACACACACACACATACACACATGCCTAAGTGAAGTAAGAGCGGTGTGCATGAACTGCAGTGCAGTTACACAATCACTATCTGCATTCAGCCTTTGAGAAACACGTGCTATTAAATGTCTCATACTTATTGGTGTGTCCTTAAGCCCTTCAAACTGAATTATTTGCTGTCAGATTAGCATCTCACTTGATGGATCTTTTGGATAATTTCATTTATTTTATAATAACATCTTAGTTTTCATGCTTTTAACTTGTCGTGATCATTTCTGTCATTTCTTTTTGGTTTTGAATTAGTTAGGAGTAGTAAGAAAATCCCTATTATTGTTTAGCTATTTAATTGTAGTCACTCATTTTCATAATTATCTAAGCATCATTTAACCCTCATGTTGTGTTTCAGTCATTTTTTTCCAGTCATATAATAGGTCTCATTAATCTGAGCTTAGGCAACTCAGTTTTTGAATGAACATTGCCAAAATTATCCACAAATAATGCTTTTTTTCACTCAAAAATCACAAGTCCATAAGCTCAGATCGATGAGGCCTACGAGCAATCACTTCCAAAAAGACATACAAACCTGTGCTAATTGAAAGAAAACAAGTTGACAAAAAGATTTAATCCAAGATTTGGTAATAATATAGCGTTATAAGAGACTTACAAGCAATTTTCAAAAGGCCGGTCATTTCTGACCAGGAAGGATTTTCAGCAAAGCATAAGGGTTAATTACCTGACCTGAATTTTTAATAACTAATTAAATCATATGTATCACACAGTGAAATGTCTGTGCATGTGATTGGCAGGTGCTGGCCGAAATGTGTCAAAGCGGGTATAAAGACGCCCTCCGATTTCTCCAGGAAAACAGTGAGCACTTTTTATCTCTCGTATCACTTTATCTCTAATGTTCGTTCATGCATTATGCCAAATATGATATGCGCTGTGGTTTAGAAGATAACAGTGATGTCTCTTTATAGATCTGCTACAGGCAGCATGTCCAAGAGCAGATGTGGCTCTGATTCAGACCACACCCACCTGCTGCTGTTCAGGCAATAGGAATCCAGTCATGACAGAAACCACAAAAGAGTGGGTGCTGCGGAGACTCCGCCTCTTGAGAAAACACCACTGGTGGTTGGACGAACAGCTTGTCAATAACCTGCCAACCCCCATTAAGAAAGGTAGAGCTGTACTTCAGTGTACTTTTAAAGCTGAAGAATGTACATTATAATGTGACTATATTAACTTTACACTGTACTATGTGCATGTGTTTGCAGTTTTTTGTGACGCCTGCAGAGAAAAGCACGGCCTGCTGGCACAAGTGACTGGTCTGCTGCCACTGCGTGTGGCATCTTATATGCTGATGCCTTACACGCTACCAGTGGAATCAGCGTACTCTGCAGCTCAGAGGTCAGTATATCACCATTTAACATTGTTTAGTCATCACAACAACAGAATTATTGCACTTTTAATACACTACCATTCAAAAGTTTGTGGTCAGTGATCTTTTCAAATGTTATTTTTAATCCTTCTGTTCAGCAAGCTTGCATTAAATTGACCAAAAGTGACAGAAGACATTTATAATGTTACAAAATATTGATATGTCAGATAAATGCTGTTTGTTTGAACTTTCTATTCATTGAGGAATCCTGAAAAAATTCATTATGGTTTTCAGAAAAATATTAAGCAATACAACTGTAAATATTTTTGTGGATGTCACAAATGTTGTATCCGAATTTCGGCTGTGTTTGAAAGGTTTTGGGAATGGATCCCAGAAGTCCCTGCAGATGTGCGCTGGCTTGCTGAGGTAGCAGGTGGTGTTTATAGACTGGCATGGAAAGGTGCAGCATCAGAGACAAGCAGGTAAATTCCCTTAGGAATCCTTCAAGGCAACTATTAAACGAATATTTAACTGAAATTAAAATATAATGAACATGTACTCTCCCTCAGGCCATCCAAGATTTAGTTGAGTTTGTTTCTTCATCAGAACAGATTTGGGGAAATTTAGCATTACGTCACTCGCTCACCAATCGATCCTTTGCGGTGAAAGGGTGCCATCAGAATGAGAGTCCAAACAGCTGATAAAAACATCACAATAATCCACAAGTAATCCAAACAGTCCATGAATTAAATATGCTCAGATCAGCTGTTCGAACTCTCATTCTACTGGCATCACACAAAATAATTTAATGCTGAAAATCTAGATGATTTTACACAGAAATTTGAATCATTCCAGGTTCATTAATTTATTGTTTGGCATAGATATATGAAAGATATGTTATACCTCCTAGAGTCTAATAAGTAATAAGAGATCAATGTTTTTCCACAAAACAGCCAAAATGTCCAAGTAGGGCTCACTGCATCCTGCAGTGGACATCCAACCCCGCCCACATCCAAGTGTGACATCACTTGGCCACGCCCATACCGAATACAGCCACGCCCACATCAAAGCGTTACATCAGAAACCACGCCCCTATCCTATACGTCACCTATTGTGATTCCCCATCCCCGATGCTGCCCTTGCTCAAGGGTCTCACCTCAGACGTGGTATTGACGGTGGAGAGAGCGCTGGATATTCACTCACCCCACCGACAATCCCTGCCAGACCTGAGACTCAAACCCACAACCTTCGAAATCCAATTCTCTATCCATTAGGCCACGACTGCCCATCTGGAGTAAGGCAGGCCCTTTCACCTCCCCACTCACCGTGATTCTGTATCTAGCACCACGCTGGACCAGTGTCCCTTACAAACTTCCACTTTATGTCCTCTTGGTGCTCCTGTTAAAAATAGAGAATACGTGTGTGTTGGGGGCATATGTATCCATCATCATTCTACATACAAGAATATTTATGATTTTAAACCACAAAAATCAATCAATACAGTATCCAGAGAAATGCTCCCCACCATACCTCCATGCACCACTGCATGGCTTATGTGGTCCTCCAAGTGAACTGTAATGAGTAACTTTCTTAACTGGTGAAACTTCAGCAGGGACCCCTCATCCCAGCAGAACTGCTCTGCATCAGGCTAGGACCAAAAATGTGTAGAATGCTGTAAAACATGACAAACAAACATCAACAGTCATTATGTGATCTTTCCATTAATGTAGAATAATACAAAGATAATATGTCACAAACACAAAGTTATCCAGCAAATTCATAGTGAAATGATGTGGTTGCTCAACCAAGTTACTGTGCAAGGGTACTGTGATCAGTGTATATAATTAAAAATACCATATGTATGTGAGTGAGTGTTTTGTGTGTGGGGGGAGGTGAGTACATGTGTGAGAGGGATGAAATGTGCGTGTATGAGTCAGTGAGATGAGTTTATATATATATATATATATATATATATATATATATATATATATATATAAAAACTTTTGCACATTCAGTCAGCATTCATTTTATGTTGTAAGAATCAGTGCACTAATAAATATACAGTGCACTAATTCTTATGACATAAAATGAACTCTGACTGAATGTGCAATTTTTTTAATAACCCTTTTTTTTATAATACATAACAATCTCACCTAACGTTACTCATATACACACTTTATCCCTCTCACTCACATATGTATTTACCTCTCCCCACACATGAGATACGCTGATCACAGAACTCTTGCACAGTATCTTGGTTGAGAAACCGCATCATTTCACTGTCTTGCTGGATAACACACACACATACATGCATATATACATGTTACTGCTAGCTAGCTAATAACGTGCCTGTGTGCAGTTCAAAACACATAAAAAGCATGCCGCACATGCACATAAACGACGCACACATTCTTCAAGTTGTCAACGTTTTAAGTCTTCGTAAAGACCAAAGGCTGCAGCGAGACGCTCCTCAAAATGTCTTGAATGTCTTTTTGTTATTTTGCAGTGGTGCCCCCTTGAGAAGATGTGTGAGTGAACCGCCAATGGTAGATTTACAAATGCCTGTCTCAAACTACAATGGACACATACCTCATTCTGCCAGCAACCTTGATAGTTACAACTGGACTTTTCCTGGGGACTTAAATGCAGCAGCTTCTGTTGACCCACCGGACAGTCCCATCAATGACACCAGCACCTCCCCTAGGCAGATGTGCTTTTTTGTTGGCTCAGAGAAGCAAATGGACCAATGCAGGACCTTTTCGGCTTAGTACAATATATACTGTTTATAAATTTAGGCAGTTGGAGAGACCAGCTTGGCTGGTTAAACGCTCTGGAATCCAGCGTCGAGAGTAAATGTACATGACATGTCAAACACTCCTCCTGTGACATTTTGGACATTATCCAAAAGTGCCTTTCTTCTCCATTCAGAACCATGTGTTTGATCTGTTGTCAGCCTGTACCTGCTTTTGCTGATATGGACGCTGTTTGTATGTCAGAGTTTACTTTGCAGTTGGTGCTAATACTTCTCTGAGAGCTCTAAATACTTGACGTGTGCCATACAAGTCAATGCCTCAAAGGTGTACAATCAAATAGAGTCTGAGGCCATGAATCTTGCTTTTGGTTTCATATAACATGCATTATAGAGTCTGTTCATAATCCATTCTCAAACCCTCACAGCCCTTTCTTGGCAAATAGTGACATTTTTAAAGAAAAATGGTGCTGAAAAATTATAAAATACATAAGTACATGATATAATGTATTTGTTTTATATAACAGTTGAAGACAGTTTTAGAAGAAACATATTTCAGTACTGATATGTTTTCATGGAAAACCTTTGTTATTCTGTGCAATAAACTCAGAATGTACACAATTATAGTTATAATTAATTATAACTTTTTATTCCACTTTTAAGTGATTTGATAATCTGTAAAATAACTAGAAAAGGACCTTTACAAAAAGCTACGCGGATTTCTGAAATACTTCATTCTGATTGGCTGCACTGAGGTGGAATATTTTCCCTAGTTACCGTTACTACGTTCACTTCGCGGTCTCTTTTTCAGCTAAAAGGCGCCATCCTGCGACTCAGGGCGGTTACAGAGGGCAATAAAATAGTCTCGGGTGAGTTTCGTATTGATTTTTATACATAGTCTGAGCGTAAAACGTTTTATATATAAACAGAAACTCGGGTGTCTCCAATTAATGCAGCAAAAAACACGGATCCGAAGAACAACGAACCAGTAAAGGACACGACGAGGATTAGAGAAATTAAAATATATAAATGCTGGTTAGCAACGTACGTTAGCTAAATATTTAACTAACTTGATAAATCTAAAGTAATATCATTGTGGTGTTGGTCTTGTTTCTAGGCTGGTTGTTTTCTACATTGTATGGAATATTTTTATTTCCGGAAGCTAATCTACTAACTTAGTACGATAATAAATTGATGTATCTAAGTTAGAAAGTTACTAGAATAATGGCTACAACGTTACGTTATGCTTTACACAGTAAATGCAGAGTAAACTTGAAAGAGTAACACATTTATTTTATACTGTGTGTCTCCCATTGTTTTGACCGCTTTCCAAACTTTAAATCGGCATAAAATAATTGAACTCTTTATTACAATACAACATACATATATGGGAATTAAACGTCACAGTAAATCAGACTCTCTGGCCCTTTAAACCTGTTTCCCATGAAGCACCGCTGCACGGTTCACGTGTGAACTGCTGTCAGAAAGAAAACTAGCAAAGATGCAGAGCGGTAACGTGAACGGAGAAGAGGATGAAGAGTATCAACTCTTCCTCTCACAGCACAGTCTCGCTTTAAAGGCGGCGAGAATCCCTCCACTTTACTGGAAGAGTTTGCATTTAAAACTTGCCAATGAGGTAAACACAGCCATCACTTCTGTGCCAGTTTGACAGTGTCTGGAAATAATCTTCCTTTTGTGACATTTGAAATATTAATTAATACGTTTATATATATATATATATGTATGTGTGTGTGTGTGTGTGTGTGTGTGTGTGTGTGTGTGTGTGTGTGTGTATGTGTATGTTTTCTTTAAATAATAGTCAGAAGTCTTCAAAATACTAGACTTATACCATGTATAACACCAGGTACTCCAGTGTTGATTGAACTAGTATGGGCAGGTAAATTTATCAATTCCTTTTCTCTTTTAGGTATTTGATGCTGGTGAGGTGTTTGGGATCATGCAGGTGGAAGAAGAAGAAGAAGAGGATGAGGAGAATGAACGGAGAGTCAATCCTGGAGATGAGTTGTCTTATAAAGTGATTGTGACCAGAGAAAGTGGCCTGCAGGCTGCTGATCCCACCAGGTGAGCGCAGCATTGAGCCATTAGGCATGCAGTCAAGTAATCTTATTGGAAGCATTTTAGTAGGTTTGTAATGATAAAAGGGGTAAAGGAAAAATATCTGATTTATATAGAATTTCTGACGTACGCTGGGGAGGTTTTTGGGTTACTAAAGAGGAAGGTCAAGGTACATTGAACATCCTTACTGGGGACTACAGATGGAGAGGAAGCACACATGAGCTGAAGCTGTTGGTGGTGTAGACTTCATAAATATGCACAAAAAATAGACAGTTTATACTGTTATGTCTTATGTCAGATGAGTTTGTACCACATTGAGGACAGTTTCATTTTTGGGTGAATGATTCACAAAGTGCAATGGACGGAAGTGAAAAGTACAAACACTTTTGCAAATGACACTAGCTATGTTTCCATCCAAAGATTCAAATTTAAATTATGCGCAAAACTGGAATATCGCATAAAACATATGCGAATAAAGCACCGTTTCCATCCAACGAGTCAAAGAGAACAAAATCGTCACTTCCTGGTAAACTGTGGCACTAAATATTACTAAGAATATAGGAGAAGCCATTGAATATAATAATTTTCATATATTTATATATTTATATTTCAATATAAATTACTTGTGCCTCAGAGAGAGCAGACGTAACACAATAAATGCTGTCACTGCCAGCTGTTTGGGAACACAGTCGTGTAAGACAATTATACAGAAATACTTTGATGACAGACTTTGCTCAGGCTTTTCAGAGTGACTACAACAACTTATAGATGCTGTGAACGAGATCGGTCAGCTGGTTAGTCAAGTTATCCAGTCTCATAGCGCAAAGTCACATGACTTTTTTGATGCGCATGGAGGAATTTATTCGGTAAATGTGTTTCCATCGTAGTTTATGCACATTTTTTCTTATCGGATAAAAAGTTTATCCTACTCAGTTGTGCGCATAATTTTTTTATGCGCATTTTCAGAATTTATGCACATCTTGGCGTTTCCATCCAGCGAATTTTTTATGCGATAGTCCAAAATGCGCATAAAAATAGGTGGATGGAAACATAGCTAGTGATATACAGCCACTACACATAGCACATGGCTCATTTGGCGCATGACATTCTGTGGTATTGCCATGGAATATACAGTCAAACCAAAAATTATTCAGACACCAGATATTATTTTTTATTAGTGGGTGCAGAACACTATAGTTAATTTATGTAAGTGACATATTATACCCAAAAATTCTTCATACTGTGGACGACCAATAAAATTGATAAAAATTTGGGACCAAAAATTTGAATTGACACTTTGACCTGACCATGTTTTGTTACATACCTTTCTATCAAAGTTATCTGACATTATCAAGATGAATTTGTTCTGACACAGTTTAACTCTTGAGTTCTTGTCATATTTTATTACCATTTTCTAAGCTATAGTGAATAAACTGTGATAATGTGAGAAATGTTGAAGGTGTCTGAATAAATTTTGGTTTGACTGTAAATGCATATATATATATTTATATATGTATGTATGTGTATATATATATGTATATGTGTGTCTATATATAGATATGTGCAAAATATATGTAATTTTTCTCTCTTTTGGTTTGTAGTGTGTTTCTTGTAGATCACGCCTGGTCGTATAGGGTGGAAAGCGCCCGGCAGCAGCTGCTGGAGATTCCTGGACTGCTGATCCGGATGGCCGGTCTGATGGGTTTGCCTTTTCATGGAGAGGCTCCTGATCCGGACATCGTGGATCTGGTCCTGGACAACATGTGGAAATACAACCAAACCTATCAGCTTTCCCAGGGGGTAAGAGAAGGAGAAGATCATATTAAAGAAATAGTTCACCCCAAAATTAATATTTGCTAAAAATTTGCTCACTGTCAGGCCATCCAAGATGTAAATGAGTTTGTTTCTTCATCAGAACACATGTTGAGAAGTTTAGCATTACATCACTTGCTCACCACTGGATCCTCTGCAGTGATTGGGTGCCATCAGAATGAGAGTCCAAACAGCTGATTAAAAACATCGTAATAAGTAATCCACACGACTCCAGTCCATCAATTTATGTATTGTGAAGTGAAAAGCTGTATGTTTGTAATGAACAGATTCACCAAGGCATTTCTAACTTCAAACTGTTGCTTCTGTCTAAAGTACTGTTTACAAGCAAAAACAGTCCAAAACATTTCTCAACAAATATATCAATAGATTTTGAGAGAATAGGGGGTGGACTTTTTTTAACTGGAGGAAGCATTATTATAGATTTTTTTTACTGGTGTTTTAGCCAAAAGCAACGGTTTCAAGTTAAAACACTGTAACGATGGTTTTGTTTCACATATTGGAGTCTAGTGGATTATTGTGATGTTTTTATCAGCTGTTTGGACTTTCATTCACTGCACAGTATCAGTGCCTTATATGAGCAAATTATCATCTTTGGGTGAACTATTCCTTTTAATCTATCAGTGTGCATTCTGAGATATGATGTTGCTGCTGAATTTGGTTTGATAAAATAACGATGTTGCAGTCTGCAGAAGAAAAGGTGCCTGTGTGGTACATCATGGATGAATTTGGATCTCGAGTTCAGCATTCTTCCCAGCCGACTTGCTGTATGGCTCCTCTGTTCTATGCTCCACAACAGATTGCTTACTCAGTGCTGTGGCCACTGCAAGATCTGGAGAATGGAGGTATGCATACACAAAAATATGTGTAACAGAGCAAGAAATAATTTTTATAATGTTGTGAATGGACAGATGTCAAACACAGACACCCTGAATACACTACCCAGAATATATAAATGTCTTTTCCAAAATACATTTTACATTTATAAAATATAGTGTGAACGCATCGTTCAACTGTTTGTTTGTTTTTTCTTTTATTGAATCAGTTAAACTTCTTGTCGAATTATTCTGAATCAAACACATGGAATTTGAATCATCTGAATCGGTCAGACGACTCTCTTGCACACTGAATCGACTCATTCTCTCACTGAGCTGCAACACAAAAAACCAACTTGACGAAATAGTATTGTTATTGCTTAGCAACTTTTTTGGCCCAACTCCATGCACATTACAAAACTTCCTGTGTGTCTTCATCAAGATAGATGTTTTTCCAGAGTGCATATGGCCTGTGCTTCACTACTCTGATAACAAGCTTTAACATACTTGTTTTCTTAACGGAGTGCAGACTCTGTCTTCAACTGTCTGTATTGTTATTTTATTTTATATTATGATATGTACTCAATATGGTATTATCTTACTTAAAATATTATATATAATCATGAAAGCAATCGATATACTGATCAATATGTTGAATTGTTCCAATGCTGGTTGTCTTAATACAGATTGTTAGTCTTAAGTCTTAAAGGGCCATCCATTAGGCAGTACTGGTACTTTTCCACAGGAAAGGGTCATCCATTGGGTGGTACTGGTACTTTTCCACAGGAAAGGGTCATCCATTGGGTGGTACTGGTACTTTTCCATAGCAAGTATACCAGTGAACTCAAGTAACCCAATGAACTTTGGGTGATTTCCAGAATATGACAGGACTAAGTAAACAAGTTTGATGTATGTCCCATTGGATCACCTCCAACCAATGAGAGGTCGTAAAATAGAAGTTTTTTTAAAAAATGGCGGATCTGGCAAAATTCCACCATTGAAAAATGGACCAGGTGGGCTAGTAATAAATTGTGGCAAACCAGACAGGTGTAGCCAGTTAAAAACCGGAACTACCTATTTTGGGCAGAAAGATGGGTATAAAATGGACGCCCCGACAGACAAAGACTCAGATACAGCGGCTGTCATCTCGGCTTTGTTTCTTTGTGTAATAAAGTCTTATTTTGGCATCTGGAACTCTGTTTTTTGAGCTTCATTGATACTTTGAAGAAACTTATCATCAACCTCGAGCCACAACATCTGCTTGATGTTGCTTTGTGCCAGGTGCACAGAGTGGTGAGATATTTCATTGTGTGCTAGAATTTCATGATTAAGGCTTTGGTAGACTAATTTTCAGACTATTTGTAGTTTCAACGCTATCAGTCATCAGCTTTGAACCGGTGAGTCAACCCCTTTGATGTAGAGCAGCAGCATGGGATCCTGGGAGAATGATTAAGCAGATGCAGAGAGCTAATGTACGACCACAACATTGTCAACTTTAATAAGGAAGATGGGTCATGTGTTTATACAACACTGATTTATGCAATAACATACAGGGTGTCCTAGGCATCTAAACAAAGTTTTCAGAGGTCAAACATTAGCCTATATCAATATTATGAGAAATAGTAACAAGTAAGTGCGGGTGTATGAGTGTATCCAAGGTCAGTTTCTCATTTTGTCCAGGTATGTCTGTGATATGCACATAGAGGAAGTTACACAAGGGCAGGCTTGCACAAGGAGTGAATCTTAAGAATTAAGTACTTTAATATACACGGACCAAGACACATGAACAGGGTTCGTACGGGGGCTTGAATTCCTTGAAAATGCTTGAATTTTAATGTAGTGTTTTCAAGGTTTGAAAAGTGCTTGGAAAATGCAGTTGCAGTGGTTTCATAATAATTTGCTTTCTTGATGAATAGTTCATTTTATATATATATATATATATATATATATATATATATATAAAATAAGCATACCAGCTCAGCTTGACTCTGAGCATGTGGCTGTTCCATTCTACATGCAGAGCGGGAGATAAAATCATGTCGGGATGTTGCCGCTTCAGTCAGCGTTGGCTTGAAAATGACAAATATTGTTAAAACGAGAGCTAAATTCTTGAGTAGCCTCCTGTAAAGTGTTTTTTTTTTTTTTTCTCCATGGAAGAGTCTGTGCGTTTCAGCCATATAAAAGGTCAGCATTTTATATGGGCATTTTTCCCCCAGTGTTATAACAAATCACGTGAAATCACGTGATCTGTGAAATGCTACAGTTGTGTTCATTTCATGTGCTCACTGTATGCATTCTGCACTCTCTCGATTACTGTCATCATACACAACAGTAGCTACAGATACGATGTAAACAAGAAATTCATTTTGCGGTTTAGACAGCGAGATTCAGTGAGCTCGTGCTAGAAATCATCCGTTTCAGTGATGGGGAACTTTTGTTGCTCATTTTCTGTATGTTTTAATCCCAAATTGAATAACCATTTTGTTTTTCATACTACTAAATTTAGTAATAATTTGTGAAGAATATCATGAATATGACGTGTCGTTTCCCCCACACAAAAAAACGCAACCGTTATTAATCGTCATTGTCACATGAACTTGTATCAAATTTAAGGACATAAGACTTCAATGCCTTAACGGTAGGCTACAAGAAAATAATTTATTATAATTTCAAGAGGTCTAAAACTTCAGGACGGAAAGACAAGAATCATGATGTGGCTTAATGTGACGATTAACTTCATGAGGGTATGATTTCATTGAATAAACAAACAAAACAAAGTCAAAACATGGCATAGGTGTTTTGATATGAAAGTATTTCTAAGTCAGAAAAGTTTTGATGGCATTTTCATTTCATCTCGCCTATATATAATGTTTGATACTGTAGTGTTAATGAGCGCAGTTCTGCTTTATGTACAGTCGTTACCGGGGAAACCGTTCCAAAAGCGCCACCTGCTGGCAATTTGCTGTTTTTGTTCAGAACAAATACAGGTGCATCTCAATAAATTAGAATGTCGTGGAAAAGTTCATTTATTTCAGTAATTCAGTAATAAATTCAGTGCACACAGACTGAAGTAGTTTAAGTCTTTGGTTATTTTAATTGTGATAATTTTGGCTCACATTAAACAAAAACCCACCAATTCACTATCTCAACAAATTAGAATACTTCATAAGACCAATAAAAAAAAATAAAAAAAACATTTTTAGTGAATTGTTGGCCTTCTGGAAAGTATGTTCATTTACTGTATATGTACTCAATACTTGGTAGGGGCTCATTTTGCTTTAATTACTGCCTCAATTTGGCGTAGCATGGAGGTGATCAGTTTGTGGCACTGCTGAGGTGGTATGGAAGCCCAGGTTTCTTTGACAGTGGCCTTCAGCTCATCTGCATTTTTTGGTCTCTTGTTTCTCATTTTCCTCTTGACAATACCCCATAGATTCTCTATGAGGTTCAGGTCTGGTGAGTTTGCTGGCCAGTCAAGCACACCAACACCATGGTCATTTAACCAACTTTTGGTGCTTTTGGCAGTGTGGGCAGGTGCCAAATCCTGCTGGAAAATGAAATCAGCATCTTTAAAAAGCTGGTCAGCAGAAGGAAGTATGAAGTGCTCCAAAATTTCTTGGTAAACGGGTGCAGTGACTTTGGTTTTCAAAAAACACAATGGACCAACACCAGCAGATGACATTGCACCCCCAAATCATCACAGACTGTGGAAACTTAACACTGGACTTCAAGCAACTTGAGCTATGAGCTTCTCCCACACTTTAACTGGCTGAAACAAACACTTTTTACCCACGACGTATTTTAGGTGTTATAATAATTATATTAAATTAAATACAACAATAAATACAACAAATATAAAGCCCTTTTGTAGTATAGGTGAACATAAACAACATTAGGTTGTTAAACACTTTGTGAAATTGAAAATCTTTATCCACTCCTTATAGTCTCCTGGTCCACATCGCTTTGATGCAATATACATTTATCCACATAAAGTGTCTTTCTAGAAAACAAAACATTTTCTTACAACCTTACGTGAATTCTTCTTACTATCATTATTGTATGTTAAATATAGGGCCCTATGAAATCTGATTTATTTTTTTCCCAAATTCTGTTTTATTTTTTTCCAAATTCCATTTTTTTCCTTTTCAAATTTTTCTGGAATCCTTTTTAATGGTTAAATTACATTTTATGTCTAATTACATTTTATGTCTAATTAAACATGTCTAATTAATTAAAATCATGAAACTTATACAACTTCACATTAGTTTATTAAAAGTTTAACAAAAACTATGTTTTATTTTCTTTCACCATATGTTTATTGTTATCAAATTCTGTGTTGTAGCATGTTTAATTATTTGAACATAAAATAATTAAATATAAACATAAAAACAACTTAATTTATTCAAATTTATTCTTAAAATAGCCTTATGAACTGTTTTCTTTTTCCTCAGAAATTCTGTGTTGTGTCTAGTTATCAAATGAAGGCATAAAACATTCACTCATTTATCTTTAAATTATTGAAAATCAAACTTTATTTATTTATTTATTTTGGCAAACAAAGGGGATTTACTATTAAAATTAAAAACATGGAAGAAATGTTGTTTGATCATCACTTAAAAAAAAATAAAGTTTTAATAATTTTAGTAGTAGCCTATTAGTAGCAGTATTGCAAGTTAAACCGAACTTTTATTTTGGCGGGTTGCCGTGAATACGTTTACAGTTCTGTGTGACGCTAGTTTTACTCAAATGAAACGGTCAAATGCTCATGAAGTGACTCTCAAAGCAGTTCTGGAGATGTTGTTCATGCATTTATGTCATATTAGTGAGACGACAGACTCTGAAATCACTGCGAGCGTCACACGTGCTTCACCATGTGTGTAGTAAACGAAACCGCGCATCTCCGCCATTCATTTATTCATGCAGAGATGATCGCGTAATTTGAGTTAATGCTCATCAGATCGCGTAAATCAGTGGAAAATGAATACAAACAATGATTCTGTGTAAAGAATATCAAGTAAACTTGTATAAAAATATCAGTATTTTTCCAAATATGAACTAAAAGCTCTAATGGACGCTGTTCAGTGATGCTTGCTCTGACTGCCTGCCTGAGTTTTGTCGACAACCAGAGGAGGCACAAAATTTGGCAGATGCGGCGGGCTCATAATTCTCTATGCAGGAAAAACCCTGGGCAACAGTCCAGTTCTTCTTCTCCTTAGCCCAGGTAAGACGCCTCTGACGTTGTCTGTGGTTTAGGAGTGGCTTAACAAGAGGAATACGACAACTGTAGCCAAATTCCTTGACACGTCTGTGTGTGGTGGCTCTTGATGCCTTGACCCCAGCCTCAGTCCATTCCTTGTGAAGTTCACCCAAATTCTTGAATCGATTTTGCTTGACAATCCTCATAAGGCTGCGGTTCTTTCGGTTGGTTGTGCGTCTTTTTCTTCCACACTTTTTCCTTCCACTCAACTTTCTGTTAACATGCTTTGATACAGCACTCTGTGAACAGCCAGCTTCTTTGGCAATGAATGTTTGTGGCTTACCCTCCTTGTGAAGGGTGTCTAGAGCCTCGTTCAGACTGTCAGCCAAAATCCGATTTTTGTGCAAATCCGATTGAAATCCGATCATGATTAGTCTGAACGGCAGCAAACTACATGAAATCCGATTTGTGCAAATCCGTTTAGAGTTACATTCATATGTGGTTTGGAATCCTATTCAAATCGGATTTCTGGAAATCCGTTTCAGTCTGACCAGTCAGATCGGATGTAGCGTACCCTTTTCACGTCCTCACGCCACGTAAAACGTAAACACGTCAGACGTTTTTGCAGAAAACATGCTGAACATCTTTGGAGAAACAAGCTTGTGTTGTTGTGAAGTGCAAGTCAAGCGGAAAAACACATTATACTGCTAGTACACGTACCTCTTTGAGTTTTGAAAGTAGCGGAGATGGCAGCACGGAATAAAGCCGCACATTCCAGCTTCCTGTGTTTCTGCCGCTGCCTCATAAGACGAAATCCATAATAATAATAATAATGTTTTTATACAGTCTATGTAATAATCCAGCGTGACGGCAACATGTTGTCATGTCGTAAGACAACATCTGTATTGCAAACTGTATTGCTGTTATTGTTGTTTTTGGCGTTGGCATAACAACGCAATGGCATTGCCATAGAAACCAACGCACATTCCGTGAAACGAAAGAGCGCTTATGGACACACAAATCGGATATGAACAGTTGCGAAACGCTGTGTGGACAGTCAGTCGTCTAGATCGGATTCCATCCGGATAAGCACAAAATCGGATTTGGGCTGACAGTCTGAACGAGGCTAATGATTGTCTTCTGGACAACTGTCAGATCAGCAGTCTTCTTCATGATTGTGTAGCCTAGTGAACCAAACTGAGAGACCATTTTAAAGGCTCAGGAAATCTTTGCAGGTGTTTTGAGTTGATTAGCTGATTGGCATGTCGCCATATTCTAATTTGTTGAGAGAGTGAATTGGTGGGTTTTTGTTAAATGTGAGCCAAAATCATCACAATTACAAGAACCAAAGACTTAAACTACTTCAGTCTGTGTGCATTGAATTTATTTAATACACGAGTTTCACAATTTGAGTTGAATTACTGAAATAAATGAACTTTTCCATGACATTCTAATTTGAGATGCACCTGTAAAAGGTGCCTTCAAAAATCCAAACGATTAACAAAGCAAGGTGTGTGAGTGTGTGTTTTAAATTAAGATAATAATTTATACTTTTGACTAATCCCCTTTCTAAAAAATTGTTTAAAGGCTGAAATGTGAAGCTTATCACTATATAAAACTTTTTGTATTTGTGAAAAACCTGTTTTTGAACTGCAAATGTATTTTTTTTTTTTTTTTTTTTTTTTTTTTTTTAACAGTCATTTTATGGTACAATCATAAATATGTTACCATAGACATTGGCCTATAGCCCGCTCATGCAGTATTCATTTTATTTGTGCAGGTCTTAAAAAGCCTTATGTTTTATTTAAAAAATCCTGCAGATACCCTGTAAATTCTTTCTTTTTTTTTAATTTTTAAATTTATATTCTGTATGTTGGCTATTTATATTAGGCAATGCAATCCAGACAGGTGGTTTTTAATAGCACAATAACATCTGATTTAAAGTGAAGAACGTGAAGTATGTAAACCTGTATTTTACCACAGTTGTAAAGTGCTGGAAAAGCTTGAAAATGCACCTTGAAAATGCTTGGAAAAGTGCTTGAATTTTACTTTTGAAAAGGTGTAAGAAACCCTGTATGAAGAGTAAAATTATCAACATAACAGGTAATAGCGAACTGAAATATGTGACCCAATTGGAAAACCATAGTCTCTTCTCTTTACCCAGTCATATACTTCGTGGGTCCACACACCCTTCGTGGGTCCACTTACCCCCTTTCCACCAGCAGGAACCAGGTGCTAGTTCAGAGCCAGTGCTATCGCCGGTTCTTAGTTAGTTCGACTGGCAAGCCCTTTACGAACCGGTTGCTTTTCCACAGGCTAGAGAGCCAATACAGAGCCAGGCCTTACGTCACTGAATACGTTTCATGTTTCTTTTCACTAGCGTGGCAGCGCCAAACACAACAGACTTGTTCGAGGTGCATCGGCGCCACGCAGACCGATCGATCGATCGGCACACAACACACTAAAGCACCGTGAGAGTGATCCAAAAGCATAAAGAGACGTTTGCTTTCCAGTCGCTCCCGCAGCACCCCGATGCCTCACACCGAATGGTCCGCACAGCACCGATCCATCCTGAACAAGCCTAAACAAACTTATCAACAATGGCGGACGTTGCATTGCTATTGATGTTTATGGCTTTGCGAACCTACATCGCCATACAAACACGGAGAATCCAATGTGTTCGTGTTTAGCTGCTATTTCAAATATGGCGGTCCAAAGTTTCTGTCGTCTTGTTAGTCACGGTAACCCTGCCCCCAGCCCCTGACGCAAGCGGTTCTTCCTTCTAGCCCAGCAATGTTTTGGTGCTACTTACGAATCGCTTTTCATGGTTCGGAGCTGGTGCTTTGGGTGTCGAAAGACAAAGAACCGGTTTGAAACTAGCCTCTTGCTCCGAACCAGCACTGGAACTTCCTTGGTGGAAAAGGGGTAATATTCAGGGCTTAAAGTTCTCCGGCACCGTGCCGGATCTCCGGTGTGCAGCGTTTGTCTGTGGAAAAAATAATCCTACATTTAAAAAAAAATTTGTTGATATCCCTTTCGAGTCGATGAGTTCGCCTACCAATGGTATGAGAGGAGCACAGCTTTCACATTCAACCAAACTAACATTACTAGCCAATCAGAATGTTTTGCTCTTATAAACACGAGATGCACAGCCCTGATGAATGGAGAAGCGCGACACGTTGAAAAAGCTTCGAGGCGCTATGGTCAAAGATGTCCATCTAGCGCATATTTACATAGAAAAACGAATTAAAAAGCAGCGGAGCTTTGTAAACAGCTCAGAGTAATCATGTCATCTCCATAAGAACGATATGATTGCCAGAACAAATTTACCGGGATTTTTGAAAAGGTCCTGTTCACACATGGTCTCTTAATGGTAATTTACCGGTAATTTACCAGTAAAGACTGTATGTGTGAAAGGGGCTAAACTTTTCCTCTGTATATGCTGTGAATTTGAATTAACGTTCATCTGAGAAAACAGTGTGCATTATCTCACTAGATTTGCAGCTTAAATCATTTATAAACCTTTGCCAACACAGGAGAATATCAACCTATTTCTAAATATGCCATTTATTGTACATCGCAATTTCAAAATAAAAGTTTCTGAGTTTGCATGTGGCCAAATATTAAAATTGAATGGATTTAAACATTGTTTAAAGGGGTCCTATTATGCTCTTTTACAAAGTCTTGATTTTGTTTTGGGGGTGTACTAGAACATGCTCTCATGCTTGGTGGTTCGAAAATCGCATTATTTTTCACATAATTTACATTATTACAATACCTTCCTCCCCAGCCTGGCACAAACGGCTCGATTAGTTCCGGGTTTAATGAAGGCCCGCCTTCCGAAAAACTAAATGTGTTATGATTGGTTAGCTGTCCCAGTGCGTTGTGATTGGCGAACAGCCAATTCAGACCCCGAGAATATTGAATAAGAGGATCGCGCAGAACCTGTGCACGCACGGATATTGCAAGACATATTAAAGTGGTAACGTTATTGTTGTTTTTTTGGGCTAAATCACGTTTTAGATAGGATGTCAACAACAGCTTAAAAATAACTGCATTTACTATGTACAGATAAGTGCAACGGTAATATGTATTATGTTTATTGTTCTTTAATTCTAACATTATAACATGAATTGCTGTGAAACTGTTATACAGTTGAATTTATTTATACCATAGTCCCACAGATTTACACTATTTGTGGCGGCATATATATGCAAATTAATTCTCTGCTAGCGGGAGGTGCTGTTGGAGCGCGAGAGAGGGAGGTTTCCCCGGTAACGCTGTACACAAAGCAGAGCTCCGCTCACAAACGCTGGTTTATCAGACATTACATGCAAGATAAAATGAAAATGACATCCATAATTTTCTGAAGACAGTCGGTTTCCTTCAGAAATACAGTGATATAAAAACACCTGCACCGGATTTCGATTTTGAAACGTGCATTTGAATTTCTGGAGGCAGGATTTATTTTAATGATATTCTAATGGGCCAATTTGTGATGTCACAAATACAGGAAAACAACTTTGTAGTCCAAACGAGCTGTTCGTTGTAGTTCTTGAAAAGGGATTTTTTTAAAAACAAAATATCTCCCTTTGGAGTGGACTTTGAGATTTATAACTTTGTAGATCTTTTTTATGCCGAAACATACACGCTACACACTGACTAAAATTCAAAAAGTGAAAAAGCATAATAGGACCCCATTAATCACGTTGTAAAGTGAAATGTCACCATGCCGTTGGCGCCCTCTGCAGGTATTTGTTATAATACATAATGTAAGTTGGTTATGTTCATATTATGCATAGGCATATTACATTGTGTTGTTCAATAAAACCATGTAATTACTTGCTTTTAATATTTTTATTTGAGCCAATTATTATTGCCTCATCTTTATAAATAGTCATACTAAAGCCTGGTTTTCACTTAGGTCTATTTGTGTTACTAAAAATGATCAGATTACTCAAATGTCAAAATAATCATTAGATTACTTGATTACCAAAATAATCATTAGTTACAGCCCTAGATTAGTTAAAATATTTCAAAATACAACTGCATTGTTTTACTTTTTGTAATTAAAAGACAAATATTTTGTCACTGAAAAATTTCTTAAAAGTAGTATTAAAATATTGTCTCATTCTAGTGAACTAAGTATCTGTATTTTGTCTCATCTCGTGAGCTAAGTGTATTGTCACACCCTTAGTGTCGATAAGCGGTGATATAGCTCATAATTTTCCAAGTGTATGATATAGCTTTCATTCTTCAGGTTAACCATATATTCATGAAAAAAAAAATCAGTTTGAATAAGGAAATAGTATCCTTTCAAATGTTATAGTTGCCACAGTCATTGCATGCTTTGCATTTGCTGAACCCCCCGCCCGCCCCACCCCACCCCTGGAAAAAAGTTCAGGCTCAGGATTTGGAATGAAAAAACGGCAAGAAAGGTTCAAAATTTTACATATTTCCCCTGCTTTAGCTGTCAAAAGTCTAATGTCATTCTATTCTGAATTACAGCACATTTGCCTTCAGTTAGAAGAGAATCAGCAGTGTCAGTTGTTGTAATATCATAGCCAGTCCATTTATCTTTTGCAAAGCAGCTGCTACCCCTCCAAATGGAAACATTCCCCAAGCTGAACTTGCAGCTTGTGAGGTCATAAAGGGCATATAGACATTGGGGCTCCATGAGATGTATTCCTGGAGCCATTATTCCTGGATACTTTTTTCCGAAGTACTTCGGAAAAGTCCAACTTCTCTACCACCACACACCCAATGTAGTGGTGCCCTAATGGATGTGTGTAGTTCAGCGAATTGGCAATACCCTGATACATTCATATGTATTATTTTCAATCCCTGTCTGGTTTGTGTGACATCGATCATGGTTTTGCATACTGAGTTGCCCATTCTGGCTGCACACCCAAGTGTCCCCTATTTCCCGTTGTATATTGCCTTCATCTTCATTCATATATCATTCATGTTAATTGTCTTGGAGGTGGATTATGTTAACGGTACAGCAGACCAAATACTGTGTAGGGCTTGAAAAATCAAACAATCCTTCATATCCAAGTTCTCTGCCAAAGCAGCAGACAGAACACAGGCAGTGTTGCCTGCGCATTTCCTCAAATAGGTTATATTATGTTCTAATATAATATAATATGTTATATGTCAGGCATTTCTGATGTTAAATACTGTTTACCTCTGATATTAACTTCTGTTAATGCCTTATAATCACTTAATGCATCTCACTCCTTTTTAATTGGTTAATATTCTTCTTGTGTACCTGTTGAGACACAAATTTTGTTCTAAGGACACAAAATTATTGCTTTATTTCTGCTCTAAGGCTGGCCGCACACTAGACGATTTTAAGGCCGATTTTAAGGCCGATTTGCACCCCCAAACGATCGGGGGTGTGGCCTGATTCGCGGCTTCTCGCAAGCAATTTTTTGTGCAAAAATCCTCTATTGTATGGTGTCATTACGATTATTTAACTGCTCCCGACGAAGACGGAGCGTCCCCGAACTCAAACATGTTTGATATTTACAATTCTTGATCGGGTTGCCTCTGACGTGATAGCCAATGAGAGCGAGCAAGCGTCACCTACCGGATGTTGCGTGCTTCTACAGCTGAAACTTGGCAGCCACAAACATGCTATGAAAGCAGAGAACATCACCCATATTCTTTTCTATACTTTGTTTTTCACACTGAAACAGAACACGCGCCAGGAGAGCCAGCTGACAACATTGATTGTCCTCTATTTGTTTTTTTCTCTAATCAACTTCTCTAGTTTGATCTCGCGAGTGTCCGTGAGATCACGTGTCACTGTGAAACCGTTCCTAAAATCGACAAGTGTGTGGTCTCGCGGTCTGGTCGAATCGCCTAGTGTGTGCGTTCAGAGGGTTATTATAAGGCTAAAAATTGGTTGAACTGTCTTCATGTCTGTGGTCTCCCATGGTTTTAAAATCATTTAAGATTTGAAAATCTTCTAGTGTGCGGCCAGCCTAAGAGCAGCCAGAAGTCATTATAAATCAAAAAATAAATGCATTTTCATTTTAGTATTTTTTTTTTCTGATGTGCACTGTAAGCAAAACAGGTGAAATGGTGTTTATAATTGTGTTCATAGGGAATTTTGACAAAATCACTGACCTTAGTGAACAGTTAATCATTAATTTAATTCTTTTGAATAGGGATTCCTTTCTGTTGCATCATTCTCTGAAAGGGGTTTCCCAGGTTCGCTCATTCCTTGGAGGCCTGATGTCTTGGGAAGCCAGTTGTGCATTGTCTGATGAAGAAACCAAGCAGATTTATATAACAGAAGAACAAAGCCAAGTTGAAAAATCAGCTGTCTGCAAACATTTTATTTACACTATTCTCTCAGCCACCAGGTGGGGTATTCCCAAAACTCTTCCTGGCTTTGTGTTATTACTTTTAATAATAACATGCACATTATACATATATTGATTTTGTGATTGTGATTACAGTCTGGATAAATAAAATATTACATATTGGAATGAAAACTTAAATGGAAAAGGAAAGAAGTGAGAGTAGACTGGTTAGGTTTCATAATAGGCAAACGTGGTTACAGATATAATAATATAATATAATATTGAATTATGCAACAGAGTGATATTCCATTTTGGAATGATCTAATGTATTTTGTTGTGTAAAGGCAGTCTCTGTGCCATTTAGAAAGTGGTTTGAAAAGGATTTCAGTCTCTTGTTTGAGGAAGAGGTCAAAAGGTCTCAAAAGGGAGTCTGTTTTTTAGCTCTAAGTCTTGGCAGGGGAATCACCCGCATTTGTCTTCAGTCATGATTCTTCTTGTGATAGTTGGAATGTGCCATCTTCTGGCCCATTTATCTTGGGTTAACTGCTTAAATTGGCTGTGCTGGATGGGGCTTTCTTAACTCATACAATAGTCTATGGAGGAGGAATGAGGTAATGCAGACTTGCTGGTTCCACATTGACAGGGTCTCTTATTTTACGATCCTGGAGTGTTGAATTGGGCCTCTTGTGAAATTCTGCTTCTTGCTCTGTTTTGGTGTAGTTCTGAAAATGATTTTATGTAAGGTCCTACACATTACTATTCAAAAGTGTGGAGTTGATTTTTTTTTTTTCTTAGTGCTCACCATGGCTGCATGTATTTGTTCAAAAAATACAATTAAAATTGAAACATTGTAAAATAATGTTTTCTTTTTTAAATGTTTTAAAATATAATCATTATTATTATTATCAGTGTAATTTTTTTTATTTTGTGGAAAAAGTGATACATTTTTCAGGATTCTTTGAATAGAAATCTTTTGTAACATTAGAAATAACTTATATATTATAAATACTGTCACTTTTGATCAATTTAATACATCCTTGATGAATAAAAGTATTAATTTCTTAAAAAGAATGTGACCCCACACTTTTAAAGGTTAGTGTACATTACAAGCTTTCATTGATAAGTTTATGTAGAAATGATAAAAGGTTGTTTTTAAACGATACAATGAATAAGAAAACAATATCCTTTTGATCACGTTTGGCAGGTCTGAAGATCTACAATTGATTTCTTACGTCTTCAACGGGCAGATAAACACTGCATGCTTTAAAGAACAGATACTACACCTTATTCTTTTTAATGTCTTGAATGACAAGATCAAATAGATTCCTATCTATCTGTTCTTAACGCTCCACAGGGAACAAAGGGGATTACACCACAGGCTGCACCCCGCCATGGAAATGAGCCTGCTTCACTTGTCTGTGCGTGATGATAAAAGGCAGACCAAAGATGCTCCATTAGGTCTAGCAGTCAAATATTCAAGTGTGATTGGGAAAACTGGCCACCTAAGTCTTAATATCAGATGTTAACAGGGCCTTCATCACTTGAAAGACAAGTTTGCAGTCTCTAGGACTCTAGGTCTTACACCCCACAGAAAACAAAGGAGATTATCGTTCACACCATCTTGCAAGTCGTTTACTGCTTGGATACTTATCACGTAGCAGTTAGTGTGTTCATTTGATCCTGATGAGTCTTTAAAGCCTTTGAAGCCTGGCATTTAAAATAATAGTCAGGAAAATCGACTTTTTCGAAATGGAACCGTTTACTGAGCGTTTAGACAAAATATTTCAAGGTACATTAAAATAAAGTTTTTCATATGTTTTTTTTTTTGTTGAGTATGATTTTTGATATATATGAATCATAGTGTGATACAGAGGAAACTCGTATTCAGGGAGGTTAAAAACACTTAAATTTCATTCAGAGGCCAAAACTAAACAAAACTATGCAATTTGGTGCAGTTGCTGATAATGGCCACAAAGCAAGATGAAATGATTTGTAATAGTAAAACAATGAGATCTTTATAATAGTATTGTAAAATCCTGAACTTACATTTAGATGCTGTTAGATCTGGCCAGATGAGAATATTATATCAAAGATCAATTTATTGTATAAGGAATAACATATTTTAATAAAATAAGAAGTAAATGACTTTTTAATAAACCTGAGAATACTGATAATGATAACAATGTATTGTTAATGCTCTGATTATGGTATTTAGTTAAAAAGAGAAAGTAATCAGCAGGGTCCTGAGAACTGCAGAATGCTGAACTCTAGTGAAGAATTAACAGTTTTTATCCATACATCTACAAGCCCAAGATGGAGAGAGAAAGTCCCTTTGAGGCCCCTCTGACCTATGTTGAACTTATCTATTGCTCACCACCCTACATAGGTTATAAAACATTGATGCAAAATCGAATCCACGTCAGACGGTTGAGTTGAAGGAATATGCACATTTATTTAAAAGTTTCAAAAAGGAGAACTATAAATCATAATTTGAAAATGAAACATTAAATTTTAATAATCATATGCAATGACAGCATCCTACAAATTAACTGTTAGTACAAGTTTAGTTAAGACCCATTATAAGTCAAACCGAACATATCTAGAACCATCTGAAAAGATTAAAATCAATCTGGAATTAATAAAGATCATCTGGAATGAATAACTACCACCTGGAAGGAATAACAACAATCTGAAGAGAATAAAAACCTTCATAAAAGATCTTAAGTTTGAGGTGCACCCGAACAGTTATAGAGTTGTTCTGCTTGTACACCAGTATAAAGGACTAAAACATATAATTCACAATCCTAATATCCATAAACAGTTCACAATCAACCGCTGTATAGTTACCTCGTGTCTGGATGGATATGATTGGAAGTTTCAGGTCCTTTTCCCCAGTGTCCGTCCTAGCTCAGTCAGGTTCAGACCACTTGAAGCTCGACAGGGTAGTATTCAGGTTCAGATAACTGGTTATTACTAATGAAGCACTCAGAGCCTTGTTTTAAAGATTTAACGAATCACCAATACAATGGTTTCGTTTTGGCAATACAATGGTCTCCTTCTGCCAATGCCTGCGACTGCCTCCTCCTTGAAAACAGGAAGCATGATCTTTGTCACAGAGGCTGAATCAAACAAGTATCAAAAGTTTAAACAGAGAGAAAATAAAGATTAAAAAAATACATCACTTCTAGATAGCAAGCATGTCTAGTTCTATTTTCAATTATAGGGTAAATAGTGACACCTTCTATGAGCCCTGCTTAAGCACATATACCATAAACTGCAATGTAACACCTCTAGCAGGTGTGATCAGATTCTAAGTAACGGTTCAGCTAGAAGTTCCATCTCGCACCCACGTCACGAGATGCATCCCCTTGCTCTTAACCGCTCTTTTACAAAATAAGCAAAGCAACTACATAGCAGATAAAAACCACAGAGCACTCAACATCTGTGCCCCTAAAATGAGATATACCCTCAAACACTTTTTTGACATTTACTCTTTTAACACAGGAGACTGAAAATCCATTTTCTCTAAATCATTCATTAACATTTGTAATTCCTTTGAAAAACCCTGCAATTCCATCACTTCTTTTATTAACTTTGCAACCCTTTTATTCATCGTTTCTTGTTTCCGTATCAGCTTCAGAATTGCTTTCATTTTGAGGATGATCTTTGGATCCCCCAGCTCTCTCCTGGGCCCGCCTGCGACGTTCCTTCTTCTGTTTCTTGATCTCTCTACTCCAGTCTCGTTGCATTCCTTGAACTAAAAAAATCGTCAAAATCAATTTCTATGTTGTCTGACTGGTTAGTATAGTTTCTGTTAGCGGATCGATCAAGGAATAGCATATTAGGCAGGTAGGGATCTGATGTGACAGAGTGAAGCCAAAAAAAGAGAAATAGAAAGGAGAATGAAAGGAAATAGAAGTAAAGAGGGGTGCAGTACATTCTCTTCTTATACACTTGCAAGATCAGATATGCAGATTAAGTGTACAAAGGCCAATGTGCTAAGCTGTTTCTATGCATCAGAGGGGCAGAAAAGCTCTGTTCTTCATCAAATGTAACGTTCCAAAGTTCAGTCATGACCAAATACATCGTGACCTTCAAATAAGATTAGCTTGTGGTTTCTCACCCCCCATGGACCAAAATGATATCTCTTTTAGTAGTTCAGACAGCCCTGCAAGTCTGACAGCTGTTCCGATAAATATAAAACCTGTCTTTTTTTTTCTTTTCTTTTTTTTCAGACAGCAAGTGTCTTTATGCTCATTGTGTGTTAAACAACCTCATTAATATTTCAAAAACATAGAATCATAATAGTGGATTAGATACATAATTATAAAAAGTAATTTTGTTCATCATTGTTAATATATTGTTAATATTGAAATAACTCAAGAAATAATTCATAAAACATTTCATAATACATAAGATATATCTGAATATGCAATTTCTCAAAGTTCGATTCACCAAACATACAATAACATGAAAGCTTGTTTGTCACATTTATATCTCAGAGATTCTGAGGGGGAAAAAAATGTCAGAATTGTGAAATTTAAACTTGCAATAGTGAGGAAAAAAGTTAGAATTGTGAGAGAATTGAGAATTGTGAGAGCAATTGCCTTTCTGTTTTTTATTCTATGGTGAGAAAAAACCTGAATTGTGAGATGTAAATGCAGAATTGAAAAAGGTAAACTCAAAATTGTGTCAGAATTCTGAGTTTATATTTCGAAATTCAAACTTTTTTCTCTGAATTGTCTATGTCTGAACTGTAAAATATAAACCCAGAATTGTGAGAAAAAAATGTCAGGATTGTGTGCGAAATGTCACAATTACCTTTTTTATATTATATATATTTTTTATGCCATGGCAGAAATTGGTTTCCATATTAACAGGTGAAGGTGACCCTGATAATCTGCAGCAGATCTGAGGAGATAGGTTCTTGTGGTTTTGAGATGCTTGATATGAGATAGCAGATCATGCATTACCTCTTGTCTGCAGAAATACAATTTTGCATGTCAAATATGATACAGTAGGCTTTATAAGGGTTAACAAGTATTATGTAATGCTCATCACACATATATGAAAATGTGCATCAAAGTTGTCAAATTTCTGTTTGAAAGTACTTTGACAAATGATTCTTTAAGCATTATATATTGTAGTAATGTTTGTTAGTGAACATTAGTATAAAGTGGTTTTATTAAAATTGATGTCTTTGATTTAATGGCAGTTTTAATGTTTATCAGATGAGGTGACACGTGATTTTGCATATGGAGAGACAGACTCTTTGGTAAGGAGATGCCGTCTGCTACCATGGCTGTCTGATGAGCTTGAGGCCGTGAGCGATGACGTCCAAGAGCCATCTGACCTTTACTATGAAGTTAGTGAATTTAATTATCCTTAAAATATTGTTTGCTTTGGAAATGTTTTTCTATGTGGATTCTTATTGGCTGTTGGCATGTATTAAACTGCCATTGTATTAAACTGCCAACCATTTTCTCTCTACACCACTACATTTTCCAGACAATTCTGCAGGAGAACAAAGAGAAGCTTCCTATAGACATCCAGCCTTACTGTGTACCAGATGGAAAAATGTTGAAGTAAGTTATTGTGTTAAATTTCAGTTCTTGTTTTATTGTGTTTTTTGCAACTTTAAAGTTTGTTTTCTTCCTAAAGTCAAAACGTCTTGTTTCCATGTCAAAAGTTCAAGTGTCTAACCTTTTTATTCACATTTTAATCATTAATCATTAATCATTCATATTTCAATCATTTTAATCATTCATATTCCAAGTTAAGTTTTGTATAATTTTGTTAGTTGATTTAATTTCCATAAATGGATATGTTCTCTGTATAAAAGGTTGAAAATAGTAAAAAAAAAAAAAAAAAAGCAGCCTGTGTGTGTTGAGAACAAAATTGCCCCTAAAAGTGATTATTTTTATCGTAATCATTTATTTTATTTTATTTTATTTTATTTTACTTTATTTAAAAATGTTAAATCTTTTATTTTAGGATTAGTAAGTGTGTGTGTGTGTGTGTGTGTGTGTGTGTGTGTGTTTAGAAGTGTAATTGAGGGCCTGGAACATGTCAGTGCATGCAATAATTTATAGCCCCTAATGAATATCTATAAATCTTGGGTCACAAACTCAGCAGTTTGTGTTCTCAATCTAGATATAAACATTCCTCCTCCTGCAAGGCTGGCAAGGCTTAAAAAAATCTTCAAAGCTGTCAAGTATTTAGATAAAACACAGAGATTCAGCCCTAAAGGATAAGCAAGTATACTGGATGGCACCAAAAATTTGAAGCAGAAGTAATCACTTTACCCTCAGGCAACCACAAAATTCACTTTACTGCTCAACACACACTCTTATGTGGTGTGTACCATTTACTCTGTGGGTGCTTTCTCTATCACATTCTGGTTCATGCAACTTATGGTTTAACTCATGCTTGCTGCTTATGTAATATTTGGAGCCTTGAATATCTGGGCTAGAGCCAGCTGTCCTACAAATTTTAGAAGCCGAAGAGTAAATAGAAAATTCTTATGCTCATGCGTATTCTTATTAAAGTATATAGATATCAGCTAGAATAGTACATGTATTTAAATAGTTACATAATATAGAGAACATGTAAACACTTTGACTGGAACGGGTGGAAAGTGCATTAAGCATTTCTTATTCACTATGTGTGTGTATTCACTTGGTTGCCATTTCCTGTGTGCACAAATCAGGGTCTACACTGAGATGAAGCAGGTTTTAGACCATCTGAAACATCCACGTTTCCAGTTCACCGAAAATGAGGAAGAAGCGGACATAATCTGGACCTTCTCCCATATCCGAGATTATCGGTGAGCATGTTTATGCTTACACACCCTTCAGACCTATTTTCTTGTTTTACTTGTGATTTTTGTTGTTTTGCCCAACTGATTCATTTACTCTTAGAAAACTGAGTGAGGAACGGCCTCATGTCCTGCTAAACCAGTTCCCCTGTGAGACAGTGCTGACCACTAAAGACTGCCTGGCTTCTGTGGCACGGAGGGCCAGGGGAGGTCAGGGGGCTCCATGGCTCCCCAAAACCTTTAATCTACAGACTGAGCTCCCTCAGTTTACCAGACATTACCTACAGAGACAGGAGAGGTGGGTGTCTGTTTGATCATAGTGCCGGGAAAAAAAATATTTAAGGGATTGTGGTAGAAATTTTCACAAAATATGTTGTCTAACTAAAGGTGCTTGGATAAAACATACTTTATTGGAGAAATGTCTAGGAGTCATGAAAATAGTGAACAAAAAAGTGCACACACATTTATATTTAAAAATGACATGATTGCACAGACTAGGCAGACTTCTTAATCATGAGACAGATCTAGTTATTGCATAAGCTTGTCTGACTTCCTGCTGTGGATTATGTTAGATGCACTTTTGACCTTCCTAGACATGCAAAGTAAATTTCAACATTTTGGATTTCAACACAAGCATAAAATGTAAAATAGGAATAATCTCTATCCACAGCCTACTGCTTATTTCTGCTAAGATTTCAGTGATATGTGAGTTTCCAGTGTAATATTTTGCCATTGTAAACTATGATAGTTGCATTCTTTCTGCCCTATGTCTAATAACTACTAATTATATTATATTAGTATATTATATACAATATTAACTATAGTAAATGTATCATTTCAGTATATTATATTTAAACAGAATGTTTTAGAAATGAGTTCCAGAAACTTTAAATATACCAGAAACTTTAAATATAGTGTGGGTTTAATTTTCTGGTGAGTTTTCTCACAATTTCTATGCACATTTTTAAAGAATCCATTTCACACTCCATCAAGGAATTTCCATGTCTGGATGCAATGCAAATGAACATTGTACACAAAATACAAATCAGTCTGATTAATATGGCATTTTGCATAAAAGATGGCTCCAAAGCGAAGTCTGAAATATTAAGCTTCAGTATTATGCCTAATATTATTTGTAGCGTATAATTAAGGTGACAGTATGTCCTCTTTTTCCCGGAAGTTTACTGGCTGGGATTTTTAAATTGCCTCAAATGTCTGGCTTTTGGCTTTGTTTTCTTATTGTTTTCATACTTGCTCAAGGTAATGATGGAAAAGTAGTTTTATCAAAAGCATGCAGCCATTATTTGTCATATCCAGAAATGTTCAGCATTTTTGGCCTGGTGCTCTCAGTTGTCCCTCACTCAGGAATACATAGCCATGGGAAGAAATGACCACAGACACGAGTTCTTTGTTCAGGCTTCTTCAGAGGTTTATTGCTCAGGGAGGGTATATACTAAACACTAGGGGTGTCGAAATTAATCGTTGCAATGCAATACGGACGTGGACAATTCTGCATCGATGCAGTAATAGACCATAATGGATTATAGGCTATTACGTCATTCGCATACGCGCTTGTCACGCGAGTAGTTAAAATGCACTGTGAGATGCGTGTGCAGTGCTTGACAGTGCTTCCACTCGCTGTTATTTTAGTCTTTTACTTTAGATACGCTTTCATTTCTGCCGTTTGGAATGCAGTCCGTATTAGATGCACGAAACTCACATACTGACAGACTTGCACGTGCGCTTTTTTGTGTTTGTCCTGAAGCTCGAGGCTGCAGTTAAATGCACTTGCATCTACTTTTATGATGCGAAATTGATCTAAACAGTCAGTTGTTTTCAGACCAAGACAAAACACCTGATATGTGGAAATAGATCTGTGCATTAGTGTGAATGCAGTCTATTAAAGCTGCCAGTGTCTATGATCTCATCAGTAATAATCAAATGGCAATAATGCTGAGGAAAAAAGAAAAACCCATAACTATGATTATCTGTAAACTTTCGATACTTAAAGCACTCCCAGATACTAAAAGTGCTTTTTGTTTATCACTTGTAATTGTCTCCCCACCCCCTTATTACTTTATATTTGCTTGTATGTTTTGAAGCTATATTTACTTTTAATTCTTAACAATAATTAATTAATTATATATTATTTTATTATATTATTATTATTATTATTTTAAAAAGTAGCCTGCTTATATCATTTAATAAAAATGAACAAAATAAATTTGATATAATTGTGATGCATCGTGATATCGAATTGAATCGAATCGTTGACATGATAATCGTAATCGAATTGAATCGTGAAACCAGTGCCGATTCACACCCCTACTAAAGACCTGAAAAAGTTACCGAAGACAATAGTTGCACAAATGCAAATGCATAGAGAAAACGCTTATCGACTTCAAGGTTGAGTAGCTAGGCTCTTTACTCTTATCAGGTACTGTTCCCAAAACAGACAGATACTGGGTGCATTTTCACAAAGAGAGAAGTTAAGGCAATATTTAACTTTTAATGTTTGAAAGGAAGAACAAGTAAAAGCCCAATAATGAGTTGGCCACATATGCTCAAGACCCTTCTATTCACCTTGGACCTAGGTTTGTTAAGAGGGTTTTGGGAAGTACAGATGTGTTTACCATGTGTTTTAGCATATGGTAAGGATCTTTTGAAATAAGGAAAGGTTGCATTACAGTAATAGTGAGAATCTAAGGCTTAGAGTACTAGTGTGGATTAAAGCTATAACTAACAAGTCAAATATCATTCAATCAATAAAATCTAATGGGTTAAATACTGATTAATAACTTGATTAAATATGTATTGAAGATATATATTGAAAGGATATAAGTGGAAGCGGTCGTGGATCCGATAATCCACCTTTTCAAGGTAAAGAATGTTCAGGGATACAGAGTACCAAGGGATATGTTATGTCTCCAGACACAGATAAGGAGCAGGGAGGGGGAGAAGTGGTATGCACAATAGACACAGCCAGTACTTTGCTATTTAACTGAGAACCGAAAGCAAGTTTTTATGCTCATAATCAATCAGTCATGGTGTGCAAGAAGATGGGATCTGCAGAGTGTAAGAATTAGCTCTTCATTTAAGCTTTTATTTTGAATTTTAGCTTTAGGAAATCGAATCGTAGAGATTCGATATTGATTTGATTAATTGATATTAATCAAAACGTATAATTTATACTTTATTAACGACTCGTCCAGCGAATCGTTAAGATCAGTATATCTCAGCAATTCTGTTTATTTTGTGGCGTTAATAATAATACAGAATTGGTTGGGTAAATTTTTGAGCATAGGTAACAAGATCTTTGGCAAATAGTTTCAAACTTGAAAATTCAACCCGCTCAGCAAGACATGGAGATTGTTTGCTTGTTTACTTGCTTTAAGTTGAGTTGACAGCTGGCTTGTTCCTGGATGGCTGCTTGAGGGAACCCCGAAGGCTGGTTGACTGCTGATGTGTAGTTGCTGCGTGATCTCACTGGAAAAGCCCTCCTGTGAGTGGTTGGCTTACTGGTGATGCAAGAGTGGCAACGCTTTGAAGTTCTTTTAGAGTTCTTGCGCGGCTTCAGGCTTTGAAAGTTTCTTCGGTCAGGAGTTTGACGGAGTGTTGAAGTCTTGGATGATCGACCTGATGTTATGGCTGAGAATGCTTCGCAGGGCGATCAGTGAAAGCGAAGCCAAAGTTTTCAAGCAGCGAGCCAAAGTTTTCAAGCAAGCGAGCAGCCTTTATGTCACGGAGTTTTAACAGGCTGAATTCTGTCCATCCCATTCGTTGTTTGATCCAATCACATTGTCTCTGTAGTGCGGAGCCCCACCCCATATGGTTCCTTGTCCGTGCATACATTAGATGCTAGTAAATTTTGTTACATGGAGAAAATATCCTAGCAGATTTCTATAAAGTGTTGTAATCACACATTATGATGCTAAAGGTCAACTTTCATCTACACCAACTTCTTGCTTACGAAACCAGCTCTCATTCAACATCAAACAACAGGTATTTGGCATACACACAGTACATCTACTACTTTTATCTACTACCCAGGTTAAGGCATAGATTAAAATATCCTAAATCCTAATAACCACACCAAGCATATGATAATAAACACTAGTGATCTGTTTACAGGGAAAAGTTATACTTCACAGGTCAAGAAAATACCATAGGTTCCAATACACAGCAAGCTTATAAATGACATAAAATATGACCTTAATATATATTGTCTCTTGAGTATATTGCTTTAATAGCAGCAGTAATTACTGGTTGTCTTGTTAAAAATCCTTTATGCAAGTTTGAGTCTCTTTGTCCTGCCAAAGAAGAAGAAAAGGTGCGTTCCTTTGGAATGCCAGAGGACGAAAGGGGAGCTGTCCGGGGGTCGTGAGAATGTCATGTTGTGTGGATCTGGTGATTTTATTAGCTCGGACGGAGCTGTAAGTCAGTCGTTTATGTTTATCAAATTAGTAGTTTATGGTAAAAGGGTCAGGGGTATCGTGAGCCATCTGTTTTTGGAACTTCTCCAGATAAGCAGTTCTTTGTTCTTTAGACTGTTATTTATGCCGAAGTTAGTCAGGAGCAACGCTTAGGTTCTATGCTTAAATCCGTGCAGATGTGCGGTCCTTCTTTCCTCAATCTATCATTGTTTTATGGGTCTCATGAGCAGATAGTAGAACAGGACAGGAAGCTGGTCAGACAATTGGGCACGGTGCTGGTCATTTTATTAATTTTACGACCATAGCATGGAGGGGAAGGTTCCTTGGAATGTGCCGAGTTGAGATTATATGTGTGTGTCCTTTTTGACCAGGTTCTACAAGAGAACAGTCAAAACAATGCAAATATCCATACATATAATGTATGAGGACTCTGAAGAGCACGTCAATAAAATAACAAAGCCAAAATCTGGACATTTTGGGCAATTTAGAAGTCCTGGCTAGGATATGTCTGGGGAAAAGAGGACGTATGGTCATGTCCAGGGAAAAGTGGATGTATAATCTTTGTCAATAGAGCTGTTGGTTTAAGACATTAATTTGTGATTGTGCCATCTTCAATTGCATGCAGTTGCTGACAAGATATGAGGGCAAAAATACCCCTTTATGGGTGTTTATATTTATGGGTATTTATATTATCGTATCAATATCACACGAGCAAGAGTGCTGTTTTTTCTCAAATATCTGCATGATTGTAAATGTGATTTTGATTTTATACAACAGTTCAACAAAAAAGTAGTATATATGGTTACATTTTAGACACAATATAGTCTGTTTTGCTCAATTTTGCCAGCGGAAATAGTTTCAAAGCCACAGAAGAACTTGTGCCTTTCCAAGCAATACACAGCAATGTTTTATTACTGAATGAATCCATGTTTTGAAGTAATTGAGTGATTTAATGACCCATTCATAAAGACAGTCACTTGCTTCGTTTCTTAATGAATCAGCCGTTTGAATGACTGAACGACTCTCTCATTAAGGCCCTGTTTACACCTGGTATTAAGATGCGTTTTGGTCAGTCAGATCCAGTGCCAGGGCCAGTGTATGTGGACTTTTTCTGATCTTTCAATCTAAGTTTGTGAAATAATACATATGAGCAATTTACATATGAGCTGAACATGTTTTGTTTGTTTTGGGTTTTTGTTTTCCCCAAACCTTTTTTTAAAACGTTTACTGCATGGATAAAAATTTCTGCTACATGTATCAGTCAAAAGTACGCTGAAAGAGAGAGAGAAGACATTAGTCATCTATAAGTTGTCAGCAAATCCTTAAATTTTTACAGTTATTCAGAACAGAATAGGATAAAAATCAGAAAAATATAAGTAGCTATACAATTATAGTACAAAATTATATATACAATTATGAAATAAAACACAAATTATAATGGCATTCATTATAACATAGGCCAATAAACATCTAGCAATGCTATAAATGATATGTTGTGTATGCACGGGAGTCGCTAGTTTCAAAAATTATTATAAATGAAACCAGATTCGATTTTAATAACCATCATCATTTAATCATCTTACAAGATTTCTGAGTAAAATACTTCTACTTTAAAGAAATGACAAACCACAAACAGGCCTGACCACTAGAGCAAAGATGCAAGAGGAGAAGTCAGGAAGTTCATACACTTTCATACCTATGGTAAGTTAAATATGATAAGCATAATAAGCATAGGGTAAAGCTCTGTTCACACAGAGAACGATAACTTTAAAATAACACTAAAAAGATAACTATTTTAGTGTCCACACCAGCGAACGCGATCGTCTGTTTATTCCATCTCACGCTCATCTGCTGCTTTAAATACTCAAGCTCGTGACAGCAGGATGGATTCTGATTGGGTGTCAATGTTTTTATCGTTCATCAGCTGGGAAAAAAAACGTTCTGAAAGTGATTCCAACGATATTGTTTCTCTGTGCCTTTATCGTTATAGCTGTGGTGTGGACTCTGCTATTCTTTAACATTGAGAACGATTTTTAGAACTATATCTTTATCATTATCTTTATCGTTATCGTCCTTGGTGTGAACGGGCCTTAAGCCCTTACATTCTTGTTGACTATGCACTTTGCACCAGAGGGGTCGTGTTGACCTTGCAGCATCCTAAGTTGCAAAACTTACACAGAAATTGTGACTTTAGACACCTTTGGATTCTAAAATAAGCTAGACAAGCTGTTTCTTGACATGTTGCAGAAACATCTTGTACTTCAGTTTCAGAGAAAAACATCAAATCTTCTTTCTTGTGATATAACTTGGAAGATAAAGAATAGTTTTGCTGAAATTACAAAAACAAAGGCAGGCACGTCTGTCCTGATGCTAGATTTGTTGACAGAAGAAATTGATCTTTAGAGCAAAGGTTGAAAAAAAATAGCTTGAGCAACATTCTTATCATAGGATACATGTATAATGTAAAACATAGATATATATTGGATATATGAATAGACTGAAAAGTAATAATCCTCTGGAAGTGGTCCAAAGTGGACAAGCTCACTTGAGATCGGATCTTAATACCAGGGGTAAACGGGGCCTAAGGCAGTGACTTGATCAGTTAGATTAATTAATCAGCACATCCTGTAATTAATTAGATAAAAAATGTAATTTCTTGAAAGCCTTATTTGTCAATGATAATTTCAGAGGACTGGATAACCACTGGATCTGCAAACCTTGGAACCTGGCCCGTGGTCTGGACACACACATTACGAACAACCTCAACTACATAATCAGACAGCGAGAGAGCACCCCAAAGGTATACATGCACACACAAGACCGCCACTTATCCCACAGTCTGTGCCCACAGAATTACGTGAAAAGTATGGCTTAGAGTTGTCACAATCATTTGTTCCACAGATCTGGACTTGTAGACAACTTAGCAACTTTAAAAACTGTTTTATGAAAGTGTGGTGGTTTCTGCCACTTTTGTGAGAAATCACACCCGAAGTCTTGAGGTTTTGATGCTGGAAGATAGACTTTATTAACAGAGATAATGAAGCCAAGAGACTCTGCTAAGAATCTATGTGTGCACACTCTTTTATACAGTTTTTCCTCAAGGCGTGTTCAATACATTTCATTCATTCTTTATTGTTTCTCAACTTTTTTACCTTTTTTGGCTGACTCCAATCTGCTTTTTAGGAAGTAGACAGGAAGCCTCAATTTATGTTAAGCTGAACAAGGAGGCCTCAGTATATATTTTGTCAAATGTCAAAATAGGATGTGCAGCTTCACCATATACTGTATTTTTGTAATGATTGCACATTCCATTCTCTTGCAGGCCTCTATACACACAGGCAAATATGTGATTATAATAGTAGAATAACATGATACATATTATCAAGTATTCCATATTATCCATATTCACATTGATTATACCTTATTAATTCATATTTAGATAAATAAAAGTCTTTTGGAAACATGTCAGATGTTTTATCAGCTGAACAATTGCTGTGTTGTTAAAGGAATAGTTCACCCCAAAAATGTAGAAAATATACTCACCCTCTGCAGGGCCGGATTATCCATAGACGGGATTGGGCGAGTGCCCTTGGGCACCAGCCAATAGGGGGACACTAAGTGATTAAGATAATGACTAGGCCTTTAAAATATTTTTCATGTTTTGTATATATATTTTTTTGCAAGAAGAGATACACATACATACAAATGAACAGTTAATGATTCAATATATACTTAGAAAATATAAAATATATGCATATAAAGAATTGCGATTGGGTCAGGTCACAGTGTATTTGCCCCCTCCCCCCAGCTAGAGTCGAGCCCGCTGATTTATAATATTAAATTCACGATGGAAAGGCAGCATCAGCTTAGCGGTTGTCTGAAACGTATATTAAAAAAAAGAGAAAGAAGATATCACGACACATAGCCAGGGTGACCATTTTAGTCGCATTTGCGACTGTAAAGTACTGTGTGCGACTATCAAAACATATTTATTAGGAGCACCTCTGCGACTGACCCGATCAGCATAGGCTACATTATTTGTGTTTGCGCTCAGGGGAGCTTCAAAGATTTCTGCGTGTTTTTGCAGCTTTGAGTAATGTATCGCAGACATATGTTGACTCCTTGAATGCAGTGTTAATCAGAATTCGCTCACTGCTCAAAATACTGGAGTTTTGTTCATTGCTGAGTTATGCAAGCTCACAAATCCTATCCTTATAACAAAGTATAGACAAGGTGTAATAAAGAGATTTGTTGTGCAGTGTAGGGAGCTTCATTGATTATAATGGAGCTTTGAGATCACGATGAACTGAAGTGAGTGACAGCTTTTAAAGATTAATAAGGGAGTTTGCAAATGTGGTATTAAATTAATACAGCAGTTCAATAAACAAAGTTAATAAGTGACGTACATTGTATGACTAACAATATTGCCTGATATTTCGTCAACGAAAATAGTTTCAAACAGTCACAGCTGAGCCGCATCTCCATTCAAAACACAGTGGTGTTTCGTTTATGAATGAACCTGCGTTTTTAAATGAATCTAGTGAGTCGATGATTCAATTACCCATTCACAAAGACAGTCACTTGCTTCGTTCCTGAATGAATCGGCTGTTCAAACGAATCAATTGAATGAATGATTCTGTCCTTCAAATGTGGTCACCCTAGGGCACTACACTGTGTTAATCCGGGCCTGACCCTCTGGCCATTCAAGATGTAGATGAGTTTGTTTCTCCATCAGAACAGATTTGGAAAAGTTTAGCATTTCTTCACATGGGTGCCGTCAAAATGAGAGTTCAAACAGCTAATAAAAACGTCATAATATTCCACACGACTCCAGTCCATCAATCTTGTGGAGTGAAAATCTGCGTATTTGTAAAAAAACTCATTTATCATTAAGAATTTTTGAATTTAAAATTGTTGCTTCCTCTATCCATAATATTTCTTCCTCTAGTGGAAAAAATCATCTAGTCTGAATCAGGAGAGAAATATGCACAGATCAAGCACAGTTTGCAAGCGAAAATAGTTCAAAACAAATATGTTGGTGGATTTTGATGCGGTTTTTTTTAAACTAAAGAAGCATTATTATGGATTATAGTATTTTGGACAGAAGCAAAGGTTTAAAGTTCAAATGCCTTAATTATGGATTTGTTTCTTATAAGCACAAGACATTGATTTGTTGGACTGGAGTTGTGTGGATTATTGTGATGTTTTATCAGACTCTCATTCTGATGGCACCAATTCACTGCAGAGGATCCTTTGTTTGGCGAATGATATAATGCTGAATTTCTCCAAATCTGTTCAGATGAACCAAAAAAAAGCTCATCTACATGTTGAACAGCCTGAGGATAAGTAAATTGTTTGCAAATTTTCATTTCTAGGTGAACTATTCCTTTAAACAACAGAATAATCCATTGAACACACTGTACTTCATTCCTGTCAAAAATTAAATCTGCCCTGACTAAAGTCTATTGAAGGAGAAGGACAAAAAGTTTGCCTGTTGTACTCCTCAAAAGAAGGTTGTTAGTTGATCATGGGGAGCTCCTCTCCTCTGCATATTTCCCACTAAGACACTCCCTGAAGGCTTGGTCTCAGTCACATTCAAAACAATCAACAGTCCCTTCAGGCAGACTATCCCCAAAGGCACTGAAACAAAACATAAGTAGAAAAAAAGTAGATTTAATGTAAAATAATTAACACAACACATAAAATCAGCTATACAAAAAGGTTTTTGCTATGCTATTCTTTTTATAAAATAATTAATTCATTTTTTTGGCGATCACATTGTTTCCGCCTTCTCACATTCATTTTTTTCCTCAGTAGTCTTTGACGTCATTGCTTTTGCTTGTGATTTTCTCACCTCGTCTGTACTTTCTTGTTCCCTTTTAGTAACATTTATATCAAGATGGAAACAATTGAGCTTTTTTGTCTTTGTTTCACACTCATTTGTTTATCATTTTGTTTATCACTCATTTATATATCTTATATTTTAAGCAAAGGAAATCAAATACATAGTAACTTTTAAACCAAGCCAAAAAAACATCCAAGCAATTCTTCACATGAACAGCACTTCTTACAACATGTTTAAAGCATTTCTTGTATAATTTTAAAGCACTTCTTTTGTTCACATCAAAATGATGTTGCTCTTTACAAGCCTTATTGTGCAGTGTTACCATGTTTTCCTATTAAAGTTTCTTCTTAGATTTAGTATATGCGTATTGGAATATTTTTGTCTAAGGTATAGTAAACAAGTGTAGAAGTAGTTTGTTGTTATGAAAGATAGAAGCATATTGAAGGCACCTTTGACAGTGACTGATGTAAGGTGATTTCCACATGACAACAGTGAACGGTGTTGAGGATGTTGAAAGTAAATGATTATTAAACCACTGTCAGGTCATATGAAATATATGTGTCCCTGGGGGAACCCTTTGGTTCCTAGAAATGGTTAGTAAAACGTTATTTTTAAAAACACACCAACTAGCGAAAATCCACTATTAGTAAAAAAGGCTAAGAGGAGTGATATTTAATTGTGGAAAGCAGGACAGGTGAAACTTAAAAAAAAATGGACTACATGATCATTGGTCACTAAAACTGTCACACAGCTTAGTTCACTGCGATTCTTTTATAATAAATGAAGCATTACAATCCACAATTAAACTCTTATTTGCATTGTGTCTACACTTTGTTAGTTATAATGAGAGGATTTGTGAGTGAACAGAACCCGGCATTGAACAAAACTTTGACGTTTTGAGTGAAGAGTGGATTCTGTCTAACTGAAACATCTCTGGTTGGTCATTGCATTCATGAAATCAACAAATATATCTGTGATTGGCTGTAATGCTCAATGTTGCAAAAACACATTGTAAATTAAAACAAATGACCAGTGGAGATAATAATGGACTGCACTTTCCAAATGGTTTTTCTTTCAGCATATTAAAAACACCAGACGGATATGAAAACAATGCTAAAAACTTGATCTTTAATACTTTTATTCAGCAAGGATTTATCAAAATTACAGTAAAGACATTTATAATGTTACAAAAGTTTTCTATTTCAAATAAAGGCTGTTCTTTTGAGCTTTCTATTTATCAAAGTCTATCCTGAAAAAGTCAGTTTACACAAAATTATAAAGCAGCAACTCTGTTTTCAACATTGATAATGATAGATTATTAATTCATTTCTTGGTGCCGTCCAATAATTCTCAGTCCCCTCAAACAGCCGTGGAAATAGTAAGGAACACAAAGTCTCTGTCCACAAACTTCTTCAGAGTTTTTGTTCAAGCATCAGCTTTTATACATTGTCGAGGGGGTGGTGTATTGCTTGACCAATAAGGATTATACATTACATCATCGACTTTATATGGTTAAAAAAAAAAAAGTGTCCTGGAAGCAGAAATCCAGTCCAGGATAATTCTTTTCTAGGCTGATTTCCAAGAGCAATACATGCTTGCAGAAGTTATGTATAAAAACAGATGTGTTTGGACCAAATTCCTAATCTCCATTCTTTTCTTGCTCTCCAGGGTTATTAGAGTTCATACACAGAAAGAGAGAGAGACAGAGATCAGGCTGAGATCAGATCATGTTTCTTGAGCAGCAAATCAGCACATTAGAATGATTTGTGACACTGGAGACTGGAGTAATGATTCAGCTTTGACATCACAAGAATAAATTGCATATAAAATTCAAAAAGAAAACCATTAGTTTAAATTGTAATAATTTTTCACATTATTACTGTGACCATTAATGTATGTGTCTGAAGTGTGTTTTTACTTGTATATGTTGTTGTGGAAAAACACGGTCAGAAACTGAGCCTTTTAAAATTTTTATTCTTGCAAGAAGGTCAAACAGTACAGCAGTGAGTCCTGCTGAATCTGTGACCAACACAAGTGAGCATGCTTCTCTGGTTATATGCCCTTTGGCTCAATGTTTTCACTAGCAGTCTCCCTAATATTGCCATACATAGTTAAAAAAGTGAAAAAAACACGTGATATTTTGTCACGTAGCATCATCCCAGCTTTCTCATGATATCCTGTTTTCCTCAGCAAGCCAGAACTAGCGGATCATTGTGACATTTTCTCATAGCAGACCTTTCAGCTTAGTATTCGTATAACAATACATCAGAAGAAGAAACTTTGCAGTGGAATACACAGTAAATGTTAATAAACTTCCAAATGTGAATAGTATATGAGAGTTTTCCTTCTACAATGTCTGTGCAAAATTGCAAAAGCAATGACATTAGATATGTTCCCTCACACCCATCTGGAATTAACCTTGATGTGTCTCTCTCAGGTGGTGAGTAAGTACTTGGAGGACCCTGTGCTGTTTCACAGAGAGGAAGTGGGCATGGTGAAGTTTGACATCCGTTACATGGTGCTGCTGCGCTCTGTGGAACCTCTGCGTCTTTATGCATATGACGTCTTCTGGCTGCGTTTTGCTAACAAGTAAACCTTGTAGTGTCTTCCGCTGCGAGTTCAAAGAATCACACCCCGACTTGGAGTTTGGTGCCAGAAGAAAAGACTTTATTATCTACATAGCGAGAATATAGCCGAGATCCCTTCTGCAGAAGAGTCTCCCGAATGCTTTTGTGCTGTCTCTTTTATACAGTTTTTTTCTTTAAGGCGTGTTCCATACATTCCATATAGTTCTATTTATAAATAAAATCTGATACCTCCCTAGAGAGAAGGGGCTTCAACACGTGTTATGGTATATAAAAAGAAAGCCCCTTTAAGTTCTTCCAGCTGTTCCTGTCTGCATTTTACAGTCACGTATGCACGTTTTACTCAGTGGCCTACAAGTATAATGGAAGATTAAATAGATATATTAAAGGCAAGATTTACCCTGATTATACTTGATTAATTCATGCCTTGACTAATAAAACTCTTCTTCAACCTCCACGCATACACTCTACATCCTATAGACATACCTGAAAACCCTTTATCCACAGCAAATCATATAAATGTCATGTAATAAAATACTTGCTCACAGTTGAAATAGTTTTAAAACAGTGGGAATCCAGGTCAGCTGAAGTTAGGGAGATAACGGCAATGAATATCCTGTTTTGTTTTATAAATAACCATGTTTTGTTATACAACCCCAATTCCAGAAAAGTTGGGACATTTTGGGAAATGCCATAAAATCAAGAATTCTCTTTAACCTTTATTTAATTGATTAAAGTACAAAGAAACAATTTCCAATGTTTTCACTGGCCAACTTATTTTATTTTGTAAATGTAAACCAATTTTGATTTTAATGGCTACAGCACACTCCAAAAAAGTTGGGACAGAGGCATGTTTACCACTGTGTCAAATCACCTTTACTTTTAATTACACATTTTAATCATCTGGGAATTAAGAATGCTAATTTTTTTAAATTTTGCAAGCAAAATTTTTGCCCAGTCACACTTGATACAAGACTTCAGCTGCTCAAGTCCATAGTCATTGTTGTCTGATTCTCCTTTTCATGATGGGCCATACATTTTCAGTAGGAGACAGATCTGCTGGCCAGACAGTCACATCCACGTGTCTAAGAAACCACGCTGTTGTAGCACATGCAGAATGAGACCTGGCATTGTCTTGATCTAATAACCATAGCTTCCCATGAAAAATGTCATCTTGATGGCAGTGTGTGTCTCTGTGCAATCCCAATATATGCCTCCATGGTACCTTCACACATATGCAAGTCACCCATGCCGTTTGTACTGATGCATAACATGACAAATGTTTGCTTTTGCACCTGTCACTGATTGAAGTCTGGATGGTCTCTTTCATCTTTGGGACTGACAATTTGATGTCTGTTTTCCCCAAAAACAAGCTGAAATGTGGACTCGTCTGACCACAGCACACATTTTCACTGTCTTTTGGACAATCTAAGATGAGCTCTGGCACAGAGAACTCGCTGGCGTCTCTGCCTAGAATTGATGTATACAGGTGCATCTCAATAAATTAGAATGTCGTGGAAAAGTTTGTTTATTTCAGTAATTCAACTCAAATTGTGAAACTCGTGTATTAAATAAATTCAGTGCACACAGACTGAAGTAGTTTAAGTCTTTGGTTCTTTTAATTGTGATGATTTTGGCTCACATTTAACAAAAACCCACCAATTCGCTATCTCAGCAAATTAGAATACTTCATAAGACCAATAAAAAAAACATTTTTAGTGAATTGTTGGCCTTCTGGAAAGTATGTTCATTTACTGTATATGTACTCAAATACTTGGTAGGGGCTCCTTTTGCTTTAATTACTGTCTCAATTTGGCGTGGCATGGAGGTGATCAGTTTGTGGCACTGCTGAGGTGGTATGGAAGCCCAGGTTTCTTTGACAGTGGCCTTCAGCATATCTGCATTTTTTGGTCTCTTGTTTCTTATTTTCCTCTTGACAATACCCCATAGATTCTCTATGAGGTTCAGGTCTGGTGAGTTTGCTGGCCAGTCAAGCACACCAACACCATGGTCATTTAACCAACTTTTGGTGCTTTTGGCAGTGTGGGCAGGTGCCAAATCCTGGTGGAAAATGAAATCAGCATCTTTAAAAAGCTGGTCAGCAGAAGGAAGCATGAAGTGCTCCAAAATTTCTTGGTAAACTGGTGCAGTGACTTTGGTTTTCAAAAAACACAATGGACCAACACCAGCAGAAGACATTGCACTCCAAATCATCACAGACTGTGGAAACTTAACACTGGACTTCAAGCAACTTGGGCTATGAGCTTCTCTACCCTTCCTCCAGACTCTAGGACCTTGGTTTCCAAATGAAATACAAAACTTGCTCTCATCTCAGGGCTCGCAAAATTTCAAAATCCCTGGTAGCCCTTCGGGCAGGTAGTCTTCAGATTTTGGTAACCTGAAAATTAATTTAACTAGTCCAAAAAAAAAAAAACTTTTTTTTTTTTTTTTTTTAAAAAAGTCTAAATGTCAATCAAAAATATTTTCAATCAACAAATATGAAGGAAGGAATTTTATTTCACTATTTACAGGGTATCTGCAGAATTTTTAAAAATAACTTTAAGGCAATTTATGACCCATTTTAAGAGCTGCACAAGTAAAATGAACACAGTATGAGCAGGGTTGGACAATGTCTATGGTAACATACAGTATTAAGCCATAAAATGACATGATTTACAGTTCAGATACAGGTTTTCACAAAAACAAAAAATTTATACAACAGCATTTCAGCCTTTAGACCATTTTTATCAAAAGGGATAAATCAAGCATATAAATTATTATATTAATTTAAAACTAATAAATATTACTGTCTTGATTGTTTAGATTTTTAGAAGGCACATTAACTTCTTTCTCATTTACAACTCTTATGTTTTTGCTGCATAAAAACATGGGTCGATATTTGCATTGATCTGACCATAAACAGCAAGAAAGGCTTATTGGAAATGCAAATTCATTCTCTGGCACAAGGTGGCACTTTAGGAGCGGATTAATATAGCGGTTTCGCTCAGGGGAACTCCCTGTTAGCGGCTGTACACAAAGCAGCACCGTCCGCGCTCATAAACGCTGCTTTATCAGGCATTATAGGTAAGATGAAATAAAAATGCCAATGACACATTTCTGAGGACAGTCGGTTCCCTTCAGATACATTCACATAAAGACATCTGCGCCGCGTTTTGAATTGCAGCGTGCAGCGCTCATATTTATTCAATTGCATCATTGCCTTTTGAAGTTTAATCCAGCCGTATCGCCATTCTTGTCTTTCCGTCCCCAACTGTAAGACCTTTTGAAATTATAGTTAAGACGTTTCTTATACCATTTAACGTATTTAAAACTTTTTATGGCTTTACGTTTGATGCAACTAAATTGAAGAGTTTTTAAGGACCCGCAAGAGCCCTGTATTTTAGGTAGCCCGTCGGGCAGGGCGATGATACATTTTGGTAGCCCGACTGGAAAACACAATAGCCCCGGGACGTTGGGCTAGCGATTTTGCGAGCCCTGCATCTGAAAAGAGGACTTTGGACCACTGGGGAACAGTCCAGTTCTTCTTCTCCTTAGCCCAGGTAAGACGCCTCTGATGTTGTCTGTGGTTCAGGAGTGGCTTAACAAGAGGAATACGACAACTGTAGCCAAATTCCTTGACACGTCTGTGTGTGGTGGCTCTTGATGCCTTGACCCCAGCCTCAGTCCATTCCTTGTGAAGTTCACCCAAATTCTTGAATCGATTTTGCTTGACAATCCTCATAAGGCTGCGGTTCTCTCGGTTGGTTGTGCATCTTTTTCTTCCACACTTTTTCCTTCCGCTCAACTTTCTGTTAACATGCTTGGATACAGCACTCTGTGAACAGCCATCTTCTTTGGCAATGAATGTTTGTGGCTTACCCTCCTTGTGAAGGGTGTCAATGATTGTCTTCTGGACAACTGTCAGATCAGCAGTCTTCCCCATGATTGTGTAGTCTAGTGAACCAAACTGAGAGACCATTTTGAAGACTCAGGAAACCTTTGCAGGTGTTTTGAGTTGATTAGCTGATTGGCATGTCACCATATTCTAATTTGTTGAGATAGTGAATTGGTGGGTTTTTGTTAAATGTGAGCCAAAATCATCACAATTAAAAGAACCAAACACTTAAACTACTTCAGTCTGTGTGCATTGAATTTATTTAATACACGAGTTTCACAATTTGAGTTGAATTACTGAAATAAATGAACTTTTCAACGACATTCTAATTTGAGATGCACCTGTATTTAAAATACATTTATTTCATACTAAGTATAGTTCAAATCTATTAATGTATTTACTGATGTATCGCTCAAGACTTACTGATATAAAAGTTATATTTAAACTTTATTTGGAGTACTGCTTGTGCACGATGCCCATTTCTTAATATTAAGCCTAAAATGTGTTTTAATGCCACTATTGATGAGGACTGTATGATCTTTGAAAAATATTGGTCTTTAAATGCATGATTTTTAAAGCGTAACTGAAGTATACTTGCAACAGTTCCACTTTAGCATAATGAAGTATACTTATACGGTATATCTTTAGTTCCAGTTTATCTTTAGTTAGCACTACTTCCGCACAATTAAAGTGCATTAAATACAAAATTAGATGTTTCAGTTTAGCAGACTTCAAGTATACCAGTTTAGTATACTAAAAGTACTATTGCAGGGTATTTTTATTAAGTACATAAATATGTACATATATTTGTAGTATACCTAGCATAACACTTGGCAATTATTGTCATATTACCAAACTTGTTTCTATGCTTTTACATTGAGCATATAACACCATGTCTGCATACATAACTGCATTAAGATGCTTGTCTTTCTTTCCAGACCTTTCTCACTGGATCACTTTGATGACTATCAGAAGCACTACACTGTGATGAACTATGCTGCTGATGTGCAGCTCAAACAGGTACAAAAACTCTGCTTAGACTGTATGCTTGGCTCTGTAGAGTTGATCTCAGATCACTGATGGTTTTGTTTCCGGTCAGATTCACTATGATGAATTTATCCCCATGTTTGAGAGCCAGTATCCGCAGTATCCATGGAAACAGGTTGAGGTATGGCTTAATTCACTTTTCAGTCTGTTCATGTACACCACAGCACACAGTGGTTATGTTGTGAATTTAAGTTAACTTCTTTTCCAAAAAGTATTCAGCTGTGTATAGCATCAGTATTTGTGCACAGATTTCCAAAAGGCTTCTCACCTCAGGTTTCATGTTTTTATTTACAGTAAAACTCAATGAATTTAGCCATTGTGTTTTTTTTTTTTTTTTGGAAAGAATTAATACTTTTATTTAACAAGGATTCAATTAATTAAACATAAAAAATGTATCATGGTTTCCACAAAAATATTAAGCAGCACAGCTGTTTTTAATATTGATAATAATAATAAATATTTCTTGAGCTCTATATTAAGAGTGATTTCTGAAGAACCATGAGACATGAGACTGGAGTAATGGCTATGAAAAATCAGCTTTATAGGAATAAATTACGATTAAATATAATAATATGGAAAATATTTATTTTAAATTGTAAAAATAAAAAATTAAATTTCATAGTTACCCAAAAATGAAAATTCTGTCATTGATTACTCACTCTCATGTCGTTCCAAACCCATAAGACCTTCGTTCATCTTTGGAACACAAATTACGATGTTTTTGATGAAATCTGAGAGCTTTCTGACCCTGCATAGACCGCAAGGGAACTGAAACATTCAAGGCCCAGAAACATAGTAAGGACATCAATAAAATAGTCCATGTGAGCAGGGAAGAATTGTTGAATAAAGTCGTTAATTTTGTTTTCTTTGCGCACAAAACGTATTCTCGTAGCTTCATAAAATTAAGGTTGAACCACTGATGTTACATGGACATGGTCGTAAGGTCTTACGGGTTTGGAACGACATGGGGGGGGAGGTAATTAATGACAGAATTTTCATTTTTGGGTGAACTATCCCTTTAAGTTTAACTGAGGACGTCTACTAGCCACACTTACAAAGTTTACACTCTAGCTTGTCTATTGGCAACACTACTGAGTCAGGCGACATCTCACCCCTTTTGAACACTATCACTTGGGACTAAGATCTCTAGTGTTCCACTAACCTGCTGCACAGCAGTAACCAGACAGGCTCCAAACAATGGCCTTGAATATGCTTTAATCACAGCTGAGAGGACCTCATACCAATCACAGAGAATCACCCGCAACAAGGATACAACAGTGTATATAGGAAAAGTACATAGCAAAGGTAGCATCATGTCACATTACACCATTCTCCTCTAATATGATTGGTTCATTTACATGGCAAATCAGCTTGTTCCCCAAATCATGAGATTACTATTGTCAGACGTATGTCTGGCCGTCTCACCTTTGTCCATGTTTCATTATTGCAACACTACTAAAGGTTAGAACATTTCTGTTCTATAAAACGTACTTAGGTTAGGCCTGGAGAAAAAAGGGAAATGTTAGTTATTTATGAGCAACTGATTTTATGATTAATTTGAATATGGATTACATTTCCTTCACAACTGTATAATAAGTTTAATCATACAGCAAAAAATACTTTTAATACTGTCTAATTAAATAAACACAGCCTTAATGAGAATAAGAGACTAAAAAAAAAAAACATTTGAATGGCAATGTATATATTTTAGTTTCTTTTCTCCCATTTCTCAGATCACAACTGAAATTCTCAAAACTACTTATTCAACAGCCACATCATCCAGTCCCTTGTGCACATCATAAAAGCAATTTCTTATTCTTTTGAACAAATTGAAAACACTTTGGTACATTCATGCAGATGATTATGTACTAATATCTGCTGTTTCCTACATTATCAATTGCTTTAGTCATGTTGATCAAAATATATTATTCTGGTTTCAGTTCCTTGCGTAAGTCATCAAATGCAAAATGGTTGAACTAGTTGTCAAGCATGTTTTCTATACATTTCCAATAGACTCTTTTTGTAAATATGTCCTGAATTGATGACTTGCACATGTGAATCTTGAATTTCACTAATGAAAGGAAATGTAAAGCATTAAATCAGCCAAAAATGAACCAGCTCTTTATAATAACTTGGAGGTGCATCTCATGAAGCTTAATTTGGCAAATATATACTGTGTAGACAGAGCACAACACAGTGTTACAGTTTCTGATAATGGAAGAACAATAAGGAAACAATCAGAGTCAACAGCCAGGACAAAGAAGAGAAGGATGTGTGGAACAAGGGTAGAGAGACAATGTTAAGGATGAATCAAGAAATGTACCAAAGCGGCTGAAGAAAACTGTAATATATATAAAAATATTACTTTATATTTTAATTTTGTGATAAACCTTATTTTATTTACATATGAAAGATTAAACAAAACAAAACTGAATCTCACCATGTACACCAGTGATCCTGCTTAAGTTTCCTCTGAGTCGGGTATCACTGTAATAGTATCCAGTATGTGAAAGTATCCATTTGCTTAAACGCATGTCCCAGACCTGAAAAGTTGTCACTTTTTGTTCTTGCTATTCTCGTACACATACAAACAGAAAAGCATCTATGGTTAGCACTCTCACTGTAATCTAAAAAGCGCCACTATTTGTTGTCCTTTTAAATGTTCTTTGTTGCAGGCAGATATCTTTAAAGGATTTTCAGAGCTCTTCCAAGCAGCTTCCTGCCGCCCTGCTCCATATGGGATCTGTGGGTACCCCTCCTCCAGAGCCATATATGCCATTGACCTCATGCTTAAATGGGACCAGATGACAGAAGGTATATCCCATAGACGGGATCAAATCACACTCTCTCTAATAGCCATGCTACATGAATTCAGATTAGAATACATTTTTGTTTAGGAGAGAAGTTCAACAAACAAGACGTTTGGCTTAAGGGTGTTATTTGTTAACCTCTGATGCATGTGGAATCAGCAGACAATAAATTGACAGTGAGAATTTAATTGAAAAATAAGGTGATAAAATTAATGAGAAAATGAAATGTTTCTCTTCTCCAATCACCCTTGCTGTGTAGAGGTAACATAATGGGCATAAACAAATCGTGGTGATCCAGACCAAACTGAAAACATTCAGAGCGAGGACATGTCATGGGATAAGACGTGGAACACACTATGAACGCTTGTTTCCACCACGGGATAAAAAATGAGGGCAGTTGCAACTTTTTAACTCAGGTTTCAAAATTGCAAGAAAAAAGTCAGAATTGTGAGATGTTGTATTTATATTCCGCCTGAGTAACCAAGTACTACAACACATCTCAACAATCCAAAATCCAATTCCAATTCAAAAGATTTGTCCCCACATTCAGATTGAGAGCGCTGTCAGCTGCTTGTAAATTTATTGGCGGTGTCTGTGCCAAACTCAATCAGGTCCGGCTTTTGAGGCTCGAGTGAATAAGTGTTCATGTTCAGATAATAGATTATGAAGACTTATTTACAACTCTGAGACTTGTTTAGAGAGGATTAAATGCATCACCACATGAAATGACTTCCCTTTAATAAACAAATTCAAAATAAACAATCAACATAACATCCAGAGATCTTCACAACGAGGTTCGGCCTCGTTCTGTTACAAGTTTCACAATTTATAGTTTGCCTGGTTACAAAGTTTCCCCTTAGCACGGAACTTTCTTATTTGTACATAGAAATCAAGCTTAACGCCCCCTTACTTTCCAGCTCTACAAGCTTTTGTTGCAAAGCACAAGATACATACATTTATTTTGGTTGCAAGTGCAACACCTTTTTGTTTTGCAAAGCGAGAGATATACATTATAGCATCTTTAATTCTATACGTAGGCTTAACTGCAGGAAGGGGCACCTGCTCTCTCACCTCAATTCTTAGAAGATGACAGGGTATCAGTTGACACCTGCTTTTTAATTTTACAGATGGCACTGAGGCTTTTACAAATTCAAAGTGTCAACCTCATCAGATGATCTCCTCTTGGTCCTGTTTCATCCTTCCTCCTTCATTCCTTCTTTTCTTTCTTGGCAGCTTTGTCTTGACTCCTTTGCAAACCTTATACAATTAAATCACTCATGTCAATTTTTAGGTCACCTGGTTCTTTGCTGAGAATTCCTGTCAATAGGGATTGGTTAGGAGAGTAGACCTCATTTATTGGATCCATTGGATTGGATACAACAGAGATAAAAAGTGGCAGTTACCATTATTTATTTATTTTTTTTTATTCCGTGGTGGAAACAAAGCAATTCTGAAAAATAAACTCAGAACTGAGGGGAAAAAAAGTCAGAATTCTGAGTTTATATCTTGCAATTCTAACTTTTTTCTCAGAATTTTATATCAAGATTGTGAAGGGGGAAAAAATCTAAATTATAAGATAGAAATTCGCAATTACCTTTTCTGTTTTTTATTCAGTGGCAGAAACGGACTTCTATAACAAACCTATAAAGAAGCCCCAAGGAATAACGTCAGTTAAACTGCATAAATCTCACAGTTCCATCCTTTTTTTTTTTTCTTCAGGAGAACGTGTGATGCAGCCACAGATACTGGAGGTGAATTTTAGCCCAGACTGTGAGCGAGCCTGTCGTTATCATCCCAAGTTTTACGACCACATGTTCCAAACACTGTTCCTGGATCAGACAGAACCGTGTCCTGTCACTCAGATTTTATGACCAACTTGAGCTAAATGACTGTCTCGATGTTTACTATAAATAAAGATGACTAATGCCTCTTTAACAGTTTTTATGTCATTTTTTCTCTAATCACCTATGATGAATCACTTACAGTGTGGTGGATTCTGCCGCTTCTGTGAGAAATCGCTCTCGAAGTCTCGAGATTTTGTTTCCAGAAAATAGACTTTATTATCAGAGACAATGAAGCCGAGAAACTCTGCAGAAAATCTCCCGAGTCTGTCTGCACACTCTTTTATACAGTTTTTCCTCAAGGCATGTTCAACATATTACACACACTGTCCTTCTACCCCCATAAACTGTATACGTTTTACTTTCCTGCAATCCTCTATATACACATTACACTCTCCCGCAGGCCTCCTTACATACAGGAAACACATGATCATAATAGTAAATTACACACGTCTATGTTTACATTGATTATACTTGATTAATTCATATTTTGTATAAAAAATAAAAATAAAATTATTTTTTCATTATAGTGGCTGATGCGATGAGATCCAGCCTCATAACAATTACAGAAGATAACAATATATATGATATGATAATAACAGAAGAGAAAGGGAGTATATTCTGATAAAATTGTAGCATTCTGTATCTAAGAGATAAAGTCGTCTAAATATCTGAGTAATCAGAGCATAATAATCCTCATAGAAAGGCTTAGAGTGAGAGAGCAAGGAGAATGGAGGGAACTCGGAAGCCAATTGAGTAGGTGAGTTATACAGGTGCATCTCAATTAGAATGTCGTGGAAAAGTTCATTTATTTCTGTAATTCAACTCAAATTGTGAAACTCGTGTTTTAAATAAATTCAATGCACACAGACTGAAGTAGTTTAAGTCTTTGGTTCTTTTAATTGTGATGATTTTGGCTCACATTAATACATGAGTTTCACAATTTCAGTTGAATTACTGAAATAAATGAACTTTTCCACAACATTCTAATTTATTGAGATGCACCTGTATATAGGCAGGGGAACTTACAACATCACCAGATGTTTATGTCTGTTGAATGAATGTCAAATGAACTTATCCATTGTGTCTAAATCTTGCCATACATTTCTGCACCTAGACTGGTTAAGGGTCAGGACTAGGTCATGTAGGCACGACCCGTGAAATACAATAGGTAAAGTCATAAAAATAGCCATATGAGTTGTGGTTTTGACACTCTTCGTGCTGAAACAGCAGAGCTAGCAATCTTCAAATATAAAGTAAATAATAATGTATAAATGAATAATAAATGGAAAAATAAAAAAAGTATTTAACATTGAAAATTTGCATACTGTTTTGCTAGTACACCAGATTAAAGCCCTGAAACATATAATTCACAATCCTAAAATCCATAAACCGTTCACAATCAACCGCTGTATAGTTACTTCATGTCTGGATGGATGTGTTTAGGAAGTTTCAGGTCCTTTTCTCCAGTGTCCGTCCTAGCTCAGTCAAGTTCAGACCACTTGAAGCTCAATGGGGTAGATCTCAGGTTCAGATAACTGGTTATTATTAATGAAGTACTCAGAGACTTGTTTTAAAAGTTTAACGAATCACCAATACAATGGTTTCGTTTTATTAAAAACAATAACTCATAAGTACAAAAACATAAAATAACAACGAGTAAAGTCTTCACCACGAATTGTCGGCCCTGGACAATGGTCTCACAGGTATTTTATAACCTCTGCATAATACCCTCCTCCTGCCTGCGACTGCCCCCTCCTTACAGACAGGGTGCATGACCTTTGTCACAGAGTCTAAGTCACTCAAGTATCAAAAGTTCAAATGGAAAAAAATAATACAAACTGAAAACATCACGTCTGAATAGCAAGCATGTCTGGTTCTATTTTCAGATATAGGGAAAATAGCAACACCTTCTATGAGCTCGGCTTAAGCACATATACCATAAACCACAATGTAACACCTCTAGCAAGTGCTATCCAATTCTAAGAAACGGTTCGGCTAGAAGTTCCATCTCGCACCCATGTGCGAGATGCATCCCCTTGCACTTCACCGTCTTTCTACAAAATATGCGAAGCAACTACATAGCAGATATAAACCACAAAGCACTCAACATCTGTGCTTCTAAAATAAAACAACCCTCAAACATTTTCTGACATTTACCCCTTTGAACTTTGAAAATCCATTTTCTCTATATCACTCATTAACATTTGTATGTCCTTTGAAAAACCCTGTAATTCCATTACTTCTTTTATTAGCTTTACAACACTTTTATTTGTTGTCTCTTGCTTCCGTATCAGCTTCAGAACTGCTTTCATCTTGAAGATGATCTTTGAATCTCCCAGCTCTCTCCTGGGCACACCTGCGCCGTTCCTTCTTCTTTTGCTTCTTGATCTCTTTACTCCAGTCTCGTTGCACTCCCTGGACTAAAAAATCACTAAAATCAATTTCTATGCTCTCTGACTGGTCCCTATAGTTTCTGGTAGAGGATCGATCAGGGAATAACACATCAGGCGGGTAGGGGTCTGATTCGACAATACATCAGAGATGAAGAAATATATATTCTTAAAAAAGCAACTCCTTTTAAGACAGAATTGATTAAATTTAGGGTGAAGTGGTATATTTCGCGCATACTGATTTTTGTATGATAACTTAATATAAAGGAAGCAAATGGTGACTCGTTATAAGCTCAGCAAGCCCCGCGGCGAAGGGACTAAAGGTTCGCCCTAGCTTGGGATGGCCCTGAAGCTCAAGAGGAAAGGAATCTAGCAGCAATTAAAAAGTATAAAATGTATTAGAAATTAAAATCGAGGGATTTTCTTTTGTAATTAAAATTCACGGAACTATTACATTTATTTTTCATAACGCTTTGCATGCTATTGTACCGATTCACTGAAAAGAATCGAATCACATGAATGATTCCTTGTCGAATCGGACACAGGCGTCAAATTAAGCAGGTAACTAGCCTACATTTGCGTCTGTTTTATGTTTTGCTGTTTTATGGGGGGGGGGGGGGGGGTTCAGTCACAAAGGTAATGAAAATGTTTGGAAAACATCGTTAAGTGAAGGTTAAAGTAAACATTTCTCCAGTAAAGCTAACCAAAGTGTTAGAAATTATTTTGCGTCCTGTTACTTCTCATTGCCACCAGAAATATTCTCATTCCCCCAAGATGTTACGGCCGGGGATTAAGAAAGACACAAGACTTGTATTCTACTTACAACTTTATTTTCAAATAGAATATATAGGCATTTTCAGAGGGGTGTTTCACCCCTCAAGCCAATGAGATTAAAATGATATATGTGTGGTATACAAGCCAAGAAATATATGTTATATAAAATGGAATTATGTTCAATTATGTATGAGCTACGGGGCCCTCATCCTCATCTGAACATTTGAACTCCTGAGGAGATATATAGTAGTCAACATTTGAAGTGGATCAAAAAAGTTCTTCAAAGTTGTCCTAAGACAAGAACGGGTATTGTTTTTGTTTTAGGGCAACTCTGATGAAAGGTTTTGATCCACTTCAAATGTTGACTACTGTACATATATATGCGCATGTGTGTATAAAATATGGATAAGAGAGGTAAATGCAAAATACAGGAGCGAGAACACGGGTGGAAGGAGGGAGTGAGATAGAGAGAGAAAGGGGGGAAACAAAGAGCTACACAAGAAGGGAGGGTGAAACACGTAGGGGAGGAGATGAAAAGAACAAGGAGTTGTAAATGGAGGGGAGTACAGGCACAGACTCAAAGAAATATGTTGACAGAGAGTGTGTTATAATTTAACACAGAGCTAAATACAGAAACGCGAGCATATCTGGCCTACATCTACATCCAGCAGCATGTTTTTGATGGTTGCATTGCGAATACGACTGATCGTGCAAATCTGTGTGCATCGTGTAAAATACCCGTCATTGTGGTGATAATGCAGATCGTGCAAGTCATAAACATGTTAAAGAGAAATTGGCAGGCAAAAGGGCGCCAGTACTGGTGCGAATTGCCCTCGTTGTCACTTGAGATGGTTTAGGCCAGTGTTTCTCAACCCTGTTCCTGGAGGCACACCAACACTACACATTTTCCAACTTTTCATAATCAAACCACACCTGAATAAACTCATCAGCTCGTTAGTAGAGACTCCAGGATAAGAAATATATCGGTCAGGGAGACATCCAAAATGTGCACTATGGTGTGCCTCCAGGAACAGGGTTGGGAAACACTGGCTTAGGCAATGACCACCAGATTGCTGAAGAATGTAGTTCCCAACCCCCCATTCACAACCACAGGACATGCCTGCAGGAAAAGTAAAACAAGCATGGGCAGAATAACAAAAGCACTGTCATTTGTACTTTAAAAAAATGCATTTGTAAATTCTATAAAAATGTACATCACAAAGCATCTCAGAATGTATCAAATCCATTACTATGTTTTGTAAAATTTTATTTAAAAATTATTTATTTTATCAAAACTTTTAACTACACCTAATATTAATAGTTGCAAAGAAAATGTATTTATTGTCTGCTGCAAATACATCAATATAGTGAATTTGAAATAGGATATTTCACTACTGCCATGCACCTATATGCTTATGTGCAAACTATTATTTTAACTAGTAGTTAAAACAGTTCCTGAGTGATATCCTCCAGCTTCTGCAGTGCAAACAATAGTTTTATTATTATTCTTATACAACATTTTAGAAACACTGTAAGCCAATCTAGGACATGTATGTATGTATGTATGCCATGATTAAAAACAAGCCAGAAGATTAATGAAATAAATGTGGTGGGAATACTGGGGAGATTCCAAAAAGGAGGAGGAGCACCTGCAATGAGATCTTTAGCCTAGAATTGTATAAAAGTGCATTGCAAGTGTGATTGTTAGATGTTCTGCAGGCATTTTGGCTTTGTTGTCTGGATGAATTAACTCTGAAATTAAGGCATGTGGATATTCTTGTCTTTAGAGATTTTTCAGAGAAAACTGAAGACTTTCTACAGTAACAACGAGTATAAGAGATCTATTGCATTCATGTCATGAGAACAAGAGCTAAGAGGAAGCACACTTTCGTTTCTTAATAAATCATTGGAGGTCCTCAGGAAATCTGAATTTGGCTTACTGGTGTATATGCCGAAGAGAAAGCAGTAAATTATATGCTAAACAGTGACAGCAGACTTGTGGAGGACATTGTTTCCACATGTATTACATACTAGATCTTACACTGGAATACAATATCATGCAGTGTTGCATTATAAAAACTTTAGTAAGAGCCGAATGCATCAAAATCACATTGTAGACGGTATGCTAATTTCAGTATGCTGATCTCTTTAATAAATTGTGAATTTTATCTAAAATATTAACATATGATGTGGACATGAAAATGCACTTTATAATTGTTTCATAATTAGTTTTTCATAGCAATATTTGCAGCATCATAGCTGATATAAACCAGCTGGTTATGCATTATCAATGTGTAAATGTGTAATAGAAACAAAACGTCATTCATCACTGTCTTTGTGTTGTGGTTTTGCCTGAAGGAGAATTTGATTGATACAAAGAGTCCTTGCTGTATCTTATGCAAATTAAAACAAGCTCAGTAGTTTCTTGTCACCCACTGATCAGCGTCATCAGATGTTTGCCTAAAAGGTTACATTGGCTCTTATGATACAGAACATGTGATTCATTATGAGTCTGAGAGTTATAGAAATTGTTCAGAAAACTTCATTCACTGAATGAGGATATTTTGTGATGCATTTTGCTTTTGCAGCAACAATAAGAACAGCACTGGTGTCCAAGATTATGCAACCCTTGCGGTTTATGTTGTTGTCATCAGAGGTGGTAGCTGTAACCTGTTTGTAGGCTGCGATGATGTCAATGCACGCTTATTCCACCTCTGCAGGATGTTGTGGGTTTCTCACCCCTGAGCTCCACCATCTCGCAGAGCAGTTTTCAGTTGGTTGCTTGCAAAAAAGAATGCAAAAAGGAAGCAAGAGCAATTTAAGCAAGCATGCAAGTTTAATGCAGAAGACAGCTACAGCAACTAAATGGCTAATGTAGTAGCTCCTGCCTTTTCTGTGAAGACTTTCTTGAAGACTCAGGGTTTTGATGCCAGAGTATAGACTTTATTATCGGAAACAATGAAGCTGAGAGACTCTGCAGAGAATCTCCCGAGTCTGTGTCTGCATACTCTTTTATATAGTTTTTCCTTTAAGGCGTGTTCCATACATTTCCTATATCATTGTCATTGTTTATCATCTTTTGGCTGTGCCTCCATCTGCTTCCTGGAGGAGATAATAGGCGTCAATTTATGTTAAGTTAAAGGAGGAGGCCCTATCATGTCAAAACAAGATGTGTTGCGTTACCCTAAACCATACGTCTGCATATTTCATTCTTCTGCAGGCCTCTACACACACAGGCAGATACAGTTTTACAATAGTAGAATAATTTGATACATAAATGGCTATATTCACATTGATTACACTTGATTAATTTATATTTTGATTAATAAAACTCTTCTACACTAACAGTCTTTCTGAGCATGAAAATACGTTTTAGCAAACTAAATTCTCTCAAAACAATGTTGTTGTTGTAGTGGTGGTGGTATTAAAATATTCATGATGCTAGTACATTTTTATTATTATTCTAACATTTAGAGCCTAGTTTTGTAAGCAAAACTATGATATTGTAAGGTTATGCATGTTCACTTCACTATTCAGTGTTTGCAAGTCTCCCTATTGCATGAAAAAAAAAATAAACTGACTGGATGTATGCCACTATTAAAAACAAGCCAGGAGATTAATGAAATAACTGTGGTGGGAGTATTGGGGAGATTCCAAAAAGAAAACAGAGGAGCACATGCAGTGAGATCTTTGTACTGTATAAAAGTGTGAGTTGCAAGTCTGATTGTTGATGTTCTGCAGGCATCTCAGCTTGATGTCTGGATCAGTAAACACTGAATAGATGCATACAATGCATATAAAAATGTTCCTTTCTATAGCAATGCATATTATGTTTATATTGCTTAAGTTTAACAATAAGGCTAGTTATTACAATGCCAAAACGCAGACTAAAAACTAATATTTAAACATTGTTATGCATATCATATTATTAAACATGCGTTAAAATAACAGTGTATGTGAATGTGAATGAGTAGCCTAATAATTGATCTCTCTCCAGGGTGTATGTTTGCTTTAATAACGATGTTGAGAGCAGCCAACATAATTTAAAACAAGAAGAAACATAATACCTTACGTGTGGTTAATTACATGCACTTTGTGGCGGGTGATAAGTGGTGGGCGGAGGGTGTGTCTTAAGACAGCCCCTTCTTTTGTCATGCCCTGGCATTTTACAGCGTGTGCGTGAATCGCAGGCTCAGAATGCGAAGCGAGATTCATCTCTGCTCACTTGAACTTTGATAGCAGAAATGGATGCGCGTTTTGCAAGTTTAATGCGTTAAAATCAAGAGTTTCCAAGATTCTCATACGGATTAAATCTTTGTTTTAAACAGGATAAGTTTGGAGAGCTAAAGTGGACACGGAGTCGATGCGGAGATGCACTGTAAATTGTGAGTAGCCTACTGAATTATACGGGGTTAAGAATATTAAAACTTAGCTGTGACTTCGAGAGGATGCTCAAAACACGTTGTTTATTTTACGGAAATGTTTTCGTCTTTTAATTCAGTTGTTAGTGCGCTGCACAAATTTCTTGCACTACATTTCACTACCTTTGCAAGTTGCAAAAACGAGGTTTTAACTGACTATCTGCTTTTTTATGTTAGCTACTAGTGTATTTTAATCAGTTATTCTATCGTGAATAGTTAATTCGAAGTAGTAGGTTATGTGTATGATTTTACTGAGGGGGAGCGATTTGTAGGGGCCCAGAAAACCCATTGGTGCCCCTGCAGGCAGCGTTCTTCCTCGCATGAATGAACTTCAGTAAAATTTAATTACCGATAAATTAAACTAGCTGAGAAATATGACAATAATATAACCATGTCTTCCGTATTTTTAAACCGCTATTTAGAACAAAGGAAACAGGATTCACTCGATTGAGCCGGTTCTTTTGTTCAATCTGATTATTCAGTTTGAATCATTAGGACAACTTTTTCACGCTCTGAACTGTTTAGGAGATGAATGGGATATTTTTAACACTGAGAAAGGAAAGAGCGCCACCCACAGTTCGTTTAAACCAAACCTGCAAATACATCCTGTAAGCGATGAAAAAAGTTTATTTAGTTTAACAAATGTGAATCTTGTACACTGCAGGTAGCGTAAAGACTATACCATGTTATTTTGGACACATCATAATATACTCAAGAAAGTAGTAATGGCTGCTGAAAATTTGGCTTTACCATCACAGGAATAAATAAACTGCATTTTAAAATTTATTCAAACATAGTTCGTTTTTAATCATAATAATAACCCCCACCCCCACCATATTGATGCTACTTATTCATTATGTGACTAATAGGCTACTTTGGTGTTACTTGTCACCGTACACTTGCTAGTAATTAAATTTATTATTTCAAATAAATGAAGAATTACATGTTGTTTTGCTAAAATGCAGTTGAGATGAGGATGTTTGTAGTCTCTGCATATAACTCATAAAAGAAAGCTCTTTTATGAGCTTTCACCTCCACATGCCATAAGTACAGAAGCCTCATATTGCACTAAAAATGAACACTGAACTATAGTTAGACAGCATTTAAGGTCAAGACCGGTCACAGCTCAGAGTAAATAGGAATACAGGGATCCTATGAGCTATGAACAACAGTTGTCATTATTTGAGCGGGGGTCGATTGCACCAGCTGTGTGTATGTTACTTAGCCTAGTTCCAATGCAAAGTGCCACTAAAATTACAATTTACACACTATACTAAATATTTTTGCTTTGTACTGTTAAACTTTTTGCAGTTTATCAATCTAAGGCTGTCATTTATTTTAAGTGATATTTAGTGACATTTATTTTAGTGATATTTTTAAGTTTGCAGGGACATTTTAGCCAGGACGTAAAAAAAAAAAACAGCAGAGCACTTTTAAATGTGATATGAAGTACAAAGAGGAGTGAAGCGAACACTCGTTTTAATATTTTGTTAAATAAACATCTACTGAGATTGCATACATTGACTAAAATATGTTTGTTAAAGGTGAAATGTGCAATTTAGTGTGATGCGTTGAGATCCAGTCAGATGAAGAAATTAATAATACATTTGAGTAAAATGAGAATCAAACTTTTAATAAATTAAAGATGATTACTGACAGTGGAGAGGTGAGTAACTGTAATCACCATTTTATTACCAATAAGATTAAATGCAAGAAAACACCTTGATACAGAGCAGAAAGTGTAACTCTCATGAGAACTAAATACTGTTTAAACTTGACTTGTTCTAATCAGATAATATAAGGGTCATGCATCGTCATGCATCTTGTGACTGGGTCAACGTGACCTGTCAATGCTGCATCTGATTGATTGTTGTGGTTTTGATGCCTTCATAGAGTATAGAAAAACGAGCATATCTCATATTGTTAGAATAAAAGTGTTGTGGTGGCTACTGCCGCTGTCTTGAAGAATCACTCTCAAAGTCTTGGGGTTTTGATGCCAGAAGATAGACTTTATTACAAGAACAAAGCCGAGAAGTTTTCTGCAGAAAAAATCTCCCGAATGCTTTTGAGCTGTCTCTTTTATACAGTTTTTCCTTTAAGGCGTGTTCCATTCATTTCATAGAGTTTTCCATATACATACAATCTGATTCCTCCCTAGAGAGAAGGGGCCCCAAGACGTGTTATGGTATAAAGAAAGCCCCCTTATATTCTTCCAGATGTTTCTTGTCTGGATGTCTCAGCCACGTAGGCATTTTTTACCCAGTGGCCTACGAGTATAGTGGAAGATCAAATAGATATACTGATGGCAAGATTCACCTTGATTATACTTGATTAATTCATGCTTTGACTAATAAAACTCTTCTTCAGTGTTCGCGAAGATCTACTTCGGTTGAGCAATGGAGCACAGAAAGCGGGTACCCAGGACCAAGAATGATAGACACAGAAAAGTGTAGTTCACTCAGAGTCTAATGCTTTATATTAAGGGGCATATTTATATGGTTAACATAGGAAGTGAAACTGTCAGCACAGCATTAGTAAAGGACATAGGCTTTCAACAAAATAAAAGAACCATGATGTAATGATACAGGCTGAAGAGCACAGGTGTTCTAGAATTATAGAACCTTACAATGGCCAATTTAAGACAAAATGTCTTATCAAAAACACCCCTGTGCATTTATACAGAAAGTTTAAGAAAATAATCAAGGTTGCCGTTATATGAGGATAAACAAAAGATAAGTACTTTGTGTGGAACATATTCAATTGTAAGAAAACATGACACAAAACCTATGGCGAGATATAATATATAACATCGCAGAAGTTAACACTAAGACAAAATATATACAGGTCGCAAAACAAAATTAAAAAATCATGCAATAACCCAGAAATATTAGTTAAACTATTGAAGAGGATTAGATAAAGTGAAAGAATTGTGAATAAAAAATTAAATGTAGCCTAAATGATCAATATAATTTAATTTATGAATGTTGAATATGAATTCAAAACAAAAATTAACAAAGAACATTAATAAGTCAATAATATTAATAAAGGAAAATATGATTATGAAAACAATAATGAACATTGGAATTTTGGATACACCATAATGTCATCATTATGCAAAAATAATGACATCCATATCCACGTACATCTCTGCATATTACACTAGGACACTTTATCCTTAGATAAGTTTAATTGATTCTGCTATTTTCTTGTTTATCACTGTGAAGCTGTTTTGACACAATCTATATTGTATAAAGGGCTGTAGAATTAAAGATGACTTGATTTGACTTAAATGTAATTTCTTAGATTTTCCAGTGTTATATGACCTAATTTATTTATTTTTTTATTTTTTTATTTAGAGCTCTTATTGAATAATTAGAGCATTAGAGCAACAGCAGCAGCCACTGAGGAACCATTACCATGCAGGGATACACATGGAGTTCAAATCAGCATCCTTCAAGGTACCAAGATCAGCCTCCACCTCAATACAAAGAAGGACTTCCACATCAGTACCAAGAACGATCTCTACCTCAGTACCAAAAACAGTTCCCACCCAATTACCATGCTGTCAGGAATGATCAACCCAATGCGTTCAAGGTACAGTTCATCCCGCAACTTCAAACCACATTACAGACAAGATATTCCAATGGACAACAAGAGGCTGCAAATCAGTGGAGCGCTTGCGCAGGCAGTGCGGACTCTTCTGCTTTTCACCCAAACTCGAATGGATATGATTGGGTGAAACGGACAAACCAGATCCATCCCCAGCACCCATTTGCAGCCTCAAACACACAGCAGCACTACCCATCTGACAACCCCAACGCATGTAGGTATCAAGCCCAATTCATGCAATGGCATAATTCCTCCCCACAGAACTACAGAAACACAGGCTATAGTCAAGCTCCAATGTGTTGGTCTCCACAGTCAGACCATTGCAGCTCTGTTGGTAACAGCAGGGGTTGGAGTTCCCAGTTTTCCAACAATGGCAGCTCTTGTTATATGAACAGTCAGCAACAATTTCAACCTCCTAGAATGGCTGCTCATCATCACCATCAACAACAACAACAACAGGAGTTCTCTCGAAGACGAAGACGCCAGACACAATCCTCTTCTCGGGCCCATTACAGTGGAGTCTTCCAGAAAATTCCTAACAAACAAGCTCAGAGCAGAACTGAGGCCAGTCATACCTCTTGCAATTCTACAACACCACCTTCTGGAGCACAGAGCAACGTTTCATTGCCTTCTAATAACTTAAACCAAAGTCCTGTTGACCAGAACCAGCCAGAACTTAGGTCAAATGCAGGTCCAGATGTAACGGCGACCCAGTCTCAGAATAATCAAAATGCTGGACATCAGTCTCAGGGCACAAACAATGGGACATATAACGTTAATCAGACCTCTCAAATGACACAGTCTAGTGAAGCCCAGCTTCAGCCCAACTCTAGAAGTGATTTTAACTTGCCATCTTATGTTGACTCCCTAATATATAGATTACTGTGTTCAAATGACAACAAACAATCAAATGAAAGAATTGCACATCAGAACACTCGTCCAGAACAATCGGAGGTTTGTGCAACCAAAAGGACTGACAATCACTCAAAGGAACCTTTTTCTGAACCAAGTGCACAGTGTACAGTTGAACCACCCAGCAAAAGAATGAAGTATGCTGTGATTCAGAGTGACTGTTGGAACAAAGTAACAATAGTGTCCAACGACAAAAGTGATGTTGGGATACAAGCTGCTCAACCTGGTACCCATCAGACAAGTAGCAATGAGAACAGACTTAAAGGAATGAGCCAACACAACATACAGTACATTACGGACCCATCAGACTGTCTTGAAGTGGTGTTTGCACTGCAGAAAGCTGCTCAGCAAAGTCATAAAGCCATAGCCATCGTTCCACCCATTTCCCAGCAGACCGCAAACGCTGCACCGACGGCTGATACCAGCCCAAAAAAAGCTGACAGTCCACTGTTAAAAATCGATTCTGTTTGGTCACTTGTTGAAGAGTCTAATGAACAAAAAACTGAAAATGAGAAGCTGCCTGAATCCTCCTCACAAATGGCTCAACAGGACAACAAAAGCCTTGAAAACGCAACTGAAAGCAACATCACAGACCCCGAAGCACGCTCTGCTAGCCCAGCTGAATGTGAAAATGATGTGCAGCAAAGTGACTCTAATGATTCAAGTGATCCTTCATTTGACTTGTCTAGTGTGCCAGTGATTGAGTACACACTGGAGAAACTGATGGACTTAGCGAAGTCTTTAGAGATGGCAGAGTTATCGGCCGGATATCCTGAGACATCTGAGAGCGTTTTAGCAAGGATCTTGAAACTCTACTGGAATGGGGAAGTTTCCAATATGCTGGAGCCTTTGAACTCATTTGGAGAGATACTGCAATTATCCACAGCAAATGCAAAGGATTATGGGTCTGTGGTATTTAAAAGCATTGAAACTGAAAACCTGAAGAAGCTAGCTCATTGTGACATTCTCAAAAATGAGATGTATTCATCGTCAGAGGAGTTCAGGTCTTCTTGGTTAAATGTTGATGGACAGCCAGCTGATATTGAAAAGGTGCTTTCAGAGCCACTGTTGGATGATGTAACTGTGTTCAAGATAACATCACAGACTTTTCCAGATGAAACTGTTGTCACTTCAGCTAGTTTAGGTGTGAATTCCCTCACAGACATGCCTGAGGTTTCATCCGAGAAGAAAAGTGTGAATCCAGACACGTGCAGTCCAGCAGATCTCGTCATACAAAAGGAAGGAAATGACAGTGAGGAAGTGACTGTGGAAAACAATGGGCATTCATATGTAGTGCTCAGAAAAGAAAGTGAGAAAGAGACATTCAAGAAGCAAGAAGACATCAATCAAAACCAAAATTTTAACACAGAACCCTCAGACATCTCACATTTAGCTGAAAAGTCTACAGAGAAACTTACAAACCTCAGCAATGCAAAAGAAGTATTCAGTCAAGATCAAGAGCAAACACATGATAATGTATCAGATTCACCTTCTTTGAACCCTGGAGACAGTGTTTCAGATGGTGTAAAAAACTCTGAGGTGTCTCTCTCTACTGAGACTCATTGTAACTCTATGGATACATTGCAGGTTGAAGATATTTCTGATGATGAAAATCCGGGCAATAAGGAGGCTCTGAATAATTCCTCAGAAACATGGCTGGTAGAAGATATTTCTGATGATGAAAATCCAGTCAATAAAGAGGCTCTGAATAACTCCTCAGAAACCTGTCTGGTAGAAGATATTTCTGATGATGAAAATCCAGGCGAAAAGGAGGTTCTTCATAATTCCTCAAATGTCTGGCAGGTGGAAGACATCTCTGATAATGAGAATCCAAGCAATATGGACACTCCTAGTAACTCCTCAGACAAATGTGCGGTGGAAGATGTTTCTGCTGATGAAAATTCAAGCGATGATTCCTTGTTTTTGGGAATAACGGTGCTATCATCTGAAGATGCTAAAACATTTTTCCAGCAGTTTGAAAAGAAACCTGAATGTAACATCAAAACCAAATCTCAATCCAACCCAGATCTAGTAGCGTGCTTTGATGCACACAGTCAGCCTAACCATAAGTACAACAAAGCAAATACTTGCTCTCGCTGTGGTACAGAAATGGCCATATCCAGTTCCACTAATGTGACAAAGACAGACAGTGATGCTGATCTTTTCTGCCCAGAGTGTTGGGAACAGGCACCACTGTTTGAGCTAGAGGAGGAGCCATTTGAGGCCCATCTTCTGGCCTCTGCTGCTAAATCAAAAGAACTGGGTCAAAATTATACTCCGCCATCTCTTAAGATGAAAGTCAATGAGCCAAATGTGGCTTCAACAAAGAAATGCATTGCATATGAAGGACTGAAAGGGCAAAAAAGTGACTGTCTGGTGAAATCAGAATTAGGAGAAAATTGTAGTCCACCATCTCTTAAAATAGAAGTCAAGGAGCCAACTGTTACACCAAATGATGAATGCGTTGCATATGAAGGACTGGCAGGACAAAAGAGTGCCTTTTTGGTAAAATCAGAACAGGGACACAATTGTGGTCCGCCCTCTCTTGAACTGAAAGTCAAGAACCCAAATGTTGCTCTACCAGAGACATGCATTGCAGAGGAAGGACTGATAGGACAAAAAAGAGACTGTGTGGTGAAATCAGAACTGGTAGAAAACCGTAATCAACAATCTCTTAAACTAGGAGCCATCAAGGAGCCAACTGTTGCTTCAACAAAAGAATGCATTGCAGATGAAGGACAAAAAAGTGACAGTATGATACAATCAGAACTGAGACAAAACTGTAGTCCGCCATTTATTAAAGTCAAGATGCAAAAAGTTTCCTCTTCAAAAGAATGCATTGCAGATAAAGGACTGAAAGGACCAAAAAGAGACAGTATGGCAAAATCAGAAATGGGACAAAATCGTAGTTCACCATCACTTGAACTGAAAGTGAAGGAGTCAAATTTTGCTTTACAAAAGTCATGCATTGCAGATGAAGGACTGATAGGTCAAAAAAGTGGCTGTATGGGAGAATCAGAACTGGGACAAAATCGTAGCCCACCTTGTCTTAAACTAGAAGTCAAGGAGCCAACTGTTGCTTCAGCAGAGGACTGCATTGCAGATAAAGGACTGTCAAAATGTGACAGTATGGTAAAATCAGTGACCAAGGAAATTCAGGTGTCAGCTGAGTGGGAGCTAACCAAGATTCAACCAAATAAGCAGAAAAATGAAATAACTGAGAAAATTAGAGTACCAAAGCCCCAATCTCCCACGCAATGCAGCAAACCATTTCCAAAGAAAACAGTTTTTTCCAAGCATAAGCTAAAATCTGGTAGCACTAGTACTGGTGGTTCTGATGATTCTGTGCTTTTCGCTCCAGATATTGTGGTTAAAATGAACTGGCCACAAAAGAAAAATCGACCTGGTGTATCTGCGAACAAACGCTGTAGTGGTGAGAGTCAGAAATGCAGTAACGTAAAAAAATTCAAAGAACACAGGCAAGAAAGCCGAGATAATCCTGATAGCACCTCAACAAACCACGGAGAAAACCTACAAAAAGTGACAGAGAAAGTGTCCGGTCAATCAAATGACACTCCACCCCATGGCTCAGAAAAGAAGCTGGAGCTGCATGATATTCTGTCAGTAAATAAAATAAAAAGAACCGAGCCAAAAAACGTGAGATTTGACCTATATGGCTCCAAAACAGAAAAACAGTACTATGCCCCAGAACGCCGTTTTTCAGCTCCTGCTAGCTTAACGGCCTCTGATTGCAAAGACTATACCGATGTGCTTTCTGCTAAACAAAAAGTTCTCAACCAGTGGAGTAGCACCTTTATACCTAAAACAAAAAAGACTTGTACTCCAAGGTCACCACAGGAGGGATCACCACAGAAGAAAAAACCACAGAAACCTCAAGACCTCTTAAAGTCAAATATGAGTGCATTAAGAAGCCATTTGACTCACAGAGCCAAGCTATTATCCAGTAGTGACAGAGACTTTAGAAAACCATTTTTTCATCAAAAGCTTACGAAAACACTAAGCAGCTAACCTGTCTAAGTTGCTTAATTACTGCTTTTATTATGTTTACTTAAATATGTTTTCACATAATAGCTGTACCTGTAATGTGTGATGACAGTTTTCTGTTGATGACAATAATGAATGTTTTTTATTATTATTTTTTTTTTATTGTTATTGAGAGCTAAATAGAAAGTTTATTTTTCTAGGGCATTATTGTTTGTAATTTACTTCACTGTATGTGACTGAATCGTGTTTTTGATTGCATTCATTTTGCAGTGTTATTTTGTAAGTATAGTTTTAATAATTATTTTTTTTACTATTTGAAGTACTTTTGAATGTTGTTGCATTGTGTAAAATATAAATATATATATATATATATATTGTGTTTACAAATACATGACTGAAAAGTTTACTGGAAAGGCCGTTTTGTCACTTAATTCATCTTTTAAATTACTTGTTCTGTTTCTGTTTCAAGCTTCTTTGGTTCTACTGCAGAAACATTCATGTCTTAGAACATTATCTCATACTTTATCATACAATTATGATGTGTATGATTATTCATTTAATAATTTTATTTTTTAATTTACAGTACAGATTGGTGTAGGAAAATGATGCAGCAAATGTGGTTTTAAAATATATAGTGGTGTAATTTGAAATACAAAAAATCAATACAAAAACAGCTATTTTAAATTGTAATAATATTTCACAATTATTATTATTATTAAGGTATTTTCATTAAAGACTTTTATGAGAAACAGACACAGTTCTCACGCATTTGAATGGCAGTTTCGATGTGCCTTTTTTAATCGATGATTGGGATAGACCAATCACATTCGTTGATGATTTAGGATAGGATTTAACTTGTTTGATTGCGAGTGCAAAGGTGAAAATCTCAGTGTGTATATCAGTTAACGATAATTAAAATTAATTTTAAACGATTCTAAGTTACTTTTTTGAACTCCTGTACGCCTCTTGGTTTTCCTTGAAGCATATTACAGCTAACCAGGGACATTTACACTTTTACATTTATACAATATTTAGGGACTATATCATTCAGGACTATATGAAAAATAATAATAATGAGGTGATAAAGTGGCCGATACAGAGTCAGTTTCTTCCTTATTCATAGTGCAATTACGCACTTCTTACTGCATAATTATGCACTGACCCCAAATGCACTTATGTACTTCACCTCGGATTTGCTTTTCCATAATTCAGTAAACCGACCAGAGAAATATGTTCATGTCTATTAAAAATGAGTCCCGTCTGAATACTTTATTGTCTCAAACAATAGTATATACAGACATATCTATTCATCCAATAGGAATATGCATTACATATGCATTATATAAGACAGGAATATGTGTTATATAAAATGGGAATATAGGAGGGAAGTTCTGGACATATTACGAGTGTTTTTGGCAGAAGAAGGGAAACAAATGGAGGAAGGAGAGGGAACACAGAAGGCAGAGAATTCAGAATCAGAACTAGCCGGTTTGCTAATGAATCACTCTTTTGAGTCGATTTTTTTCCTACGATTTTGTTCAACGTTAACCCGTTAGAAGTGTTCTGAATCGGTTCGCTGTTTAGTCTGAATTATTTGAATTGCTCACTCACGACTGAGTCATTTGGAGCGGTTCATTATTACGTCGTGAAACAGCAATGGGGAACAAAATGACTGCAAAGTTTAGTGGAATATTTACCAACAATCAACTGAAACAAACCTGCAAAAGCACCCTGTTGTTTGTCAGTGACGAATAAGTTCTTCAATAACTTAAAAACGTCTGCACATGTAACTTTTGGGCAAATTCTGACGGAAAAAAATAGCATGACATTACCATGTTTATTGGATATTACTTTGGAGTCCCATGTAAATAATTCAGTAACACGGTATACATCAAACTATACTATTACTATATAATAGTATGGTCACAGTGGACTACCCTTTAATAGGATACTTTTCGATAAACTCATTGAAACATTGAATAAGCCGACAATAAAAATGGGGAATAAAGTAAAACTGTAAAGAGACTAAAGAAAAGAGTTTTAACCAAGAGTAATACATATAAGAACATAAATATTACCAAACATCATGCAGTTAATCAAACATAAAGTAATTAATATACAATAATAATACCTAAATGTACCTAAATGTAGGCTAATTTAATAATTAACTTATTAGAATGGCTTGTGACAAACAATTAAATCGTTAAGCACAATTTTTATATAACAATTAATTTTGAGCCTAAAAGCACAGACCAATTTTAGATTAACTATAAAATTTTATTGTTTTCTGTTTCAGGTATGCACTTCACTATGTGGTTGGCAGCTACTGTAGTGTTTTCTTGTCAGACAAAATAAAATGCGTACAGTAACAGCCGGGTAAATGTGCACAAATACATCACATCACAGTTACCAGCACATCTCAGGTCGCTGTTAATGTTGCTATTCTCTAAATAATGTAACTGTGCAGTAGATGAACTGTTTTTATAGGTTTTGTTAATGAGAGAGATGGAGAAATAGTTTGTCAGTCTGTGTATTAGTGGTTGGGGTTTTTCAGCAACTGTTTCCACAGATTTTATTGATTCGCCAGCAGGCTTGCCAGAGTTGATTCATTCATAAGATTCTGATTGTTTCAAAAACACGAATTCATTCAGGAACAAACACCACTACTGTAAGCTACTTAATATTAACTTCTTGTACAGGTGCATCTCAATAAATTAGAATGTCATGGAAAAGTTCATTTATTTCAGTAATTCAACTCAAATTGTGAAACTCGTGTATTAAATAAATTCAATGCACACAGACTGAAGTAGTTTAAGTCTTTGGTTCTTTTAATTGTGATGATTTTGGCTCACATTTAACAAAAACCCACCAATTCACTATCTCAACAAATTAGAATATGGTGACATGCCAATCAGCTAATCAACTCAAAACACCTGCAAAGGTTTCCTGAGCCTTCAAAATGGTCTCTCAGTTTGGTTCACTAGGCTACACAATCATGGGGAAGACTGCTGATCTGACAGTTGTCCAGAAGACAATCATTGACACCCTTCACAAGGAGGGTAAGCCACAAACATTCATTGCCAAAGAAGCTGGCTGTTCACAGAGTGCTGTATCCAAGCATGTTAACAGAAAGTTGAGTGGAAGGAAAAAGTGTGGAAGAAAAAGATGCACAACCAACCGAGAGAACCGCAGCCTTATGAGGATTGTCAAGCAAAATCGATTCAAGAATTTGGGTGAACTTCACAAGGAATGGACTGAGGCTGGGGTCAAGGCATCAAGAGCCACCACACACAGACGTGTCAAGGAATTTGGCTACAGTTGTCGTATTCCTCTTGTTAAGCCACTCCTGAACCACAGACAACGTCAGAGGCGTCTTACCTGGGCTAAGGAGAAGAAGAACTGGACTGTTGCCCAGTGGTCCAAAGTCCTCTTTTCAGATGAGAGCAAGTTTTGTATTTCATTTGGAAACCAAGGTCCTAGAGTCTGGAGGAAGGGTGGAGAAGCTCATAGCCCAAGTTGCTTGAAGTCCAGTGTTAAGTTTCCACAGTCTGTGATGATTTGGGGTGCAATGTCATCTGCTGGTGTTGGTCCATTGTGTTTTTTGAAAACCAAAGTCACTGCACCCGTTTACCAAGAAATTTTGGAGCACTTCATGCTTCCTTCTGCTGACCAGCTTTTTAAAGATGCTGATTTCATTTTCCAGCAGGATTTGGCACCTGCCCACACTGCCAAAAGCACCAAAAGTTGGTTAAATGACCATGGTGTTGGTGTGCTTGACTGGCCAGCAAACTCACCAGACCTGAACCTCATAGAGAATCTATAGGGTATTGTCAAGAGGAAAATGAGAAACAAGAGACCAAAAAATGCAGATGAGCTGAAGGCCACTGTCAAAGAAACCTGGTCTTCCATACCACCTCAGCAGTGCCACAAACTGATCACCTCCATGCCACGCCGAATTGAGGCAGTAATTAAAGCAAAAGGAGCCCCTACCAAGTATTGAGTACATATACAGTAAATGAACATACTTTCCAGAAGGCCAACAATTCACTAAAAATGTTTTTTTTTATTGGTCTTATGAAGTATTCTAATTTGTTGAGATAGTGAATTGGTGGGCTTTTGTTAAATGTGAGCAAAAATCATCACAATTAAAAGAACCAAAGACTTAAACTACTTCAGTCTGTGTGCACTGAATTTATTTAATACACGAGTTTCACAATTTGAGTTGAATTACTGAAATAAATGAACTTTTCCACGACATTCTAATTCATAGAGATGCACCTGTATATTGCGCTTAAATGGCAAAAATAATTAAGAGGTAGAAATAAAACTGAAAAAAAAAAATCAAAGTTTAATGCACATAAAATTTATTTAGCTAAATCATATGTGATAGTTTTCAACCTGACTTTTATGAAAACTAATCAGTTCAAATAAGCATGTTTATTTCCCAGTATTTTTTTTTTAATCTATTTTACTTAACATTATCTTCGTAATTCATATGAAACCCTCAGCACTTGCCTGTAGCTGTTGTACCAGACATGAAACAGATGGGCAGTAGGTGCACTTCGTCTTTTACACCACCAGATGGCGGTAAAGAAGCGAATTTGCAGATGCATGTATCAAAATTAAATAGGCACTTGAAGTGAACAACTTAAATAAATAAATAAAGTGTTTCACAAAAAGAAAATAATTAAATCAAAAAGAGCTTTATTGGCCAATATGCTCACACACACAAAAAATTTTTTTGGTTCACAGAAGAACTGGGTACTAAATCTATATTAGTGGTGTTGATTATGATTAATTTTACTTGGATTTTTTCTTCTGTTCACTTAAAAGATTTGTTCAGATTCGTTCACTGAGTCATACACTGACATCACTGGCGTGCAGTGAATGTCTTTTTGAGCGTTGAATCATTAAGCAGTGATGGGAAAACAGGATGATCAAAACGGTGTAAATACAACCAGAACATAGTCTGTGCAATGGCTATTTTTGCAAACCAAATGCAAATGTTTGCGCTTTAAATTCTCGAGCTCGTGACAGCAGGATGGATTCTGATTGGCTGTCAATGTCTGTATCGTTTATCAGCTGGAAAAAATCGTTCTGAAAGTGATTGCAACGATATCGTTTCTCTGTGCCTTTATCGTTATAGCTGTGGTGTGGACTCTGCTATTCTTTAATACTGAGAACGAATTTTAGAACTATATCTTTATGGTTATCTTCACAGTTATCGTGTTTGGTGTGAACGGGCCTTTAAGCACGTGTTCATGGGTTTACAAGATCAACGCCCTCTAGCGACGAACCTTCAAAACCTGAAACAGTATATGACGTAACCAAGCCGCGCTGGGTGAAATCACGTGACCTGACCGGTTTGATGCGCGTTCCGAATAACTGAATCGAATCATAACAAAAGATTCATTAAAGGTTTGAATGAAGAAAAGCTTCAAAGCTGCCACTACATTGCAAGAGATCAGAACAAATTGTAGGCGCCCTCCTGTGGATGTTAAGTGTATCTGCATTAATGAATGAAAATAGCAGTTGCAACGAAATGACTTTTTTTTTACTGTCTTAAGCATTTGTGTTTTTGGAGGAATGATCCGCTTTAATAGTGTATATTTTCCGACGCACACATAATTTACATCCATTAAACAAATTGATACAAATTGTCTAGCAGTTTACAGATGTCATTTACTCACATTAAAGGAACACTCCACTTTAAAAAAAAAAATATATATAGGCTCATTTTACAACTCCCCTAGAGTTAAACAGTTGAGTTTTACCGTTTTTGAATCCATTCAGCCGATCTGCGATGATATTACGCAGCGCCTGAAAGTAGTCCCCAGCTAGGTAACTAGTTATGATATAGCTGGGGACTACTTTCAGGCGCTGCGTAATATCATTGCGCCTGCTGCAGACATGGTACGGCAGCAAAGTTCCTTGATAATTACGCCGGAATGAGAGTATAGTTCCTAGCCATATCGTCCTAGATAATCGCAACTTTTACACGATGTAACTACAGAAGAGTCAAGCTTTAAATGGGAAAATTATCGAAACTCTTTGGTCATTTTTGAGCGAGATGCTAATGGTCTAATCCGATTCAATGAAGTATGCTAAGCTAAGCAAAAAGTGCTACCGCCAGACCCGGAGATCGGCTGAATGGATTCAAAAACGGTAAAACTCAACTGTTTAACTCTAGGGGGGTTGTAAAATGAGCCTATTTTCAAAAAAAAGTGGAGTGTTCCTTTAATGTCCAACCCCATGACCTTCATCCGTGAAACACGAGGAGGGATGATCATTAAGCGTCAAGCTCACACAATCAGCGTAATCCATATGATTCGTATGCGTTATTCCAAGCGTTCTGAAGTGATTCGATTGCTTTCCGTGAATAAAAACGTTGATTTTGCTATGTTTTCAGTAAAATATTGTCCTCCTCATTCGAATCTGCCGCGCACCTGAGGATGTCTGTTTGTTTACATGGGTGCGTTCTAATACCATATAAGGAGAAAAGGGCGGAGCGAAAGACACTGAACTCAAACCTCATTGGTTTTCGCGTCAATGTGGTAGTTTTGAACGTGTAAACGTGAACAACAATCTACAAAAATAATTACTTTGTCTGGTAATGATGTCGGCGTTAAAACGTCCTTGTGATTCATAGTTGTATAATAAACTTGCTTTTTATTTATACAATGCAGTTTAAACATAATTCCTAGAGCACGTTCACTGTATTTTCAGGGTGAATGTGCTTTCAGATGCACTTTCTATCATCGCTAACAGTGCACTTCATTGTAAATGTCTTTCATGATGTGCAAGCATCTGCTAAATACCAACTTTGGCTGGAAAGGAGTTGGGTTGTAGGATGGTGGGAGACAAAATGCAAGGGAGGTGTAGTTGAATTCCCACAATTCTCATTCACTCCTCCCTAGAAGCCAAAGTTTGGATTTGGCAGATGCTTTCTTAAGCAAAACAATTTTAAAAGCTTATTGAGTTTGAACCTGCATTGAATGCCACCATCCTACCAGCTCAGCTTGGTATTTGTCATTTACTTATACTCTTTAACTTGCAGTGTATCACTAGAGGGTCTGTGCGCTCTGACAGTGTTAACCCTTTGAATCCCATGACTGAAATCTATTAACTCGTATAATTTTCTTAATTTTAAAATGTCATTCTATGTCATTTTAATGTTCTGAGAGACAACTATAAGCCATTTATTGGTTGACCAAATAGTATAAACACTGCTTTTAGTATGTATTTAAGAATAAGAATACCTAGAAAGTTATAATTCATGTTCATTTCAGTGGTGATGCCATGTGTAATTATGTGGAGTCATGAATAGTTTGATTACAAGTTGTGAAATTGGAATGGGCATGTCAATATTAAATATGTCATTCTTTAGTATTAATGACTGCGCTCATATGGACACAATATAAAACGAATAACTTTGCTTTATGCAAGTTATTTATTTGTAAGACATCATGCATTAATTTTATAGGTTGTGTAAAAGTGATGTGGGTACAAGTATGTTAGTTAGGCTACTTGAGTCATGACTGTCCAGCTTGTTAACAGGACCTTTCCTGGGCTGCGTTCAGTACCGACAAAACGGTGCAAAACGTTTTAAAACGGAAACGGGGGTACGTTGAACACCCTGTTCTGATGACGCAAGAATTGCAACTATGGAGCTGAGAAGGCCATTCTTTGTGTTCTTTTTGAAAAATTTTCGTAGCCTGATGAAATCGGTATAAATACGTGTTTAATACTGCAAAATACGCTCGAGAAACATTTCTAATATCTTCAATTGTTGTGTATACCCAGCTGCAGCGGACACATTTGTAACGACTTTACTTGGACCCATTGTGCGAGCTGTCTCTATAATACCGCATGGTTTATGTATGTTGCTGCTGATTGGGCTGACATTTTTGACACACCCATCAAACAAGAGGAAACTTATCTCAAACCCTGTCGCCAGGAAACATGTCGTTCAACCCGGAAACCGTAGCAAAACGTTGTGCACCGGTGTGAGCTTGAACGTGCCCCAGGTGTATCAGTTGTCTACCAGGTGGGTTTGAGCCAATCACCTGAGCTAAAATTGTCATGTGACTAATTAATTAGTCTAGCAACAGGAAATTGTTAAAATGACTATACTGATTGATTGGCAGTTCTGAAGTCTTGTACTATCATAAACTGTGTCGAATCAGATCCCTACCCGCCTAATGTGTTATTCCCTGATCGATCCTCTACCAGAAACTATAGGGACCAGTCAGAGAGTATAGAAATTGATTTTAGTGATTTTTTAGTCCAGGGAGTGCAACGAGACTGGAGTAAAGAGCTCAAGAAGCAGAAGAAGAAGGAACGGCGCAGGTGTGCCCAGGAGAGAGCTGGGAGATTCAAAGATCATCTTCAAGATGAAAGCAGTTCTGAAGCTGATACGGAAGCAAGAGACAACAAATAAAAGGGTTGTAAAGCTAATAAAAGAAGTAATGGAATTACAGGGTTTTTCAAGAGACATACAAATGTTAATGAGTGATCTAGAGAAAATGGATTTTCAAAGTTCAAAAGGGTAAATGTCAGAAAATGTTTGAGGGTTATGTTTTATTTTAGAAGCACAGATGTTGAGTGCTTTGTGGTTTATATCTGCTATGTAGTTGCTTCGCATATTTTGTAGAAAGACGGTGAAGTGCAAGGGGATGCATCTCGCACATGGGTGCGAGATGGAACTTCTAGCCGAACCGTTTCTTAGAATTGGATAGCACCTGTTAGAGGTGTTACATTGTGGTTTATGGTATATGTGCTTAAGCCGAGCTCATAGAAGGTGTTGCTATTTTCCCAATATCTGAAAATAGAACTAGAGATGCTTGTTATTCAGAAGTGATGTTTTCAGTTTGTATTATTTTTTTCCATTTGAACTTTTGATACTTGAGTGACTTAGACTCTGTGACAAAGGTCATGCACCCTGTCTGTAAGGAGGGGGCAGTCGCAGGCAGGAGGAGGGTATTATGCAGAGGTTATAAAATACTTGTGAGACCATTGTCCAGGGCCGACAATTCGTGGTGAAGACTTTACTCGTTATTTTATGTTTTTTGTACTTATGAGTTATTGTTTTTTAATAAAACGAAACCATTGTATTGGTGATTCGTTAAACTTTTAAAACAAGTCTCTGAGTGCTTCATTAATAATAACCAGTTATCTGAACCTGAGATCTACCCCATTGAGCTTCAAGTGGTCTGAACTTGACTGAGCTAGGACGGACACTGGAGAAAAGGACCTGAAACTTCCTAAACACATCCATCCAGACACGAGGTAACTATACAGCGGTTGATTGTGAACTGTTTATGGATTTTAGGATTGTGAATTATATGTTTCAGGGCTTTAATCTGGTGTACTAGCAAAACAACTGTAATGTGAAAGGCAGCATACTCAAAAAAGGAAAACTAATATATAATTGTAAATAAAATGCTGCAACCATTTTAAAACATTGATTGGTGCTGCAAAAATTAACCTCAGCAGCAATTAAAGAAAAACAAAACAACCATCATGAAAGTTTAATTTTTTTAATTTATTTTAAAATTAAAATAAATATCAATGCATGTAAAAATCTCTGAGAAAACAAACATTGCTCATGTTTAAATGTGGAATATTACAGCTTGTTGTAATTTTTCCATGAAAACTCTGTAATAAATTATATCACGTACAGATGGTGAACACAGAACATTACACAACGAATGCATCCTTGCACTGCTCGAATATGATTTTGTGTACTTTGCAACAGCAAGTCTTTCATCGATTCTCTTTTTTTTCCCCAAACCAGGTTGAGTCAATGTTCACAAAGATGAATAAAATGAGAACAGGGAGAGAAAGAGAGAAATAATCGGAAGATGGAAACCCGGCCTTCTGTGCCAAAGGAAACAGCACTGACAGTGATATGAAGGCCTGCGGAGTACGTGAGGGCTGAATCCTGGCGGCTCCATCGTGTGCAGGGCGTCCCACTGGCCTACAGGTGCGTTTTTAGCTCTTAACAGCTGTGCTTAGGATAACAGCACACAGAGGCATCTGGTCGGCCGCTTCCGACTCGAGACCACTCGGGTCTCTTTCCCACGTTCTCTCTTTTACCTCCGTTAACCATATAATGACAATGGTATTTTTAAAAAAAACATTTTATAACTTTATTTTCGTACAAATCTATATAACCCAAATATTAGAAATCTTATTTACATGAAAAGATTTAAAATGGCTAACTGCCTACCCCAAGAAACGTTCACACATTTGCATTTTTTGTTTGTTTGTTTCTTGTACAAAGAAAAAAAAAAACAGCAATTGACCATCAAACAGCAACAGACCAAGCCAAAAAGCTCCTCTTTCTCGATGTATGATCTTAGGAAACACAAACTGCCACCCTCAACCTGTGTCCACCTTCCCCCATGATGCATTTTATTTAAGGGGAAAAAACAGAGAACAACCCGAAAACGGAAAGAGAAAAACAATACGAAAAATAATAAAGGTAGGTAACTTTGTTGTTCAGTGCTGTCCTCTTAGGTTTACCCCTCATGGGCAGGAGGAACAGTGGTTGGCGGCAAAGGTAAGAGGAATGTTGTCTCCCTCTAGTGGTGCGTTTCAAGCACCGCAGGACACGAGGCTCACGCGCCACCCTCCTCTGCACAGCCTCCGCCAGCTGTGTACCGAAACTCCTGCAGGTTGGACACACCGTGGAAGTGCACAAAAGCACCTGCTACTACCAGGATATGGAACAGCTGATGGGAATGAAACTGCAAAATAATGACAAGGTACGGATTAGACTTGAAATGTAATGAGAGACTAATGTGGATCGTGTTACTTTCAGGACATCGACTCACCCAGATGTCGCATTTGCCGGGGAAGAACCTCTCTGGGATGCGAGCGGCATACAGGCAGGCTCCGGTGATGTACAGGACGGCCATGAGGAACAGCCAGCCCATTTGACCTATGGTGGTGGCCTTCAAGAAGCCCTCTGTGAACATAAAGTGCAGCGTGGGGACGACTCCACTGAGGCCCAGACCCACAAACACACCTGAGACAGAGAAAACAGGATAGGTATTCATTTAACTATTTATATTGCACTATTAGACATTTATAGACCTCTAAAATGAACACTTTCTAAGCACCAAGTGCAAGCAGAGATTTATGACCCACCACTGGCACATGGCAGAAAATAAAATATTTGTCCTGAACAGAGTGAGACAGTGTCTTACCAGCCCTGACTCCACGGTACTGTGGCGTGGCGAAGAAATCACACTGTGAGACGATGATGGCAGCGATCCCCAGGATACACACCACTATCAAGTATATGAAACAGGGCTGAGGGGAGCAGTAGAAAGAGTAATACAGCCACGGTACAAAACTGCCCATGATCAGGAACGCAATGCCCGAATAGTCTAACCTGTGACAGGAAGGAATGAGGGAAAGGAGGTTAAGAGAAAAATATAAATGTAATAATTTAATGATTTTAAAAAAAATCATTAAGGATACTAAAATTAAATAATTTAATGATTTAAATAAAAAAGTAATAATTTAAATAAAAATATAATTAATGATTAAATAAAAAATTTAAAAATAAATAAATTTGAAAATTGTTTATAATTGAAAAAAAAAAAACTTTTCAAAATATACTAAACTTAGAGAGCAATTTAAAGACATTTCAAAAAGGATTATTAGCTATACTGACTTTGATTATTAACGTTTGTGAAAAAAAAATTATTTTACAGAATTAGACGGTTAATGTTTGCATATAATTTATTTTTAACATTAAAATAATCTATATGAATTATGGACTAAGAACTATGTCTACCAACTATATCTATCTACACTAACCAAGATTACAGTACAGAATCTTATAAGAGTGTCACCCACAGTTTAAAATTCCCTAATAGTTGAGAATATCAACCTTATTCTGCAACATGGAAGTAAGCTATTTTCTGTGAATGTGCAACACTTCAGATTCATTAGCCGCTATAGGTAAATAACTAGAAGAATAAGAAAATGCAGTAAATGGTAAAACAAATGCGCTACAAACCAATGTTTATAATTACAGTAATACATTAAAATAATATAAGAAATACCAGTTAGCAATATTAAGCAGCATAACAAGCTGTTTTGTACAGCTAAAAATAACTGGAAGCCTTGCACATTCAATTTACAAATGGCCATGCCGCTCTTCCAAAAAAAAAAAAAATAAAAAAAAAAATATATATATATATATATATATATATATATATATATACATACAGTGATTGTTGCAGGCGCTTACTTTGAGAAGACGCGGGACACCCCCTCCGAATGGCAGTAGACTGTATGAAAGAGCCAGGAGAAGGACAGGCAGAGAATGGCCCCCAGGAAGAACGCACCAATGACAATCTTCTCCTGGAACGGGGCCACGAACGACATATTGGGCCTGAACATGTACACAATGCCCAGACAGAGAAAGAACAGGCAGCCTGTAGACACAAAGGAAATACTGGTTACATGTATGTGTATTAGAGTTAAATCACAATAACTGTATAAAAGCTAATCATCATTTAAGTCAGAGTTATACAGAGGCCGCATCCCTCTACAGGTCAATACAGTAAATCAATAAATGTACAAAGAGTAAAATCGAATTCAAACTGAACTCAAAGCACATCAGAAAGCTTAGCGGTTACTAGTAGATCAACATCAAACATCTGCTTTGTCTATTATGGCTCAGTCACACCACGAGTCCAAAGGTGTAGAAAATCAATAGCTGCACATTACGATCTCAACTCACAATCAATACCATTACCTAGTCTCACAGTCTATTATGTTTAGCATGACCTTATATCAGCCCCTACATTCAATGTTCTGTGAAGAATGATCAAATTTCTCCACTAGGTGGCAGTACAGCATGCAGAAAGTGAGCGTTTACTGTTCTGATGTAGCTTTTTTGTTTCTTTTTAAATTCAATTTTATTTAAATTTAATATTTATATTTTATTATATACATTTATATTTGTATATTTCTATTTATTATTTATTTATTTTTTATTATGTATATTATAAATAGAAAATAAAAATTAAATACATTTAAATTTGATGTTATATATAATTGTTTACATGTGGAAGTAGTTTTTGTTCTTATTTAATTGAAACAATTATTAATGTATTTTTTTTATATTTAATTTAAAAATAAATATATAATTCAAATTCTAGAAGTAAAATAAATAAATACATCTAAGTGTTTTGTGTGCAAGTGTGTTTTCCATACCCAGAAGATGTGTCCAAATGTTGCCTGTTTCCGTATGGATTCTGAAGATGCTCTTGAAACATGCTCTGAATGAGGGCATGGGCGGCCGGTGCCCATGCAACAGGAAATCATTATCCTTCAGCCAATCAGGGAGGACATCATGTGGAATGACACGCCATCTGCCCTCCCACATCTAAGACACAAAATTAAAAGCATCACTGTAAGATGTCAAAAGCAACCCTGCAGTTTTGAAAAGATGACATATCTGGCCTCTCTTTGACATATCATTACGCCAAGCTCGGGTCAGCATTACTAGTTGGCATGAGAAAAGCCCTCTCATTTGACTTCAGAAAGTAATTACACGGTCCATCCGTGTATGTGAGAGGAGTTGAGAGCAAGAGATAAGTATTACAGTAATTATGAGTTAAGGCACAGGCAAAAATTACACATACAGTGAGCCAGAAATAATTCTAAGGCTCAAAACATGCTGCACAGAAGTATGTTAGCGCAAAGCTTGTGTATTATTGCACGTATAAATATACACTGCATTCTCAGCACAGTAGGGCAAGTCAACTAATGTCAAGGTCGAGCAACAACCTTCGAATCCAATGAAGCAAGTTGAAATTTATAGCAAGCTACCTGAATAACACGTGAAGTTTAAAAGAATATTTCACCCAAAAAATGAAAATTTGCTTAAGATCCAGGCCATCCAAGATGCAGATGAGTTAGTTTCTTTGCAGGAACAGATTTGAAGAAATTTAGCATTACATCACTTGCTGACCAGAGAATCCTCTGCAGTAAATTTGTGGATTATTGTGACGTTTTTATCAGCTGTTTGAACTCTCATTCTGATGGCACCCATTGACTGCAGAGAGAATTCACTGGTAAGTAAGTAATGCTAAATTTCTCTAAATCTGTTCAGATGAAAAAACTAAGTGATCTTGGAAGCCTGAGGGTGAGTAAATATTCAGCAAATTTTCATTTTTAGGTGAACTATTACACCCTCAATTAAAGTCTAGTTAGGGCCAAAGAACACGTTGTGTACAAAAACATTTGCATATGCACAATTGCGTAGACTATGGTGAATTTTGAATGTGTGTGTACACTGCCGTTCAAAAGTTTAGGATCAGTACAATTTTCAATGTTTTTTAGTGGAGTTTATGCTCATCAAGGCTGTATTTATTTGATCAAAAATACAGAAAAAAAAAACGAATATTGTGAAATATTATTACAATTTCTAATATTGGTTTTCTCTTTTAACACTTTAAAATGTCATTTATATCTGTGATGCAGCACTGAATTTTCAGCACTATTACTCCAGTCTTCAATGTCACATGATCCTTCAGAAATCTAATATTTTCTAATATGCTTATTTATTATCAGTGTTGAAACAGTTGTGCTGCTCAATATTTTTTTGTAACCTGTGATACTTTTTTCTTTGATGCCTTGATGAATAAAAAGTTAAAACAGCATTTATTCAAAATAGAAATCTTGTTTAACGATATAAGTCTTTACAATCACTTTATCAATTTAACACATCCTTGCTGAATAAAAGTATTCATTTCTTCAAAAAAATAAATAAAAAATATTACCTACCCCAGACTTTTGAACAGTAGTGTATACTGTAACAAAATTTATATTAATGAACACTGTTCTTTAACTTTTTATTTATCAAACAATCCTGAAAAAAGTATCACAGGTCCCAAAAAATATTAAGCAGAACAACTGTTTCCAACATTGATTACAAACCAGCATATTAAAATGATTTCTGAAGGATCATGAGACACTGAAGACTGGAGTAATGATGCTGAATATTCAGCTTTGCTTCACAGAAAAAAAAAAATTGTAAAAATTGTATTTGAAAGTATATTAAAACAGAAAACTTACTTTAAACTGCAATAATATTTCCCAAAATTACTTCTTTTTTTTTTCTCAGTATTTTTGATCAAACAGATACAGCCTTCATGAGCATAAGAATCTTCTTATTAAAAAATAAATTAAATAAATAAATACATAAAAACCCTTAAAAATCTTACTGATCCAAATCATTTGTGGGCATAAACTGAATCTGAACTTTTTTCTACTTTGGTGTTCTTAAAACTAGGTTGTCTGGTTTCTCTTTACCAGCTGTGGTGACACTGCTGGGAAGAAGCTTTGCAGTTTCTTAGCAGCATTCTGACAAATCACGCTATGAAAACCACTCCCGTGCAATCATACCAGTCACAGGCATGACCACAGGATTACACCTATAAGTACAGCATATGCAGTGAAACTACAGCTGAGGGCAAAGAGGCCATGAACATGCCGTATCTGCTGAGAAAACCGCTCCTGACTCTGTGTGTATCTGGACGTACTTTTAAATAAATAAAACAAATGAAACTAGGTCACGTTATTTGATTGACTCCATGACATGCCTTTTGGTCATCTGTCAGGATGTGTGTTTTAAAGTCTTCCTAGATGTCTTCCTTTTAAGACTCTGTACCTGAGTGCTGATAGTGAATGGCACTGATTGGATCTTTGCTCTTCGACACAGAGAGTTTTGGCTTCTTCCCCAGAGGGGGAGAGAGGAGAGGAAGGAAAGGGCCATTAAAGCAGAAGGGGCTCAAAAAGCAAACTAAACTTGAGCTGGGCTCAGCATTGGAGCGCATGTTACAAAGGAAGGCTTTCAGTTCCTGTTCCTCTGCATATGGCAGACTTTCAATACAAGATTGAGATGAGAGGCTGGATATGGGCGTCTGGTTTGGCAGGGATGTTTTCCGTATTGGTGGGCTGCGGCGTGTTCGTGCAAAGACAGCTGTGAGCACTCAGCTCAGGTCAGGTGTGCTGATGTCATGTTTAATCTCACCGTATGACCCTCGACATATAAACTCAATGATAAAGCACATCTGTGTTTACAGATTGTGAGCCGGCTCTCAGCTGTGAAACCAATGTGTATGTGTGTGTGATAGACTTGAGAGTCTGACCTTGTGCACGAACTCCTCCATCCTCTCCATGGCATGGTGTGCCTGTAGCAGAAGGCCTTCGTCAGACCTCTTGTCCTCTTCTTCCTCCTCGTCATCATCTTCTCTTTCTGTCGTTTCCTCCTCCTTTTCGTGTACCTTTTCTTTTTCTTTTTTCCTCCTCGCAAAGAGACACTGAAAACACACACAAATACAAAAAAAGTCAGGTTTCAGCATAATCTGGCACAGTGAATATATTGTTTCTGTCATCTATGTATTTTTTTGTTTGTACATCTATTTATATCTAATTGTGTGTTTGCATAATTTTGCACATACAGTGCCTTGCGAAAGTATTCATACCCCTTATTTTCACGTTTTATGTTGTTACTGCCTTATGTTAAACTGCTTTAAATTGTTACTTTTTTCCACATCAATCTACATTCCATACACCATAATTGTAAAGCAAAAAACAGGTTTTTAACATCTTTGCAAATTTATTAAAAATAAAAAACTAAAATGATTCCATTGCATAAGTATTCATACCCTTATCTGGGACAGTTGAAATTTAGCTCAGGAGCATTCATATTGCTTGCAGATGTTACTACATTTCAAGTGAAGTTAACCTGTGGCAAATTCAATTGAATGGGTATGATTTGGAAAGGCACACACGTCTTAATAAAAGGTTTAACAGCTGATAATGCATATCAGAGCAAAAAAACAAGCACTGAGGTCAAAAGAACTGCCTGTAGAGCTCAGAAACAGGGTTGCATCAAGCCACACATCTGCGAAAGCGTTCAGAAAAAAAAATCTGCTTCATTGAAGGGTCACAGAAGCATGTAGTCTCTGTTACCCTTAATGGAAGAAGTTTGAAACAACCAGGACTCTTACTAGAGCTGGCCTCCTGGCCAAACTGAGCAACTGATGGAGAAGGGCTTTGGTTGGTGTGGTGACCAAGATGGTCACTCTACTTGAGCTCCATGATCATATGTGGAGACTGGAGAAATCTACAGAAGCACAAACATCAACACTTCACCAATCTGGGCTTTATGGCGGTGTGGCAAGACTCAATCCTCTCTTCAGTTAAGACACATGAAAACACAGTTGGAATTTACAAAAAAGCACCTAAAGGACCCTCAGACTCTGAGAAATAAGATTCTCTGGTATGATGAACCTCAATTCTAAGCATCATGTTTGAAGGAAACCAGCTCTGCTCATCACCTGCAGAGTACCATCCCAAAAGAAAAGTGTGGTGGTAGCAGCCTCATGCTGTGGGGCTGTTTATCAGCGGCAGGGACTGAGGGACTCATCAGAGTAGAGTAGAATGAAAACTCAGTCCAGAGCATTCAGAACCTCAGACTGGGCAGAAGGTTCGCCTTCCAACAGGACAATGGACCTAAACGCACAGCAAGAGTGGTTTATAGACAAATCTGTGAATGTCCTTGAGTGGTCCAACCACAGCCTGGGATTGAACCCAATCAGATATTTCTGGAGAAACCTGAAAATATGCGTCTGCCCCCATCCAACCTGACAGAGCTTGAGAGGTGAAGAGATGAGGAGAAGGATGGCAGATAATTGCCAAATGCTGATGAGCAAAGCTTGTCGCATCAAACAAAAAAAAAAGACTTGAGACTAAAGGTTCTTCAGCTAAATATTTAGTTAAGGGTATGAGTACTTATGCAATGTACTTATTTCAGTTTTTTATTTTTAATAAATTTACGAAGTTGTGACAATTCTGTTTTTGCTTTGTCAGTATGGTGTATGGAGTGTAGATTAATGTGGAAAAAAAAGTAATTTACAGCAGTTTAACAAGGCAGCAACATAAAATGTGAAAAAAATTAAGGGGTAAGAATACTTTCGCAAGCCACTATTTTATAGTGTGTGTGTATTTCTTACATATCTACAAAAAAAATTAATTAATTAATTATTTTATATATATATATATATATATATATATATATATATATATATATATATATATATATATATATATATATATATATATATATATATATATATATATATATATATAAATACATAAATAAATAAATAAATATTTAAATGAAAAATTTCTTTTCAAAAAATAAATGTAGGTAAACTCACTGGACGACTAGTCAACCATCCTGACCAAACACCCAGTCAACTGGGACATCACAAACTCAGAGCCCATATAAAAGGTCATTCAAGTACTCTCTCTAATACACACACACACACACACACACACACGCACTCAATTTAATTAATACTGCATGGATTGGTATGACCTTGCTTATGGCATGTTCTCAGCGCTTTGTGTGATGCAAGCAAAGCCCTGCTGACTCCAATTTAGCTCTTTGCGCGCAGCATGTGCTTATACCAACAACAGCGCTGTGTGTAGGGAGGCATAAAGATCATCCCCAAGAGGCTTATATACGCTCATCTATCAAACATAGCAAAGCAGCCAGCATTGAATAATAGAAGGAGAAAGGGTGAAAGTGTGAGGTGTTGTTCAGTAGTACAGGTTAACAAGCCTCTCAAGCAGATCAGACATGGCCAGTGGGACAATCAGTGTCTCAGTAATCAGTGTTGACATGGCATTAGCGTGGTACTAATTCCCTAACAGCTTTGAGAATAGCCCCCTCCTCTCTCCTCAGGCTGATACTGAGAAACACACACACACAGCTGGAGGGTGTCCTCAACAGAATAAGGTATGACCGGAGCAAAGGCATGGATGTAGGTGACCTTGAAGGCCCTGAGCTGGAGAGTCAGCGTCATTTCAATTGGATAGCCAGCAGGGGTCCTACTGCAGTGCGTTCGGAGCCATTCTGACAGTGAAACCACACGCAGACGGCATAAGACAAGATTCAACAGTGAACGCATCTGAACCACATTTCTTTTACTCTGTAATTAGGTGCAGTCAGTCAGTAAAATCAGAAACAGACACTTGCGTTCTTGCACCTACTTTTTGCTTTAGCCCAGCAGCGCTTTAAGGCAGGTCCATAAATAGACACGCTTCAATGGTTCCTAAACTTATTCAGCCTTGAGTTTAGCTATTCAACATCACCAGATTAGCAGAATGACGAACTATGTTTTTGCATCAAATAAGGCATTTCTGCACACAGACCTTCAAAGTTAAAACAACCTAAGCAAAATGGATGAATGGATCGAATGTGATATTTACCAATTGAAATAATTAAAAAAATAATTTTAAAAAATAATTTAAAACAATAAAAGTTGAGATTGTAACAAAAAAGTAGAAACAAAATATTTTTTGTAACACTAATATTTTCAATTTTATATATTAAAATTATATTAAAATGATTAATTTCTATATATTTTATTATTTTAAATACAATATTTTATTAGTAGTAATATTAAAACAAATTAATATATTTAATAATTAAAAAAAACAATTATTAGCATTCTAACTATCATTATAATTATGAAAATTATTAGGGGTGCACGATAAATATCGGGCGATAATTAATGCGCATCTTGTCAGTAAAGCCGGTGTATCGACGAAACATGCTACCTATCAGATTGTGCTACCAATAATATATTTGCATTCTTTTAAGGGTAAGTTTAGGGTAAGGGTAGGTGTGGACTGGTAGGTTTAGGGTAGGGGTAGGTATGGACATTTAAAATAGCCTCAAAACACATGAATAAGATGCTGGTAGCACAATCTGATAGGTAGCATTTTTCGCTATCGATATGTGTTACCTATCTTTTTAATGGGAGGCAGCACAATCTGAGCGGGTAGCACAAATCGTCAGAACACCGGTTCTCTAATCAGCGGTAAATTCCAACACGTGCATGATTTCACATTGAGCAGCATTTACTACACAGAGCCGTTGTTCACTGACAAGCTGCGCAAAACCACGCTGATAATGAACATGGATTTGCGTAGCTTGTCAGTGAACAACGGCTCTGTGTAGTAAATGCTGCTCAATGTGAAATCATGCACGTGTTGGAATTTACCGCTGATTAGAGAACCGGCTTTACTGACAAGATGCTCATTAATTATGTCCATTTACGAAAACTGGTGTGCCAAAAGTCATCAGTTTAAAATAGGTTTAGTCTAAATAAATAAATAATTGTTATTATTAAAAAATGAATTCATTTTGAAGGAGACGAGAGCATCACTATATTATACTATAATATAAATCTATGCCAGGCAGATGATAAAACCAAGCAAAAATAAAAGTCCAAAAATTTTAATTTAATACTCAGGATTATGGGTTTAGAAAACAATGAAAACAATATCTGGACATCAGTAAATATCACAAATCAAATACAGGTGTAGTTGAAGGGTCAAAGGTCATTATGTTCCTGACAATGTTTTTGAGTGTGAATGAGATGAACCAGGCATTGTGCAATACAGTGAAATAGACTCCCGAGAGTCCTAAATATATTTTCACCTGACAAACTATCCATCTAACAAGCATAATCTGGGACACTTCCATGAACAAGTAAACCTGTGAACGTTTAAAAGCCCGACCAGCTAACAGTGTGTCTGTCTTGTCAACAAGAGGAGCCGAGCAGGATCAGAACTGGATCTATAATGCATGAATAACCTACTTCTGATGCCTGCCAGCAAGACAGCATGCTGTAAGTGTGACTGTGTTCGGTTCGCTCTCATTACAGGAGTATGTGTGCATATTAAACATGTGGTGTCTGCCAGTTTCACCCTAATGCTAAAAATTCAAGGGGTGCTAGGGTGCTATCCATAGATCTGACAAATGTATCACCCTTGATTCTTGTGGATGTGTTTGTATAGAGAGCAACCGTTCCTGTTAGGGTACTTTATGCCTGAAAAGAGCCCCATATAGTGCTCTCACTGGGCTTAAAAGGCCAATAAAAAAGCCAATGAGACAAATGAATCTTGTACACACTTCTAAAGCAAGCATTTTTGTGTGTGTGTGTGTGTGTGTGTGTTCAAGCGGACTCATCAAACTGCTGTTGTGAGCACATACTGTAGTTCATTTTCCAGTTTAAATATGTTTGGAAGAACAGGGTGTGAAATGACATGAACTCCTTAGCAATGGTTGTCATCTAAGGTCGCCAAAGGAATGCTCAAACACACCCTAAGAACAATCCCAAACGAGCCTGCAAATCACGTTGATGTGCACACCTCAAAAAGGCATGCGTGAACGCATAGTCATACAACAGGTCTCTCACTCTCTCTGACTTGTAATGAAGGAAATTTCACCTTTTCACATCAGATAAAATTTGTCATCATGAGAAATGCAACCACAATATTAGAGATGGTTTTGCAGCTTTCAAAAATCAACACTTTAACAGATAAAGGTATACACTTTAAAACTGTATAAAAATTAGGGCTGCGCAATATTGGGAAAAAACTCACATTGCGATATTTTGTTTTTCTGCGATATATATTGCGATATGAAAAAAATAAAAATAAAAATCACCAGATGACTTGAATATCTCTATTTGGGGGGAAAAAATAATCAATGATTGGGGTGATTTTAGGTGAGTAAATCAGCATAGGAAATAAACAAATTATAAGCACAGATAAATATAATAGAACAAAGATACAAATGAAATAAACAATGCTTTGTATTTTTAAGGCAAGTCTAACAGTATTCAGGTACAGAAATTGAATAATCAAATGTAAAATAACACTGCATCGTCTTCACTGTATAAATTTAATCTAATAAATCTATTAAAGCTACAAAAGTTATTTTCTCTGTGTTTTGTTGTTTGATTAACATGACACAGAAAGCAGCAGGGACATTAAACTGCTGTTATTGTTATCATATTTCTTCCTCAATTGTTTACTTTCACCTAAGACATAAGCAACTGTTTTTTTACAAGGATACTTGAAGAAACATGCATTTTGACAGTTTCGCGCTTGTGTGTCATTTCAGGCACAAATAGTAGCGGAAGTGAATGGAATTCAGTGTTCACCTGCATCTGCGTGGCTTTCACTGTGTCTACACGTGACAAAATACAATAGAACCCATTATAATCAGTGATGCTTTCAGACCGACTACACTGGATGCGGCGCGACACGACAAATCCCCGCCAGTAAACTGATGCCTCACTTTATGACGTACTGACACAAAGTTCAAATGATTGGCAACAGCCGCTTTGTCGCGTCCAGTGTAAACAGACTTTGGGGCCGTTCACATTGCGCGCCTAAAAACGCGTAGAAATCACCATTCGCGCTGCTTTCTCCTTCTTTCCAAAGCGCTCAGGAGCTTGCGCTTTCGTGGCGTCTGCTGATGCTAAGCAACCGTGACCTGCGCTCTCCACGATGACGCGGTCGTTTCAACAAAATAATAAATGGATTTCCAGCACTGAAAATCACTTGCAGTAGCTCTGCTGCTAAATTTATTTAAAAATGGATATCTCTGTACAGCTGTCGCGTCCGGTGCAGACGCGGTGTCTGTGTGTGAACAAAGAAAACGATCAGTATAAATATAACGATCAGTATAGGCCTAGTAAACATCGCACATCCAGCGATGTGACTATCACGGATGCGCACATCACGATATCGATGCTGAAACGATATATCGTGCAGCTCTAATATACAGGTGCATCTCAATAAATTAGAATGTCGTGGAAAAGTTCATTTATTTCAGTAATTCAACTCAAATTGTGAAACTCGTGTATTAAATAAATTCAATGCACACAGACTGAAGTAGTTTAAGTCTTTGGTTCTATTAATTGTGATGATTTTGACTCACATTTAACAAAAACCCACCAATTCATCTCAACAAATTAGAATACTTCATAAGACCAAATAAAAAAAAAACATTTTTAGTGAATTGTTGGCCTTCTGGAAAGTATGTTCATTTACTGTATATGTACACAATACTTGGTAGGGGCTCCTTTTGCTTTAACTACTGCCTCAGTTCGGCGTGGCATGGAGGTGATCAGTTTGTGGCACTGCTGAGATGGTATGGAAGCCCAGGTTTCTTTGACAGTGGCCTTCAGCTCATCTGCATTTTTTGGTCTCTTGTTTCTCATTTTCCTCTTGACAATACCCCATAGATTCTCTATGGGGTTCAGGTCTGGTGAGTTTGCTGGCCAGTCTGGTGAGTTTGCTGGCCAGTCACCAACACTATGGTGATGAAATCAGCATCTTTAAAAAGCTGGTCAGCAGAAGGAAGCATGAAGTGCTCCAAAATTTCTTGGTAAACGGGTGCAATGACTTTGGTTTTCAAAAAACACAATGGACCAACACCAGCAGATGACATTGCACCCCAAATCATCACAGACTGTGGAAACTTAACACTGGACTTCAAGCAACTTGGGCTATGAGCTTCTCCACCCTTCCTCCAGACTCTAGGACCTTGGTTTCCAAATGAAATACAAAACTTGCTCTCATCTGAAAAGAGGACTTTGGACCACTGGGCAACAGTCCAGTTCTTCTTCTCCTTAGCCCAGGTAAGACGCCTCTGACGTTATCTGTGGTTCAGGAGTGGCTTAACAAGAGGAATACGACAACTGTAGCCAAATTCCTTGACACGTCTGTGTGTGGTGGCTCTTGATGCCTTGACCCCAGCCTCAGTCCATTCCTTGTGAAGTTCACCCAAATTCTTGAATTGATTTGCTTGACAATCCTCATAAGGCTGCTGTTCTCTCGGTTGGTTGTGCATCTTTTTCTTCCACACTTTTTCCTTCCACTCAACTTTCTGTTAACATGCTTGGATACAGCACTCTGTGAACAGCCAGCTTCTTTGGCAATGAATGTTTGTGGCTTACCCTCCTTGTGAAGGGTGTCAATCAATGATTGTCTTCTGGACAACTGTCAGATCAGCAGTCTTCCCCATGATTGTGTAGCCTAGTGAACCAAACTGAGAGACCATTTTGAAGGCTCAGGAAACCTTTGCAGGTGTTTTGAGTTGATTAGCTGATTGGCATGTCACCATATTCTAATTTGTTGAGATAGTGAATTGGTGAGTTTTTGTTAAATGTGAGCCAAAATCATCACAATTAAAAGAACCAAAGACTTAAACTACTTCAGTCTGTGTGCATTGAATTTATTTAATACACGAGTTTCACAATTTGAGTTGAATTACTGAAATAAATGAACTTTTCCACGACATTCTAATTTATTGAGATGCACCTGTAAATGGGTCAACCAGTACAGAGTTTATAACGATACATTTAACTTTCAAAATGATTTAAAATTTGTTTAAATGATAAAAATATAAAATAAGGATAAAAATATATCATTATAATGATACATTTACCTACATAAATAAATAAATATTTTTTCTGCTTTTTTGCATCCACCAAGATCTAAATAAATAAATAAAAATTCAATGGATTGTTCAGAAATAGGCATTACCACATGGTTATTCAATATACAAAACATTTTTCTACTGAATTTCCAATAAAAATCTATATTGTGATGTATATTGTTACCGTTATTTGAAATGACTCATGCTGTAATATAAGATTTTGGTCACACCACACCGCCCTTAATCCCAGAGTAATTGAGACGTGCAGTGTTATGCTCACTGCATCCACTGATTGGTTGGATATAATGACCCTCTCTAGAGATCATCAAGAACCATAATCACTTTCCTGCCAGAGAGAGAAGAGAAAAAAAAAAATGTTTGCTTGTTTGCCGGGGACACAGCTGGGACAACTCATATAGATCTGTGTAAAGGAAAAACTGAGAGTAAATACAGAAAAAGCACTGGCTCTACACCTCATAAAACAACCATGTAGGTTTATTACAGAACCTGATGGGAAAAGAAAAAAAAACTCAAACACTTCAATGTATTATTGTACTCCAGTGCACTTGAACTCTTCAGTGTGTTCACTGAGCCTAAATGACATGCAGTCTGTCTGATTTGCTGGGTTTAGCATGACTCAGCTGTAATGCCCCCGCCACCTGCTACCTAATAACACTGCCAGCATCTTAAAAGCTTTGTTTAAGTGATGTTTTTCCTTCACTGATCAGAAACAAGAGACCACATATGGTGAAAATAAAGCGACATGTATGGTCAAGATGCATCACTGGCTGCATTTGCAGTACAGTTGCTGAATGCATGCAATCAAAGTTTTAGAGTTCAGAGAAGTCAAACTATAAAGAGTCCATATATAATTTTATTCAGGGTCCCTTGGATCGAAACCGTTATAAATTAGTTTCACATGACCATGCCTCTCTGACTTGCACAATAATGTACATAGTACTTTGGATGCCTTATTTTCAAAGAAGCAAGGAAAATCGTGCATTTCCATGACATGACTCTTAAGCATTGTTAGGGAAAGTTACTTTTAAAAGAAATGCATTATAATATTACATTACTCCATAAAAAAGTAACTAATTACGCTACTTAGTTACTATTTATGAAAAGTAATGCATTACGTTACTTTTTGTCACCTGAGTTGAGCTTGCATATTTCTTTTTTTAATAACAAAAAGAAAAAAAACAAACAAATGTAATTCTTTTTGCAACTGTAAAGGCCCTTTCACACCAAAAGTGAAATTAATAAGCCTCAGGGCAAAACAAAGTTCCATTACTTATTTGAAAAAGTAACTCAGATATTCTGTTGTAAATGCAAAAGTAATGCATTACTTTACTAGTTACTTAGATTACTTTTTTCAAGTATGTAATATGCGTTACTTGGAATGTGCCACCCCCAGCACTGCTCTTAAGTAGACAAAATGTTACACTTTATAACAAAATTATTAAACAAGCACCTTAAAAACTCTGACAACCTTCAAAATACAGAATATGAATGAACACGAGATGTATTTTTTTGTCTGAAAGTCAGACACATTGGGTCTCTGCAGGAGGCCAGCAGGGCTTTTTGTCAGCTCTGGGGTCTGGTGTGAGATTAGCTAGTGGACAGCAGGTCATATTGTATTCCAGTGCATGTCTAGAAGTCAGATTAGACCCAGATCATATGTGAGCTACTTTACAGAGAAGGGCCGGGTCAAGCCTTGTACTCAAAATACCACAAAGAAATAGCCTAAAAACCGCTTTGCTGTAATCTACTGATGGATTTTTAACATCAAAGGTTCTACTTTATAGATTCAATAAGACAGCGTGTTCTAACCAGCCATGACATTACAAACAGTGACTATTAATTATACTGTGCTCACTGAAAGCAAAATGCTGCCAGAAATCACATCTAGACAGAATAAATTTGATGTTTAATACAGCAACATGGAGGTTATAGTTAAAGCAGGATGAAAACAGAAACCAAATGCCCATCAAAACGTTGTATGTTACAGAGTTGCAGCTATTTTGGACAAAACCTCATGGAAGAAATACGATTAATATAGCTTGGCGCTTTATCATTTCGGGCCTGGTGAGGACAAAGTGTGAAGGTTCATTTGAAGGTAGTTCCATCATTAAATGACCTCATTAAGTCAACAGTGTAAGCAGTTTTGATGGAACACACCGCTCAAACTTCAATAGGCAGCCGTGTGAAGACGTCAAAATATTTACGCCAAGCATGCTGGCACCTCATCACTGGGAATATAAAAATAATGTAGCACATAGGCACGGCACTCTAAGGTGACTTTGAAAGACCTTATGAGACATTGAGAGAGAGAGGGGCATGTGTTCAGTGACAAACAACAGAAGCTGAGGTTTGGCACAGTAGCACGAGTTTGGTAGGGATATGACTGTGTATTTCAATTCCTGGAATGCTGGGAACATTCTGTTGCTAGCCCTTGGAATGGCACAGTCTCAGTGGGAGGGCCACATGTCTCATTTAGTACAGTTCAGAGGCTACAACAATTCAGATACAACACCTACGTATCTCTGAACCAGAACATTTTATTACATCTGAAAGTCACTTATCTCCCTTCGCATTCCTCCAAAGTATATGTACATTTGATAAGCTAAGCAATGGTCAGATGCTACCATGAACACTACCATTCAAAAGTTTGGGGTTGTTAGGATGTTTGTTAATGTTTCAGAAGCAAGTCTCTTATGCTCAACAAGGATGCTTCAAAAACAGTAAAAAAAAGTAGTATTGTGGACAGTGTTGGGAAGGTTACTTTGGAATTATAATGGGTTACAGATTACAAGTTACACTATTTAAAATGTAATAAGTAGTGAAACTATTTCAATTACTTTATTAAAGTAATGTAAATGATTACATTTGATTACTTTTCTAAGTTTCTAACAAATGTTAGGAAAACGTTAGAAGTTACAAAATAAATGTAACTGATTACAGTTACATTTATTTTGTAATTAAATTACGTAACACCGTTACATGTAACTAGTTACTTCCCAACACTGATTGTGGAATATTACAATTTAAAAATGCATTTTAAAATGTAATTAAACTCTAATGGATAGAAATTTCAAAAGAACAGCATTTATTTGAAACAGAAATCTTTTGTAATATTATGTCTCTGTTGTCTCCTTTGATCAACTTAATGTGTGCTTGTTGAATAAAAGTACTAATTTCTTTCTGACCCTTGTAGTGTAGTGAAAGTCCCCTTCTGATACAGTTTTCTCATATCTCAGCACTGATAACATGTCTAGGTTTGAAGGTCAGTCATGGTCAGCAGAATTGGACATGGAGTAAATCTACGGATAAGATTGCATGTGTACTTCAGGACCTGCAATTGCGCAACCGTCTGAGAAGTTCCTAGAATCCAAAGCAACATGTTTAGTTCATTTGCCTGTCTGTAGAGAACCACATTGCCCCAGCTTACAGCCTGAACCACAGATTTGTCCTGCAAAACAACATATTTGTCCTTGGTTCACTGAAAGCAGATTGCAATCCAGCTAAGCAGGTTTGGCCAGCACTATTTGTGACTGATAACAATCATTTCAGGCTAGCTGAAAAATACATCACATGACTGAGTGTACAGAGAACAACAACAGTCTTATGTTTTAATTTTCATACCTTCAATGCTACACATAGATAACCTTTGTTTCAGTAAGAATTGCTTGATACAGACTGTCTGGATATTCACAAAACTTTTGTGCCATCCATGCTCTCAGGTTACTGTAACAAGTACCACTTAGAAAGAAACCCCTTATTGGAACAAGACTGTCCAGGGAGACACTGTCCCACAGGACTAATTTTCAACCACCTTTGTCTTTGCTCACTAGAAATCCTACTGCTAGTGCTCACCAGCCCCTTAGGGTCACATGTTTAAAACCACAGAGTCGGGGGACCCAAGGACACCAATTCTTCTTAATCTTCTCCATCTCACCAGTCTTCAGTCCTCTCCTTTCCACTATAAACATCACATGTTCGGCACAGTTTCTTGCTCAATCAGGAACTGACCTTTACACAGACTAACCCCAGTGCCAGTGTTGCCGCACGCATGTGATGCTGTCGCGCTAACTCAAACTCTCGCTTCATGTGCACACATACACACAACTCAAAAACAGACTTTTCAACTGAATCCCTAGAGGGACAAGAAGCTGGAATTAATAATGATCTTTATCCAAAAATATCTCCCTTCCTGAGTTCCAGAAAGAGAATCATGGGAATGATCAAACTAATTACAAGAGCACTGGTTACTTCGGTTACCAAAACATTGATAACAAATACAAGGAACTGTTAAGGAACTCAACAGTTTGAGAAGACAGACATTTCCAGACTTAACTGAGATCATTTGACAAATGCACTCCTCTAGTTTGGCTTTCTCAGAAATTAACAAGTGCAATTTGGCTACACGTTGATGGTGAAATTAAATGTCACTGATTAGAAAGAAGAACAAGAAATACCATAGAAATACCACAAAATGGAAAGCACCAGGGGAAGTTCTGACTGTGTATGGTGAGACTGAGTTATCAGAGTTGATCATCTGAAAAGTTAAATGGTTTTTAGTTCACCAGATGGCTGAGTTCATACTCTGGCAAGAGGTCACTCATGACATCATCCCATAAGAGTGATTAGACTGATGAATGTTCAACTTTACCCCCCTTTATTAGGAAAAAATATAGCTTAGTCTTCTAATCAAAAGCTTCCAATCAACAGAATCAAGTAGTTCCTGGTTAAAAATTGACATTGTGGAGCCAACAGATCTCCAGCCTTCCTGCTGTTGCCATACAAAAACTAATCATCTAACTACACTGTAGCCATAGCACCAAGGCAGAGCTGCTGATTGGAGGAAAACCACCTGTTACCTTTGGAAAACCAAAGAGCATAAAGCAAACGGATGAAATCAACCCACTCTCATTAAGAACAGTAGCACCTGGAGATCAATTTCTCAATGCAACCCTAACACTGCAGCTTTACCTAAAATTAAAATATGAGCGAACCATTTATAGAGTGGGGGAACTATGACGTCACTTTGTAGGTGGATCGGCTGTTAGCATGAAACTGGTTCCCTCGACAAAAAGCCAATAGCAGGGCTCTAGACTCATTCTTCCCACTTGTACGACTAACTTTCTCAGTTGGTCGCACGAGCACATCATTTGGTCGCAATTTATTATTATTATTTTTTTTTTTTGATACAACATTTGATTAATCAATGCATGCTGATGAACTTTTATCATAGTTTATAGTTATATGGTAACGAAAGTGTTCAACATTCAACCCGTTCTTTTTCATCAGTATTATTTGTGATTTAAATTTTGTGAACAGGAATTCCTTTTTTGCTTTCACTTTCAAATTCGCGATCTTGGTGTCACGCTTTACAAGAAAAGATAATTGTCTGTTTTGCTTATATCTATACACCTTTCACTTTTTAAGACTAAAAGATGGATTCATAGTTATTCTTAATTAAAAAGCACAACAACAATAAAACAGTACATTACAATGACAAACTAGCTTACATAACATTTATTAACAAAAACGAATAAGACGAGGCATGACATAGGACACATCACATGCTGTATTACATACGACTAATAAATTACAGAATGTTTAGCAAACACCGAGGAATCAAATAATAATAATAATAATAATAATAATAATAATAATAATAATAATAATAATAATATTAAAAAATTAAGGAAAGCAGCAAGTATAAACCAGGTTCTACCCACGAAGCGTTCACACTGAAAGCGCCTCTCTTAAAGTGATCGGTGAAATCTGACTCCTGCTACAATGTGCCGCGGCTCTGCTGCGCGCTGTATGAAGCAGATGCTTTGGAACAGCGCAGACCATGCACTCGCACAAGTGCGACCACGTCAAATTTTTACTCGCACACTCTCAAAAAATGGTCGCAGTCTAGAGCCCTGAATACGATTTTTCCATAGGCTTTTGGATTATCGCAAAAAATAAGCTCCGTGTTCAATCAGAGTTCATGAAACTTACACGTTTTGTCCATCTAGATAGTCTCCACAAAATATAACTTTGACGAATTTTGAAGCCTAAATAAAAGCGCCACAACTAAAAAGCTAAACTTAGGCTATAAACGAACTACAGCACCACGGTCGCTCGCCTTCAACGTCACCACCACCATGATACCGACAACTTTTTCAAACTTATTTTTAACGTTCAGTGAAAAGGATTTACACTGTATATGAATTTTAATTAATCCACGCTACATGAAACTTTTCATATAAACTGGAATATATACAAAACCAGAGCCAAACTAAAACTGAAATGAGACATTAGTGATAAATTGTATAGTGAATAAATGAAATAATCTTAACTAAAGGACATTTGAAAGTACGTATTTCTGTACATTTCGAAATAAGGTGCATTAAAAGTCAATAAATCCTTGATTAATATGAATATTTTAGTTAAAAACGTATCCCTACGTACTATTCAATAAAATTCTAGTGCATTTAATCTATTAAATAACAGCAGAGTGAGCGAGTTTTTGGATATGGTAAGAAACTTATTTTAGTGAACAAAGTACCACATTTCAGCTATCATTTTGTTAGGGTGGTTACACAAAATGTTATTTTATCCTTGCTTCTAGGAAATCCTCAATCTGCTTTCTAACAGCTTCATGTGGCCGTAAACAATTTTAACGTGGCTTTAAGCACTATGCATCATTATAAAGTTTCACTTTCACCACGTAAAGCCAGCAAATGTGGAGTTTACGATGTAATAATCGTAATATGAGTTTACCTTATGGAACGAACCCAGAGTCTCCGCATCAGTATGAAAGCGATAAAACGAGCATCTTCCCTCCCAAAGACTTGTGTTGCATTTCGGGGCAAAGCAAAAAAACATTGTCGAACAACAATATAAAACACGGGAAACTATTCATTGGTTATTCTTCAATTAATTGTATTACAAATTATACTACAATTGGAAAATACTGTAAATTGACAAACTGTTCGGCGTGATGACGTTTAATGTCTCCGACAGCACCTGTAGTCCCATTTAGCAACTTGTTAGCAACCGTCTTTTTTAAGAAACATAACAGTTTAAAAAAAATAAATAAAAAATCACGAGTGGGGAGTAACTGGTGTGTTTTATGTCGTAGAATAAAACGTGAAAGTATCTTGAGCCTGTGTGAACCACGGACCTTATTTAAGGGATTTAACCAAAATCCCACTCAAAAAACCCACTGACTCTGGGACAATGGAAAAGGAAATCCTAAAATGCTAACCTGCTTCCGGGTTTTCGCCTACAAAGTGAAATCATAGTTCCACCACTCTACTGTAGCATCTTTACACCTTACATGAAAGCAGGTGTGTTTAGCAGTTGTTTTGTGACCTATAACCCAGTTTGCAGGTGTATTTGTACTAGTGTAGTGAGCTTCAGAGCATGCTTTGATAAGCGGAAGAGATAGGCTCACCGTGTGGCCCACTGCATTCCATGTTAAAACAATGTTTTTTAGCAGTAAGTCAAAATATAAAACATAAAAGGAATGTAGAATATTTCTTCCGACAGGACAGGTAACATTCTAGAGTTAAAACAGCAAGGTGGAACTGACAATAATAAGGTACATTTATATGCATATTAACTTCTATCCCATGTTGTTTATTTGTTTGTTTAAAGACTTCTTTGGCTATTTTCATGCCAAAAAAACCTACTTGAGTTATTAATTAAAAAAAGAAAAAAAGAAAAAGAAAAGAAAGAAAAAAAAAGGTCTCAAAGTAAATTTGGATAAACCTGAAAAATCTTTTCATGGGTATCAACAGAATAAAATAAGTTTCTCAGAGGAGTAGAAATATTAAAATATCAATTTCCAATTTTTAAAAATGCTTATCCCACCACCAGATTCTTCTGATTGATCCAGTAACAGCCAAATATACTCCTCTTGCAAATTTTTACACTGACCAGCATTTAAAGAAAATATGGAGTGTAAAAATATTATAAAGACATATTGAAATAAAGTAGGGGTGTGCCGATCCGATATTCAGTATCGCTCCAATACTGGGATTTTCTGCTGGATCCGGGTATCGGTCAGACGAGGCTGATCCAAATCCGATATTCTGCATATAGCTACTATTGTGTTATTGTTAAGACCCACGAAAGCTACAAAAACCATTATAAAGCACAATAAAGTTTTCATGCAGTATATTTCAAGCCGTTACACAGTTTAATGTGAGGTACAGATGAATATTTAAGTCAAGTTCACGTAAACACTTCTGTCCGCCGCGGCTGTCTGTCATCTTCCATTCAGCATTCAAACTGCGTTCAGTTATGACAGTCAAGACGACAAAACTCTCCACTGTTCCTATTATTCTTGATCTGTAAATAAAGTTCAATGGTTTTGCATAAATGGATTTTATCTTGCTAGAGTTTCGTGCTGTTTCTAAATCATGTTACTTTCTACCGGGTGTTTGTTAGATCACAACACTGTTGTAGAGAGCACTATGAATGGTTCTTCACGAGCACAGTAACTGAAATTTAAAATGGTTAAAAGAAAAGCCTCAATAAACTGTTGCACAGATTTAATACACTACGCATTAATATCTCTTTGTGCTTTGAACGTCTCTATGCGGACTCCGGAGCGCTGTGCCTGCGCACGGTGACTCTGTGTTGCTTCAAGTGCATCATTCTGCGCACGGGATGCGCATAAGTGCTTTGCGCCGCTCTGAATTGGAGCCTTTCGTATTATAATATTTTTGCGCAATGAAAGATTATTAATAGCCTTTCTTGTTCGTCTCATCTATCATATGGTGCTGCCTCATTACTGTGCAGTACGTTTAAAAGAAATGTCTTTTAATTTTACAGTGTGTATTTATATATATATATAAAACTTGTTTTCCATGAATGTATGTTCCATGTATTGTTTTCCATGCAACAATACAAAGAGCAATATATCATTTTATATCACTTTTCTTTGTTCCCCAATAAATGTTTTTTTTTCAGTAATTTTAGATTTTATAAAATTGTGCACTCGTGATTTTTCTAGAGTAACTTTTGCTACTGAATTATCCACCTAGTTTATAATAGTATTTTTGTCATAGATTATAATTACATATTCATTCATTTGTTGTTTTTCTTTACAGTAAATTTGTCTATATTTAGTAGATTCGATCGATATCGGTATCGGCAGATACTCAGAATTTTTGGTATCGGATCGTTATCGGTTCTGAAAAAGTGGTATCGAGCCAGCCCTAAAATAAAGGGAAAAAAACATGGTAATTTTATACACAAAGGTGTAAAATCTACAGCTGGTTCTATGAACCAGGACAATTATGGAACACTCAAGGGAAAATAGCTGATTCTCATTTTCCAGGTATGCTCACATGCCACAGTCTCTCCTGTGTACTGATGGGCATATGATCCCATTAAACCTTTATTAAAATTAAATCTGATTTCTCTCAGTTGTACAAAAATGGTAGTCCTAAATTGACATAAAAACTCAACCACGTCCGCCAGAAACATGATGCAAAATAAACACCGAACAGTGTCTATTACTGTGTCCTGAGGACTATTTAAAATTTCATCAGCTTGGCCTTGTTGTCGTGGAACTACCTTAACCCGAAAAGCCAGTGGGGCGTCTGCTCTGGGGATGGGATAGTTTTACACCTGCCCTGTCTGACCACACCACGCCACAGCCTCAGCAGCCAACCGCCACGTGGCTCACAATGACTGACACAAATGTTGCACGAGTCAGATTACACAATACACAACCACTGTATGTATTTGTGTTGGAGTCATGCAAATAACAGTCTCGGACAACTCATGCAAATACAAAGAGAGTCCTCTTTAAACCTCCTAACACTGTTAGAGCTATCTGCATATCAGTGTAACATGTAGCTGATGTAGAGACGCAGATACGAATTATTCAAAACCAGGCATGTAATATAAACAAAGCAATATCAAACCAAATGAATAGGAAAATATCAACTCAGCCACTTGAATATAACCATCTCTTTCTCCCTAAGCATATTCCTACGATCCTCAGCTAAACAAATCTGGCTTGCTCCATAGATCCTTTGTCAACATTTTGAGCCCGTACAGACTCCGAGACTAAAAGACTTTCTGTCTATATTGGACTGTGATGAGTAATTATAGCTCACAAAAACAAATAACGCACAGGTACATGATCCCTATGCAGTTCTCCTATATGCCACACCTCAAATGATGAATCTGCTGGTCTCTGGGGCCATAATGGACTACAGATGCAAATTAGAGTGTGTGCAGTCACTGTAAAGCATTCATTAATAGTTCATTAGCTTTTATAAACAGTCCATTGAGTTCTCAAGTGAGTGCACTTATCTTATTGAGTGAGAATTATTTATAAGCAACCAGTATAAGCTACTTGTGATCCTATATACATGCATTTCAATATGTCTGAAATGCAGGTTTCTGTGTCCTTTGCTATAGATAAGGGCGGTTTATGGTTTATAAACTTTTATACTAAACGTATAAAATCTGATCAAATGAGGCATTGTGAAAGGACCTACAAGCAAACACCTGTGACGGCACAAATGAATTTCTAACGTGCCAAGTTGCTACAAACCATTAAAATGGTTAGTTAGGCTAATGAACTGCATTACTTGTCAGAGGAATTGCTTATTACTATTAATATATAATTTATTGATGCATTTGATTAAATTGCTAGAAAGCACTCAAAGCTGTGTGTTCATGATTTTACCAAGGTTAAGGGAGCTTGATGCACTGCCTCTAGCTTTTTGCTTTATTATGCCAAACAAACAGGAGCAGTGGTCGACCAATGTGTATTTTATGTCAATGCCAATATCTAGGGAGGAGGATGGTTGATCAAGTCTGACAAAAGCTAACCAGTTTCTCATTAGTAAATATTAACGGCCTCTGTGTTTCTGCACTTACCCCGTTATGTGCGGGGCTGTCCAATCTGTGATCTGTGCCGGCACTCATGGTGTCCTGGCCGTCTGAGGTGGATGTGTGGGTGGGGTCGGTATCGCTGCCGGTACAGACTCTGTGTCTCAGGACAAAGGCAGCGCCCTTGTCCTCCCTCACCTCCCCCCCGTCCAGCTTGCTTCCTGTTGCTGCTGCTCTTTCTTAATGCCGCTGGACCACACTGGACCAAGAGGGCGCCTGACTCCAAAACTGTCCTCCGTGGATTCACAGCAGAACACGAGACTCGCTGATGGACCTGGTAAAGACATAAGAAATAACATTAAATATAATAGGCTATAATAGATATAATACTTGCTGACCCCAAACTTTTAAACCCATGTTCATCATCAGATTTCCGTAATTAGCACAATGGGCTTGTTATTTGATATAGCTGTAATTTACATTATAATTGCCCATTTACTTCTGCTTGCTAAAAGTATGGGGTTAGATGGCAGTAAAATACATGTGACTGCAACAATGATGCATAACCAAAATGATTGAGAAGTTACGCATCTGGTCAGCTGTGGTGTTATATTACATAAAAGAGTAACGGCTCAATGGGCTTTCTATGAACGGAGTAAGAACTCAATGAAACTACAGAGAAGTTAATAAATCCTGTTTCACAACAGGTTTTGAAATGCTGCCTATTAGTACAAAGTGGGTTTTGTCAAAAACGTTTGTGCAAGAACCGACAATGCCTTAATCCAAGCTAAAAAGCAATACTTTCATCCCGAATGCAGCAATCTGATGTTGCAACCCCTGCGGTCATGCCACACAAGGGCACTTGAGTTAAAAACGGTCACCTGAGGTCTAGTGTCGCTAAATATCTCAAGTCATGCTAAAAAGCTAATCTGGTGCCCAAAGCTTCAGCATTTTATGATAAAAAGAGAATGTTTTAACAAGGTTAATCAAGAACTCTTAGCAATCTTCATCTACATTCCGATGAAATGCATTTGACAGCATTTGACCAATAACTGAAATCAGCCCTCTCCTTCAAATGCTCTCTGCCAGCCTGAAGTGCATTCAATTTGAGTTGGTATCAGCTGCAAGCCTTGAGCAGTCTGCCAAGTTCACAGAAGCATGAGGCTTCACAGCCACAGCTGTGAAACTGACAGCATCCGTCTGCTTAGAGTTTCACTCCTTTTGTAAATGAAAAGCGTGGCAACAGCTGTGTGTTCACAAGCTAGGAAATCAGATTCAGCTAGAAACTCTAATTGCACGGTGGTCTGTGTCCAGTTTGGCCAAAAATCAAGACGATGCCCTCTTCTCAAGTTCAGCATTCTCTGGTGTCTCAAACCGTTTTGGTATCATGTGACACACTGGAGTGTGAAACCGACCCCTTTTGCTTCCTTGGCCTGCAGTGCAGGACTGTTGGGCCTGAGGAGAAAACTGATACAAACAGTTTCAATGTCTCCATACATTCATCCATCCATTCAGAGGGTGAGGAGGAGCCAACAAGTCATTATCGGTTAATTATCAGCTCATTCATTATGTTCAGTTAATAAATGGCTGCTCAAAGGCTCTGGCATCATTTAACTCCCACATGAGTGTTATAATCGTATGCAATCCTACAGCTGTCGAGAACTTGTGTTTTTCTCATGTTAAGATTACAAAAATGCAACAATCTGATGGATAATGCTTCATGGAAGTTGTATATAATGGAGTAAAAATGCAATTTTTAAAAAAAGAGCTGCAGAATCGCTTGTTTGTAGCGCTGAACAATCTGGCCAATAATAATAATAATAATAATAATAATAATAATAATAAAATATAATATAATATATAATTATAAAAGTAATATAAATATAACAATAACAGTAATAATAATAAAATAATATACAAATATAAACATAATATATTAATTATTTTTGTAAAATTGCAGTACTAACATTGGTATTTCTTTTTTTAAATGTAAAATCACTGAGCATTTATATTGTCAGAAAACCGCAGGATTTATTCCCCAGTGTTTCTAGCAGGTGCGTCCAAATACATCTTCACTCACTCTATCATCATATAGCAGACTATGCAGTGAATAAGTGAACGGGTCAGCGTCACCGGAGTAGCTTAATATGTTCTCTTGCACTTTGTAAGCAACTTTGTTCAGCATGGCATCGAGTTTTCTTGATAGACGTGAGCAGTTTTTTTGTATGAGTCTCTTGGCATCATATGGACATGTACATCTATACTATATCGATCAACATAAATAAATACACTGGATATTGATTACACAACCTGAACAAACAGATCTGATTTCAACACTTGAGAAATTATATTGCGGAAAGATTAGATATAAAAAAGCGGATTGGATTTTTGTGCAGTGTGAACAAAGTCAACAAAGTGTCTAGCAGTATTCCTGGGAACAAAGCTTAAACACACTTACACAGATATCGGGGACAATCTAGTCATGAGCAAAATAGACTTCCAAAGAAGCAGGTAGTCAATTTCCATTGTGTAGAACAGACTTTTCCTGCAGAAACAATACTGAGAACGAAATAAATCAATTGAGACACCGGCCAGCAAAAGTGCTTACCGGGGAGTACGGGGGGGGAAAAAAAGAAAGAAATGACATCTGAAATTGATTTTCCTCTGCCACTCAAACAGCTGACCAACTGCCAGCTGACTTTTCTGTGTTTTCAGCTCTAAATTGTCACAGCTCGAGAATTTGTCAGCGATTCCATATCCGCAAAGACAAGTTTCATTCTCGAAGGATGGCAGTCTTCACTCTGTGCTCTGGCACGACAAGAACTGTCAAAGAACACCTGAGAGAGTGTCGCTGATCCGTGACACCAGACTTTAAACTACATCTCTCTCTTTCTACAACTCCATATACTATCACTTAGATCCGGTGTACCTTCTCCAGAACCTAAAAAGGCATATGTTCACGCTCTCTGACTGCCGGAAAACTCCCTAGAAATGGGAAGAAAGCATTTCATGAGGTCAACGGCAAGATGCAAAAAGAGGAATAGCAATCAGAGCAAGTAAGACTAGAACAGTAAATTATGTGTCACGGTCTCCCTGTCCATGGAACAAAGCCCACTTGACCCTCTTAGGAGCATCAGCTGTTGTTCAAGAGTGGGCATGAAGGAAATGAGTCACTATTAGAGACAGACACATATGGAAGCACACAGTCCACACCTACAGATGGACAAACACATAAGATGCCAGACATGTATGCTATAACATCATGTGTGCTACTTAGATGACTGACTAAATTGGACAGAGAAATGCTTACATTACACTAGACGTGAAAAGCTATACTGGATTCACCTCTCAGTTTACAAAAGGTCACACACACACAAATTCAAAGTAGAAGAGGTGATTCATGAAATTGTAGCATAGCTTTTATGTTTTGGCAGCAAATGGACCTCAGGAAAGCCACAGAGCTTTGCCAACTCAGTGAATCATGTATATGATGATAACATGCATGTGACTCAGATTATGTGTAGTGACTGCTTAAGAATTCCATTTATGTTAATAATATCTTACACACACACAAAATATATAGAGTCTCAAGATCTAAATTCAATATAACTTCGGCCAAATCAACTTATGTCTTTAAGCTGTGCGTTATTAAGTAACTGTAAAAAATCATTTTACTAAATATAACAATAATAATAATAATAATAATAATAATAATAATAATAATAATAATAAAATATTTAAATAAATAAAATATTACAGTAAGTTTAAATTTATATAATTATATTATTATAATTATCATAATTTTTTAAACGTATAAATTTAAATTTATATAATTATATTATTATATAAAAATACATTTTTTTAAATAAATAATCTTAAATATTACTAAACATAAAATAAAACAATACATCATAGAAGATAAAAGATTCAGTAAAGATCAGGGCTGGAAATCACAGTTTTACAATTCCCTATTTCCCTGACAGTAGGAAGCCTAATTCTGACTTTCAGAAAGCGAGAGAGAGAGAGAACAAGCAAATCTTTGTGATTTTACTACCTTTTACTTTTATTTTGTTCAGCGTCCCCCTGCAGCAATATTCAAAGAATAGACCTCACTGGTGTTACCTAACATGTCCCTACGAGATGCATAAATACACAGCTGCAACATCTGATTTTCCTGAGGATTACTGACTGAAGGAAAATAAAATCAAATCAAGTGAGGAAACAAATCAAGTGAGGAAATGGAGAAACCCAAACAAAGGCAGTTGGTGGAGCCAGGCGTTGGGTGTGTGTGTGTCATGTGACTGTATGAGAGAGTGAGAAAAGGGGTTAGAGGTGCCTTTGTGTGCTGTTTGTCAGTCATGAGACCAGAGCTGACCACCAGCGCAGCACTGAACTTCTGTCAGAGAGGAAGAGGCCTACTGTGAGAGAGTCAAAGAGGAAAATCCAACCGCTAATCTATATAAAATAATTGTGATAGACATTCATCTGAGATTAAAAAAATATGAACTGCATCCTCCGATGCTAAATCAGAGCAAAATATTTTTGAGATCAGCCAAGGATTTTTGGTGCATCACTATCTGACACTGAATAATAATAACCACAAGTCATGATGCAAAAATAAGTTAACCTACCCTTCACAACTCACCATGTGGCACGGACATACCAGATTGTCAAATGCTTCATTTGCTTTGACACAGGCCTAGCTCATGTTCAAACCAGTGTGACCAAGGTCAAGTGGAGCACTTTGCCTAAACCTCCAATTCACCATAGTGGACTAAAGAAACTGCTGGTGTCAGAATGAATAGACTAAGGCAAAATGACATGGATTACTGAGCAGCTTTCCAGTACATATCTACACAAACAGGATGAGCCACAGTGGAGACGGTCATCTTGGCAACGTCATCCCACCTTGTTCAGATTATGGGAAGTGAGGAATGACATGCTGATGTGCCGCACAGCGCATCGTATTTTGGCTTTAATCACAGTTTATGCCCTCATACCTACCACACTCCAAACCAAATCAATGATTGCTTTGCTTTGTCGATCAGTGGCACACAATCAGCTTCTCTGATAAGGTGCCTTTCCACCCTGCAGAGGCCCACAACTACTGCTGACACTATAATAGAGATGGACCGATAATCGGTTTGACCGACATTAACAGTTTTCTCTTAATAGGTTATTGGTTCTTTAATATTGGGTCTAGCGATAAATTGCACTCTACAAACAGCAAGCAAATCCACCACTAAACAATAGTTTCACAAGCACAATACCTTAATGTATCTATTTGCATAACTCCATAAAAAAAAAAATGTGCAAATAAATAATGCAAAACTAAATAAGTAAAAATAATGACATAATAATAACAATAATAATAACAGATTATATGATGATTATTTTGTTATTAGTGAGAAGTAGCAGCGAATTTAAAAAAAATAATAATAATTGTCAGTACCTGTCAGTTATTAGACATTTATATTTGTTAATAAAAATAAAATAAAAATATAAAATAAAAAACAATATAAAATAAAACATTAAAATTACATTAAAAAGAAATGAAATAATAATAAGAATGAAATAAAACAAAACAAAATAAAGGATAAAAATAGATCAGTCTCTATACTGTAGCACTGTCTGGGATTGTTATGCATACTTTTACAAAAAAACTTTGCAAATGTTAAACTACATATCTACATCATCTGTCATGATGGCTGCGAGTTCATCTGGTTTCAAAACATCTGCAATTGAAGCTTACACGCTGATCTCCAGTGAACACTACCTCTTTTCCATTAATATCTCACTAAGTCAGGTGCATGTATGTGATATGCACCGATTGCCAACGAGAGGACTGTAAAGAGTGCCTTTCACTTTCTTGATGGACAGACAGGCAAAGTCAATTTGAAATGGCAAGTGTTTGGTCTAAGATGCTTACCTGATGGCAGGCAGCTTTGACAAGCACATGTTCTATTTATAGCCAATGAGACACTGTTTGGGGTCCTCGCCAACAACCAAAAAACAGCTAATGCACTTTGTAGTAGTAGAGTTCAACTACACTATTATATTTAGCATTCATCCCATGCATGAGAGAGAAGCTGTCAGTTATTTGGAAGTACAACTGGCTTGGGGCAAGACTTCTGTCCCATGATAACAATTTATTTCAAGATGACTAGCTGTCCTGGAACATATATCCAAAGTGCGGCACACAGTGCTTTGCCTTGCTAACAGAGAGTTAGGGAGATGGTATTAAAAATAACTTGTTGCCTGGTAGTTGCAACAGTAGTGATCAAATTATATTTGTTTTATATGACCAATGTAATACAGTTTTTTTTTTTTTATGTTTCAGCATCAAAATATATATGCAAAAAAAGTTGTATTTCTACTATTTTTATACAATAATAAATTAAAGCTGCAGTCCGTAACTTTTTTTTGGTTAAAAATGATCCGAAATCAATATTTGAGAAAGTACACAATCAGCCAGTGTTCAAAACTATCGCCTTACTTTAGCCCGATTCACAACGCTTAGCTTATAATAATGTTTTCTAATTTGAGTGGTATGGGTAGGTTTCCGCGGAAAATTCGAGCATGGCACTGCGTCATTACGTCACGTCTGTAAACATAAAGAAGTTGTCCCGGCTACTAGGCTATCGCATGTGAGGATCCTGCAGGTAACAGATCGTTTATAGCCTTTTCTCACAGCAGCAAAATAATTAAATGTCAAAAAATCATTTTGATGGCGGATTGTAATCCAGAAAGAATTATATGAAACACATGTGAATGACATTAAATTATATTCCAGTTTTAAATGTGGTTCTGATTACAGATTGGGATTACACAAGTTTTTGTAATTTAAATAGAACCAATTTGAAGGAAGATTAATTTGCTTTTTGGATTAAAAGAATTTCTTAATATGGAATTTGAATGGTATGACAATTAGATATTAGACTGTACAAAAATTGAAATCTACACGCTAATACATAGTCACGCAATGCTGATATTGTTAACATTAATAATTTGAGAACAAAGTATAACAATGATAATACTTTGCACAGTTAGATGTGATATGAGCTAACTGATCTTTAGATTTAATCACCGTTGGTAGCGCGATTTATTGTAATGCTTTTTTCCTCAGTTGGGCAGAACAAACGTGGCAGACTTGTTACTTACTTGACAGATGGCAAATTACGGTGAAAATTCTGATTTGGGTCATATATTCCAAGACATAGGCAGTAAATATCCACACCGGTGCAGTGACTGATAACTACACATTCACCTCAAAACATTAGATTCATCCGCGCTGGAGCAGTGCCGGAACACAACCCCGAGCACGGAAGATAATTCCGCAAGAAACTGCAATTCCAGGTTTTCAAACATAGAGGACGACAAAGAGGTAAAAGTTACGGACTGCAGCTTTAACGATCATTACACTATAACAATAAAAAAAAAAAACATGCATCAAAAATGTATTATCAGAAAGTTGTTTTGTGAACAAGACAGTCTTTAATAAGATTTTTGGGCTGTTGTAAACTAATTGCTGTATTAGTGTGCTATTATTTAAAAAGCTGAGTAATTATACAAACAAAACTTCCTCTCTGAGTAACGTTGTTGTGTTATGGTATTTATCAATAAAGAGAAACTTTATTAAAAAAAATGAAAAAAATAGAATAACTATAATAATCAATTAAAACTGAAAAAAAATAAATATAGGTTGAGTGTGTAAAATATATTGCAGTCAATCCGATTAACATCTATCTCTAGGAACCAGCATATGACTGGGCAGCAATATGACATTGAAGAGGATCTGAAATAATGAAGTGGACCGAGGGAATTCATCCTCACAAAAAATGCAAAAAATGAGAAGAACCTTGTGTAATCATGAGAGGGAAAAGAAAACTAGGTCAGAAATGCCTGCGGTGATGACAAGTCAATAAGATCAACAGCAAGCTGTCAAACACTTTCACACTTTGACGCTTAACACAGACGTCAACTGGAATGCTTACTATTTTTTTCCACTGCCACTATACTAAAAAAAAACACCTCCACTAATGTCCATCTCTACCAGTTCAATCCTGTTATTTAAAGGTTTACTCACCCAAAAATTACAATTCCATCATTTACTCATCTTCAAGTTGTTCCAAACTTGTATGACTTTCTGTCTTCCTTAAAACACAAAAGGAGATGTTAGGGAAGATGACAGCATCAGTCACCATTCACTTACTTTGTGTTGCGAAAAACATGAACTCAGAGTGATTGGTGACTGAGGTTATCATCTCTTTTTGTGTTTTTAGGAAGACAGAAACTCATACGGGTTTACTACAACATGTGGGTGAGTTAAGGATGACAGAATGTTTCATTTGGGTGAACTGTTTCTTTAAATCGAAGCTGCTTTGTTTACAACCCAAACAAAAACAGCATCTTCTATTGTCATCTCTCTAGTAACACCGCGAAACTCGGACAAAACTCTTTATGGGCATGAAAATACAAGACAAGAGCATGAAAACTCCAAACAAAAGCCCCATCAGTGAACACACTCACCTCTCAGAGACTGACACAAGTCTGAAAGTGACTAACACACAGGGTTTAGACCACGTACTTTTCTTTCTTCAGGTTCATAACGTTCTTCAGAAGCTTTAATACGCGTCTATGATAATATACCGATCTGTTAAATCGTTTAAAATCAAATTCCCGAAAATAAAAAGCTGGAAAACAACAGACGGACCGTTTCAGGCAGCGTAGCAACGGGAGCTAGTCAGCTAGCAATACTGACACAAACAACTTCATTAGCGCAGAAATACAGTCAGAAACACTCTAAAATATACTCTAACGACTACATGGGGTGTCAAGTTTTTGTTCACCTGTCTGCGTAAGCGGCGAGCGGTTGTCCTTCAAGAGTGCGTTTTTGTCGGAGTGGCGCCGCGGATCCAGTGGACTGACTGACTGACTCAACCTGGATTTTCTGGATATCAATGTGACGCCTCTCGCGTGAGGCCAGAGTGGCCAATCAGAATGCGCGGAGAGGTCACGTGACCGAGTTTCAGGTTAACTGGTTTGACGGGATTTGTAGTCCGCGGGTGACTTGTTTGTTTGTGGGATTCATGTTTTGTTTTATGTTCTTTGTTTCTTTTTGTTCACCGTCACTGTATATTTTTATTTAAAAGTTATTTTATGTTTAAATATTATCTATTTTAATAATAACATGTTCGTTTAGAAAAAAAATATTACTCAAACATTAGGAGGATGTAATAAGATTGAAAGGGGGGCAATTGTAAAATTTTACACATCTATCATTAAACAACCAATGTTGATCAACTGCTGTTGTAAACATCGAGACAGCCATTGAGTCCCCCAATGTCTATAATGATAACAACCATGCTGTCATGGGCCTGTGATGAATTGAAGGCTATGATTTTGTGCAATGATTACACAGATTCAAATATTTGCATCACAGAAAGTGGGGACATGCAGTGACATCTCTCTGTATAATTTATTCAGATATGATATCAGTGCTAACAGCTTTAGTTGTGCAATGTTGGAAAGTAGCCTACTTGTTTTACTAATGTCGTCATCGATGACAAATGTTATAGATAAAATGTACTATGATCTTTATTGAGAAATTATACCTAGGCTTTGACCATTATGACTAATCAAGACTCAAGTCTGTATGTAGGTTACTATAGTACCTACAGTTTTTTTATGATGACAATCAAAGTGTGATTTAGTGATGTCTAATAATCAAAGTTTTAGGATTTAAAAATATAAAACAAGGACACAGACAAATATGTAAAAATTTAAGAATATTTTTGCATTATTTCTAGGTCACACTTTTCAGGAAATCTAAAATACATGTTTATTCAGTCTAACTTTTCACTCAAACTATTACTGATAATATAATTTGTCATATGAAATATATTAAAGCAAAAAAAAAAAGATGCAATATTAATATGCAATAATAAATAAATGCAGAAAAAATGCAAAATGAAAGCGCTAGTTTCAATAATGGTCTCTGGCTATGTGTGGTTATATGTTTCATGTGGTATTTTGGCCTATATGAGCTTTCTGGAGAATTTCCAGTCTAAACCAGCTCAGGTCATAGTTTATCATTTAACCATACAAACCCAATGAGAAACCAAATAAGTGGAACATAAGCCTCTGAGTTCCGGCCCAACATTAAATGAAGCTGATAACCCTCCAAATGAAAAAAAAAGCACTCACCTATTTCCAAAACAGATGTTAGAGGAGGGCATGCAGACAGATCTGCACCTGTCAATACTTTCTGTGCCTGGTATTGAGCCAGAGTCACTGGAAACTCTCCCAACCTGCATGCGGTTCACATAGTACATGCAGTTCGTGCCAGTGTCTACTAACTGCATAACAAACCAGTGATCCGATTTACTAATAATGCGGTGGGAACTGCAGACAAACGGCAGTACTGAAACTAGTATGGACCAGTGAAAAAGAGGGTGTGAACCAAGGAACTGGAATCTGAACTGAGATGTTTGTGTTTGGTTAGGTTTAAAGAAAACCAAGTGCCGCCCCACCCAGCGACTTCTCTGAAAATCACGACTTGAGCAACATAGACCTTAGGCAGGTTAGATGCCATATTGAAAACGAGGCTGTGATGGATAGACAGTTTTTACAAAGGCACACACTGTATAAAGGTCCTAGATCACATAATATTCACAACTCACAACTTTTAAAACTGACGTTTCATCAGCTAAATAATCGTTATGTTGTTAAATGGCAGTACAATCCATTAAACACATGCACTTTTATCCTTCACAGCCTCATTTTCATTCCTGTCAAAAATTAAATATGGCACTACCCTAACTAACTAATCACATAATCACTGCCTGTATGTGTGAGTGTATAAAGGTTACATTATATTTAGTTTACAACACATAATGTATGATACCAAAAATGCTTGACCGTATCAGTAGAATAGATAATATGAGCAGCATTTTAATGACTTATGCACATATAACTTTATGCAATCTATAACCCTGGTCATAAATGTGATGACGTTATTCCACAAAGCGAACAGTACAAACACAGAGAGTTAAACAGAAGTAAAGCAGCAGAGCAGGTAATAATAATCACTATTCATATTTTTAATATTACTGGTTTGAATGAGGGGGAATACACACAACAAGCATATGATCACAGGTCAGCAAACCAACTGTGGAGTGACATGTCAAAGAGATTGTAAGTGTTAATGGCATATATGACTGACTGACTGTTATTTACAAGTGTAGTTTTCCTCCAAAACACTCATGAATGAACAAAAGATCTTATTGTCTTGTTCCACGGCCTGACAGTGGGAGAGTTCGGCTATTATCGCCCGTTCCATCCAGTAATATCTTCTCTGCTAACATATAAATCCCCAGTAAAAAGCTTCTTTGTCAAAAAATAATAATCAGAACAATACATATGATGTATAAAATGAGAGGCAATTAATAAAATATAATCTGAACCACTAGTATTTGGTTACAATAATAGTTTTTGCAGTCCTTATCAAGTAGCCTTGATTTTTTTTTTCCTATTTTCATTTACCAGACACACATTCATTACCGTGACGCTTTGAACCATTTCAACCAACAATGACAAAGACAGTGACAGAACAAACACAATATTCTCTGCTCTAGATTAGATGTAATTCCAAGATATGATGTACGGAAACCCCTGAAATGCATCAAAGGCTTATAACAGACTTTTGAAAGCCTATATGAGGGATACAAATTGAATGATTTTGGAAGAATAAAGGGAGTTTTGTGTATGCGTGTCGCTCCAATTCAGGTAAAAACGTTCCTGGTTTCATCTTTCACACGTTTCTCCAGGTTTCTTAGCAGAAATGCTTGTGTGACGGGTAACAGGCAGCATTCGGTTCTTGTCATATCTCAAGGATCTTTATGACATCATGGAACACAATGTCCGATAATTCCGTATTTGTCTGACTCAAGGTTCTTAAGAGCTCTGATATCGGCAAGGTGGAGTGTGTTTGTGGAGGCGAATCAGCGGTGGAACGAAGGTCTGGAAAAGGCGACGAGCCATTGTTCGCCGTCCTCTTTCTGCATCTCTACCTTTTCTAGAGTCTCTAAAGAGTTTGCAGGCTCTTCCTTTTAGAACAAGCAAAGAGTTCATGCCTCTCTGAATTCAAACATTGAGAGAACAACAGCTTGAGCCAGAAAACGTCACACCGGTGCCTCCTTTTCATCAATGACGTCCAACTTTTGATTCTTGAGTCAGAAAAGGTCATTAAATTACTATCAACGGCACACGTACACTTATTTATATACTTTAATTTGTTGCTATTTAATATATCATTTTACATTTAATTATCTCTAAGTTCCCCCTCTGGGTCCGTTAAGGGTCCCGTTCCTCTCCCGCTAATTGCTCAGTGCCTCTCCAGGGCGCCTGTTCCGTCCCTAGGCTGCTACTTGCACACAAACTGGTCTACGAGCGACGTGCAGCGCTTGCACTTGACGTAGCAGCACCAGTGGAACTTGCAGTGGCAGCGCTCGTGTTTGTAGGTCTTGAATTGGTCGTAACCGCGACCACAGCACATGAGCTCGCAGCCGTCCATGCCCTCTGAGGTCTTGTTGCACAGGCGGCCCTGGGTGCCCAGAGAGCCGGTGGTCTCGTTACGTAGGCAGTAGTCTGGGCTGGGGTCGATGTAGACCAGGTCCTCGCTCGTCGGGGGGTTAAAGCGGTTGTTGACCAGCTCCAGCTTGCCTCGTCGGCTGATACGCATGGCGGCGGCGCTGTCGTACTTGTCTTTCAGGAATTCTCCCACACGACGGAAGTCGGCCAGCTGGAGCCAACAGGTTTTCAGACTGCACGAGCCGGAGACTCCATGACACTTGCATGCAACGTTGGCCAGATTGTACACTGCCTGTGAGTGGAGAAAGAATTAGAAGTCTTGTGAGAATATTTCAAGACAATGTTACTTGAAAACAACAATCAGTACTAAATCATAGAATTATAAAAAATAGTTTTTTTTCCAGTTTGATGGACAAAGAGGCACAAATATCCAAACTTTCCATGCTAGGACTAGAGCTTTACAGATCGTTTTTATACAAAATATCACTTAACTGGTGACATTTAATATTGTTTTAGTTATACAAATAAGCACTAAATAAGTAAATATTGCCTTTTTTATTATGTATTTCTTTTTTAACTTGTCACCAAAATTATCCAACTGGGTAATGTAGATATTGTCTGATATGTGATGGTTTGGAAATATCAGCAGGAATGGGTTGAAAATGACTAATCAATAATGTTTTGCCTTGAATGTCATAATTTCCCACCAAAGTGTTTATGAATTTATGCCTGACTCGGAGTTTACTGTATAGTTGGAGTTGGAGCATAGTGAATTTTACAAAGCATTTGGCAAAGAAATCTTTAAAAATGTATATGAAAATATGAAACATAACAATAAATGATATTTTTGTAAACATTTTAAAATAAATATTACATATATAATATTATTATATTATATATTAAATTATTATACATTCATATAAATGTTATATAATGAAAGTACAGATGTAAACCTATATTTAAAATTTAAATTAATATTTTTTAAAAGATGTATGAAAAACAAATCGCAATAAATAATATTTTCAAACATTATTTTGAAAATGTTTTGTTAATTTAATTGAATAAAATAAATGTAATAATGCAAAATTACATATTTAAAATTAGAAATGTAAAATTAATAAAGTTATATATATATATATAACAAATATAATACTAATAAAATAAATTTGAATATTTAATAATAAAATTATATATATACATAGATTATTATATAGATTATTATGAATGATTGATGTGAATGATAGATACTTATACTTTTTATATGAAACAACCTTCCATAACATCCTACCAACCATATAGCTTTACTGCTACTCTTGGCAACCACAATTTATTTACTTATTTATTTTATTTTATGAATTCATTTTCTTTAGGGAATACAACAGTAGTACCATTAACAGCTGCAAAATAAACTTTGATGGAACAACGCCATCAAAAGACATTTTGGCGCCCTCTAGTGGCCAAATGTGTTCAGTGCACCAGTCCGTTTAAACCTGGTGGGGCCTCCAAAGGCCTTTGAGTTTATGGTCCCTTTACAAACAGAGAGCCGCAGTGAGAGCATTTGGAGAACAATGGGATGAATAGTCATTCTGTTCTGGGACACACAGAGAGCCCCGAGACCACTGACAGCAGACTTCCTGCTGATTAAATTCAATGAAACCCCCAGCTGAATCAATAAAGAAGCACCCGACATATTGTCGTACTAAACTAACGGCTATTCTTCCCTTTCCTTTTTAATTATTTAGCATGTAACACTAACAGACTATTACTTTTCATTAACAGCCCACAACGGGGCGTACCGAATGCGTCGCGTCTCACCGACAAACATAAAAACAAGATAATGAGTCTGGGCTCAATCTAGGTTGGGTGGCCTGCGTGGGTATTTCCCGCCCTGGTTTGTGACATGTCTTGTTTGCTGTGTCTTTTGTGTCTGTTTAGTGTCCTGAACGAGGGAACATTAAAGGCATTTCTCTCTCTGTTTCTCTGTCATTTAAGCGCAGGCAGTGCTCCTCCCTTTAACACCTCACGTGAGAACATTTAACGGTCGTCTTTGAGGATGTGCTGCCACGACTCTTCAACCCCCCTCCGGTGGCAGCTGTTTAAGCCCCCTCCATTTTACCTGCTCGCACACAGACATTAAGGGGAGTTCCAACACCTTTCAAGTCTCTGTCATCACCAGCCCTACCTGCATACCTGTCTGCAATCCAGAAACAACATGCACACACACACTTTCTCACACAGCAGCGGCCCACATCACGCAAGCCATTTACAATCTTGCGTGTCAAGCAGCAGTTCCGTTACCTCATCCAAATGATCTCACACAAAAGGGTTTTTGAGCATTTCTATGCAACATGTGCGCCCAACTGAAACTGTGTTCACATAAAGGCCGCCGTTTCGCTCTTTTATTCGTCCTCACTTTCATTTATCTCCTTTTCGCGCCCCTCCTTTTCTCTCTTTTTTCTCTTTTTGGCCCAAGTGACCAAGGTGTGATGGATAGACAGGCTCATTGGTGCATGGAGGGGACACGCATGCGGTGCTGCGCACAATGGAGCACGCTCAGACGGGGTCAGGGTCGGCTGCTGGGCGGGGTCGGGGCGGAGTGCGGAGACGGCAAACAACCATCCCTGGAGGTGTAGAGATAAGAGACGCGGGACGGGAAAGAAAATCTAAAGTAAACAAATACAAGTCTCTCTGAGCTATGCTAAGAAAATGTAGCAGTTTTCAAGGCCACAACTATGTATCTATAGTAAGGAGACATATTTTAAAAGATATATATATATATATATAATTTTTTTTTTTTTTTTTTTTTTTTTACATAAAGTTTACTCAGCTACACATTGGGGACTAAAGTGGGGACTAAATCTGACAAAACAATACTTTGAGGACGTCATCAGAGGTAAAAATTATTATTTAAGCAAATCACTTTTTAAAAACATAAAAAAACAATCAAAAATTACAAGTAAACCTGTTTCATTTTTAAGTAAAATGTAAAAAATAAGGAAATTAAGCAAATCATAATTTTAAAAAATATAAAAACACTCAAAAGTTACAAAATCTGTTTTATTTTTTAAGCAAAATGTAAAAAAATAAAGAAATTAGTATGAATATTTCTTCATTATTTTCATTTTATTATTTTATTCTGTTTTTAGAATAATAGGAAAGTATATATATATATATATATATATATCTTCTTATTCTAAAAACTTTTTATGTCTCGGAAACTAAAAAGCAAGGAAACAATTTTCAATCAGTAATTGCTATTAAATTTCACAAATAATTACAAAGCAACAGCAAGTAACAATGTACAACATGATTTTTTAAGTAGAAAGACTGAAATACTACTTTCTTGTATATAATTTTTTTTGTAAAACACTCCAATTGTTATGCTTTATACATACTATGTAGCTGGTGTTAGATGTTGCTAGTTTTTATTTATTTTATTTTATTTTGCTAAGATTTCAGTTTTTTAAACAGTCTTCAAGGAGTTCCCATGTATGCTAGACACTTGTTAGCTGCTTTTCCTTCAGTATCCAATCCAACTCATCAATTTCGTGTCATTTTGTAAATAAATCCAATTTCTATTTGTCAACAAAACCAGTTTTAAGCACTTCATAATATGTCTTCAAATCTAAGGTTTTATAAGATCATGATTCTCTTTTGATCCACTTTTGACTAGTTGCGTGAATAAAAAATTTAAAAAAACAAGTATATGGTTCGTCCTCATTTAGGTAGCTAAGTAAACATGCGTGTCTGTGAATACAAAAGCATTCAGACATTAGTAATGCAGATAAATTCACTGAATGAGTGAGACTGAAAGCCTTACCAGTATATTAAGATGCGTTACGCCTACATGTGTGTGCGAGTGCGTAATAAAGTGCTTTAGATTAAGGTGTGTGTGTGTTTGTCTCCGCTGCAGTTGATTTAGAATGAAAGACACACAGAAGCAGGTGATCTTTATAAAGGGTGTAGGCCTCCTCTCTGTACAGTCTGGGTCATAAGCCTTTGTGACCCACAGGGCCGTAACCACACGCACCATCTTTCATTATCCCCCCACCCGCCCCGACTCCACACCGAGGGGCATCCGATACGCTTCTGTCGCCTCCACAAAAGCCCACCAAGGCTAAGCCTTTCCAAGCAAGACAAATCTCCGGCAAACAGGCCCCGCAGAAAGAGAACGCCAGGGAGGCGGGAGTCTCGGGGGTCACACCCCACCTTCAAATCCACCTCCACCAAAAAAGAAGGTGCCAATAACTCAAAAAAGAACAAAAGGGATTCAATTGAGATATAATCTCACCCTCGTGCACGTACAGAATTCGTCCAGACCTTGACCTCCTCACCTCCAGGAACCTCCAGGAGAAGAGCCAGGGATCTCAGATGTGCCATAACTCCAGAAAAGAGGCCCTCTCTTCTGTAAACACCTTAAATACACTCATCTTCTCTAAGCCAAACATATGCGGCGGAGCTCTGCGCACGGCAAGCACCCACATCAGCAGGCAAATGGACTTTTTATGAGGCCGCTTCGTTTTAAAAGCACTCAAATAACTGAGGGGAAAGAGGATGGGATCGGGGTGTGGTATGACAAAGCGTGGGACTCGCAAAGGGACGGAGGAACGCATTCCAGCTTGATGGCGTGTTTTGGCAGGATGTGGTGACATTCTGCAGTGCATTCTCTGAGAGGGTTTTATGCCCACCTGAACGTGGCAGGGGGGCCACAGTTTGTTGGAGCCAGACACACACACTCACATACTTGGAAACGCTCCAATAATCCCTCCACCGTATAGCTGTTCTATAAAACAGCGAGAAGTCATTCAACAAGAAAATGTGCAGTGTCAGAGCGTTCCTGACTAAACATATTTACCACACATCACCTTATAAAAAAACACAAAAAAACTGTTTGTTCTGGCATCGACTACTCCATTAAATTAATCAAAGGAAGATTAGATCTGAGCTACATGCTGAATGAGAGAAACATGGGACGCTTCATCCCTGGTGGTGCTTTGACTTCCTGACCCCCAGCAGACTCCAAGGGCGCTAGCCTTTGCATGGGCGCCATTTGGTCATTTCCGTTAAATTAGCTCTCTCACTAGCCTGTAATCTAAATGCAGAGATGCCACAGACTACAGTTATTTTTATATAAACCCAAAGTTAAAGTCTTGATGACTGACTAATCATCCAACAACCAACTAATCAGGTAAACAAGCTTTTTTCCAGATGTGTGCAAGCTGCTAGAAAGCCATTTTAATTTTACTTGCATCTGTCTTAAACAGATGATTTTCCCCAAAGTTAACGCATTCCCTGGGAATCAAACCCACAACCTTGATGTTGCAAGTGCTATGCACTAGATACAGGAACTCTAAAGCACAGAGGTCTTTGGTTATTGCATCATTTCTCTCTCTGTTTTTGAGTGACCTTTCACAAGGATTATGTTTTTAGGTATATAAAAAAATGCCCCTCCATTTGCTTCCATTCTATCTTATTATACAATGTAACACATCCAATCAGGTAAATCCAAACTACCATAATGGTGTGGTCACATTAGTGAAAGCACAGCTCAGTCACTTTCAAACCAAGCAACTTTCTGTTGGTCAATGTGCAAAATTTAAGAGAACTTGAAACATGAAGAAATCTGCATGAGGAAAACTCACAAAAATTCCCAATCGTTTAGATTCCTATTAAACCGACTGGATTTCGTCTGCGAAAACTCAGCAAACAATGGCAAATGTGACCACATCTTAACTAAAAAAGGACATCCTTAAGACAAATTAACTAACTAGTTGTTCAGGCAACTCACTGACTAGTCAGTTTAAAAAACAAAATGTTATTGCACATCCCTAAAAGTTAAATATAATTACTATAGACTACACCCTTTAAAAAATTATGAATAATTTTACCTTTGAGAACATCTGATTTTGTCAGACATAGCTAACGTCTAAAGACAATTGTGGTCCCAAAGTATAGCTAAGTAAACACATTCACTCATCAACAGAGGGAGAATGAGGTAACTGTGTTTGTTATTGTGTTTGTGGTGATCTGCAGGAGACATAAGGGCTGCCTTTGGTTTACTCACACACAAACATATCTAAAGCTGTGTTTATCCGTTCAAGTGTACATCTGGGCTCTTATTTCTCAATATCACAATAGAGCTTGCAACAGTTGTGAATCATGAAGAAACACACCTTAACCAAACCAATGCACTGTAGGCTCTTGCACAAAATGAAATTAGGTGGATCCTGGGGATTTAACACCCACAGAATGGGTCAAGATATACTTGTTACTATCCAGTCATTTCCATCTATCAATAGATCATTAACTGATATGTGTGTTCATTTCCTCACCATTCTCCCGGCTTCATTGTTCTGTAGGTTCATAAGCGTGCGTGCATGTTCGACAGATCCACGTGGGTAGTTTTTCTCGCGTTCACGGGCATCCACAAACTCCCGGGCGAAACGGTAGCCATAGTTGACGTTGTCCCCGCAGCCGCCCCATAGCCAGTCTCTCGGGAGGTCTCTGGGACGAGCCGCTCGGCTGCAGCCACAGGTGGAAAGCTCACCCTCACGGCACGCCCGACTCACCGCATTCACGACACCCGCTGCGCTGACGGCGTAAGTAAAAGCTGTTTCTCTGCTGCCTGCACACACACACAAACACATAATTAGGACACGGACAGTATTCCACCGGCTGCAAATCACTTTGTTAAATCATCCACAACTCTTCAGTACACTATTTTTCTTGATTATTCACTTAGGAAGTAAGGCAAAGAGTACAACAACTCATTTCCAGAACCCCACAGATGGTAACAATCTTTTTGGTAAGCCCTGCAGTGAGAGATAAGATTATCAGAAACGTGTGCATGTACAAAGACAGCGTTGATTCATTGTTCCATTGTTATATATATCTCAATGGATATATATAGAAACACAAGCGAAAAGAGACAGGATTTGCAGTGTTGGTACACTTGATATGAGGCATATGATAACCCGCAAAGCTTTCCTGCCAAAGAGGCGCTAGGTTTATAAAAATTTGTGCTCTTTTTCGCATCTGTTGCGCATGTGTTACCTGATTTTTTTCCTAATCTAATAAGCCATCTGGAATGCAGATTTCACATACCTCAGCACAGGCAATACAGTTAATAGCATTTAACATTTAAAAGCTGTTTAAACATGTTGAAAAGTGCTGGTACAACCATATTTAGAGATAAGCACTTTGTATCAATGCTCAGCGACAGTAATTATGAGAGGAAATTTGTCAAACAAAATGTTTTTTAAACTCCAGGCCCTGAGAATTCCTCTTTAATGATCTGGCCTTCCTCAATGCCTTAATGAAAATGAACTTGCCCCTGACTAGACAGACCACAAGTAACTGTTTTGTGTATTAAAAAGGCACAAAAATGTACGACAGGAGCATAAGGCTTATAATGTTAATGTTTCACCCCACGCTTGGCAAATGTACAATATCTTACTTGATTTGACGATTTTTCAGAGTTTCAGCTCTACTTTTAGTATGTAAAATATAGATCAAATTACTGTAGGGCAAATTTAAGATAGATAGATAGATAGACAGATAGATAGATAGATAGATAGATAGATAGATAGATAGATAGATAGATAGATAGATAGATAGAAATTGGACTTCTAATTTGTATAAATATAGATTGAATTATTTTTAGGGCTACTTTGAGCAAAGTTTTGATAGATAGATAGATAGATAGATAGATAGATAGATAGATAGATAGATAGATAGATTAAACTATACAGAAAAACAGAGGAAAGTATTGCATTTTAAAATTATATGAAAAATCGTTGGCGGTTTCACAGTATCAAACACACAAAGCGGCGCGTGTAAACGGGTGTGTACCTGCATTCCAACGATGCGCCTATTGAATTCGGAGGGCCACTTTTATTGGCCTTTGGTGCCCAGACTTCAAACAGAGTCCCGGATATCCCGACTCTGTGTCATCGTGTCATTGCATTTCAAAAGCGACGCTGGACAATGGCCCTACTAACACCTCAATATAAACCTCGCGATTGACTGCAAATAAGTCCCCTATTTGGGGGGCACGAGAGGGGGGCATGTCGCGTCTTACACCTTGTTTCACTGATGAGCGGAACTAACACTCAACTGAGGCAAAGTGCGCTGTCTTCTGTGAGAGATCGACACGCAAACGAGCATGCATTCGATTCAAGTAGCCTACACGCTGCTTACAGGTTACATGAAGGATTGACACTATCTGGAGAAACTTTCTTCATTTAAATATGCTTTATAAAATATCTGCACGAATGTAAACATGCATGCATAAACTAATATATAGCACCCATTATTTTAAATAAACAATGTTATATGAAAATCACCAAACTGATGTCAAGAGCGCAGCGCGTAAATCTCACGCGGAACAGTTCGATGCATGCTGAGAGCGCACCATTAACACTTCACATGTAGGCTACATATAATAACTAAACAAGACTGTACATTTACCAAAAAACGTTTGTAAAAGTATGCATTTATATTGCCTAGTTTCTCAATACAAACGTTGCAAACAAAGTAGTAGTTAATTTTTTTTTGATGATAATACAAGAACATATGGATATTTATATTCTCTGTCTCATATAAAATAGTCTCTAAATTTAAAATGGTCAACATGCATAAACCACTTTTGTTTTTCATGCATTGTGATTGATTCATACAGACACTAAAATAGAATAGAAATAGATCTAAAAACAATAATAGACCCTTAAATAATATATCTACCAAATATGTATTTATATACATGTATGTTTTATGTATTCATTTTATTAAGCTTTAACACAGATATCATCTTTCAGAATGGCAAACTAGAATTAAATACCTGGTCATTTGACTATTTACACCAGCCACATGAAATCAAGAACTTTCATTAATAGTTGACAGCTCTGTACAAAATACATTAACAATTTGTAGACCCTTCTTATTCAAAAGTACACTGTGGTCTGAAATGTCAAAGCAGGAATGCATTCAAAAGTTGCTTGAGTAATTTTTGGGCAATTAATCAATTTAGATATTTGTTTTGATGCATGTATGTAAGCATCATCACATTGACTCACCTATCTGCATGACGCGGCCGAACACGGATGTGTTGTCCACCGTGCTACAGTTCCATCGCCTCTGCCTGAACTGATACTGACACTCCTTGATGCCTGTCTTTGCCCCCTCTCCGATATAAACCATATGGTCCTGATAGAGCTGGCAGAGCTTCCTCTGACCCGGAGACAGGCCCATCAGTTGGCTACACAGAGGCTGTGCTCCAATGATGTACATCTCCGGTCTCTGGATGGGGTTCATGGCTAATGACCTGAGAAAGTAAAACCAAAGCACTGACCATCAACCAAATACAGTGTAGACTTGAACTAAACTGCAGCGTACATGACACAAGTCATTATTTATAGCGTATAACTTTATTAGGCTATACTTTATACTTATGTGGTGTCTGGTTTTTTTTTTTGTTTTTTTTTTTTTGGAGAATGCAAGAAGATATAGTAGTAAATATTGTTTTGTTTTTATGTGACAAACTCACAAGTCAAACTCTAAACTCGTGATTCACTGCAATAATAATAAACCAGTTTAATTTTTTTGTGATATTAAGTTATGGATTGCACAGCTTTAATGGAGTCTTTAACTTATTATCAAGTTGGAAACTGTTGGAAAAACCTGTTGTCCTCAGGGCATGTTGCCTTGAATGCCCTTATTTACAAACAGTTTGACCATTTGTTGCCCAAGGTAAATATTGTGACAAAGCCTTCACATTTGTTCTCAGCTAACAGTTTTCTTATGCATTGTTTCATCCTTCACAAAGACACATAACTTAATATGATATTCTTTAGAAATACAGATATGTAACTCAGATTAGCTTGCAAATACAATCTGATCTTACCACCATGAGTTGGCGACCACCAGCAGCTGTGAGTTGCAGACGATGAGGGTCACTGCCAAAAGTAGGTGTCCTTGATTCATTCTCACATCCATCCTTCCTCGTCCAAGAAATGGAAACGTGAAGAGCCTCCTCTGGGGAAACATTTAGGAAATGATAGTAATCCACTTGGAGGAGCTGCTTCCTTTAGTAACTTGACTAAAAAAGAAATTCCAGTGCCTCTGTATCCCCTCAATTTCGCCCCAGCTCGGTTTTAAACACCAGCTGTGCGTAAAACACCTAGATGACCTGAGGCACTAACGGAGTCTGACATCTGTTGAGAATGTTCTTTTCAAACTCCGCTTCATAAAACGCAACGAAAGTGGATGTCTGTGCGTAATGGATATAAGCGCCACATGGATGGAAGATAAAACGAACGAAGAGAAGACATAAGTGCAACTATGTGGTGATAGTCCAAACTCTCTCCCCCCTCTGTCTCTGCCGGTTTTCTCGATATGAACTAACACCTCTGCGCTCCGATGGCACAACTTAACCCTCCCTCCTTCTGCGCGCACTTCAGCGCACCCCCTTCGTTTTGACGCGGATACAATGAAGAGGAGGAGGAGGAGGAGCGCGAGGGGAGCCGAGGAACTGTTGAGGAATTTGGGGAGGCCAAACAACACAAGAGCGCAGCAGATGAGAATCCGATTCGCGGCTGAGCTTTGATTCTCCGGCGCGCAAGAGCGCGTTTTGCACTTATGGTATATTACGACTCAACCCACGCATTAAGAGGAGCTTGAGATACTCGCGAAGCATTTCTATGAAAATCACAAAGTCAAAAGTTCACAGAGGGAGATGGAATAAAAGAGTTAACGGCTTGGAAAATATCATTCTTCCATCAAAGTTCACATGCGTATAATCTCCATTCTTTTTAGCTCTATAGTTTACCGCAATAAATCCGAACAAGGGGGAAACAAAAAAATCCCAGTTTGACATGAGGAATAAAAGCCACGCATGTGATCTTTGACAGTTCAACTCCTGCTACCCTCTAAATCACTTTGCACATAAAAGACGCAGTTGCATTAGACGCACTTGGGGATGAGATATCCACTCACACTTCAGCAACCAAGACTAAACCGGGATATAATGTGGGGAAAGTTTTATCAGCACGCCCGTTTTAGACGAATTTACAGCTGATAACCAACATTGCAGACATAAACAGCCACATTGCACCCTATCCTTCAGAAGTGCGGTGTAAGGAATGCAAATACAATGAGTGTTTTACAGCTCCAGACTCTTGGAGAGGTTTGGGAATTGTAGAGAGCCCTGTGCCATTCCAGCATCACCCCCACACCTCTCTTTTGAGTGCAGACATGTCAGAATTGGTGTGAGAGACGCCACTCAATTTCCGAGCAGTCTGTGCATGATAAAGCGCCTTTCATCTCCTCTAATCCACACGCCCAGCCATCACCTTTACGCCTCCCATCGCAGACCTGGCCTCATCTCCACGTCCCTCCCTCACCCTGGGACCTTGACGCACAGTGAGCAATAAACTATTTATTTTACTTTACACAATGCGGTGCTTATAATTACTGTATCGTTACTGTACTCATGTGGATGCTTCCGTTTTTGTAAAGGCAATATCAACGTGTAAAAGAATTGCAAACACTAGGATTTATTGGACGATGATTAGAGGAAAATTATATAAAATAAAAATCAAAGAATGTCTAATAGATTAGCTTCAGGGTAATCTGATAATGCACATAAATTCATGAATTTCTTATGACATGGTTAGTGGTTCATTTGAGTTCACATTCATTAGTAGTAAATGGTTTGCTCCCCCTGGTGCACTGATTAAGTAATTTCAATACACTTAGAATCTACAATAAAAATAAAAATAAAATAAACCATAGACTATCTTTGTTACAGAGACCAAAATTTCCAGTTTTACTGTTTAAAAATAAGTTCCTACATTTAAAAAACATAAATAAATAAATTCCCAAAGGTTTTTTTTTTTTTTTTTTTTTTTTTTTTTAAGCAATGCAATAGAAGAACCATTTTTTTTTTTGGTTCCCCAAAGAACCTTTCTTATTAAACAAAAAACTTTTAATTCTTAAAGAACCTTTTATGGAATGAGAGATTCACGGAACCATAGATGTCAATAAAGAACCTTTATTTTTAACAGTCTATGAAACCAAAGGCCAAAAAGAATACATTTAACTAATGAAAACTGCGTTGAATTTATGTATTCTGTAAGCTATCACGTCAATTGTTAATCACAAAACACTAAATAAAATTTAACTGCAACTGACAAAATAAAATAAACGGAAGTCATTTTGAATAAAATAATCTACCTAATAAATGTAGCTAACAAAACAACAACTATTTTTATTGTTATTATTTTTATTTAATAAAAGGAGCACAATCATGTAATAATTTGCAAAATTTTCTAACCTGTTATTAAATGCATAAGGTTTCTGTAAGAGTCCATTTCTATTGCACACTTTCAATTCGCAATTCAAAGTCCTGACTCTTTTACTGCATCTTATCACATGGTGGAGCACTTTAGCAAGAAATGAACAGAGACACCAAAACTAGCAATTACATTTTCTCACGAGGTCTATGCAATCGCAGCGCAACCCAGCACAATGCTAGTGTAATACACGACTGATGCCTCATGCTTATCAGTATGCATTAAGCTCTTTGTAGGTGCTAAGAAAAATATGCATACTAGAAAAAGATTGAAATATTTGCCGGAGCTCGTGTATAAACACCACTGCCTGTAATTTTATTTTATTTTTAAAGAGTCTTGTGAGGTCTTTTGAATTAAGAGCCACTTCGATCCTCTCCAGCAGGTCACCTCTGACTGTGAGCAATAAAACCAGTAAAAGCAGGTGAGTCTTATAGATAAGTGTGCTTACATATATCACATATGCATTGCTTATACATTGCTCACTCTGCCTGAAATTGGTGCTAATAATACACATTTCAATGTGACCTTAAATGGACACGTTCTCTCTCTGTCGGTCTATTCTATGCCATCTGTGCCACTGCCAGCTATGGTTGGTAAATGATGACATCACTGGCAAGCATGAATAGAATCCGAGCATCCAGCTTCTGCTGGGTTTCAGAATCTGGATGCTGTCTTCATACAGGCTTTGCAGATTTGTACCGACTTATATTAGCAGAGCGGTTGCCAGTGCTGGCAGATCGGTTAGAGAATGAAAATTCTGTCATCATTTATTCACACTCATGTCATCCAAACCTGTGTTATGTTCTTGCTTGCATGGAACACAAAACAAGAAGATTTGTGTGCTATTTTCCAAGTTTTTGAAAGTCATATTATGCACTCTTAAAAGTAAAGGTTCCAAATTGGGGTTTTTGTAGCAATGCCATAGAATAACCACTCTTGATGCCTAAAGAACCTTTCAGTTCTTTTTTTTTTTCATGTGAAGAACATTTTAATAATCTAAAGGCACTTTTCCACTCTAAAGAATGTTTTATAGAATGGAATGGTTCCATGGATGTTAAAAGGTCTTCTTTGAACCATAGATGCCAATAAAGAAACGTTTATGAGGTGTATCAGCAGAAAACCAAATTTTTGAACGAATTTGACCACATTATTGACCAAATAAGCACAAATAAGCATTGAGAGCTCATTTTGGTTTTGTTCCACCCACAAAGCTATCGTATGACTTTGTCTGCTATTGCCTGTATTCTAAAGAACTTTTTTTGTTTCTCACAGATGCCAATTAAAGAATCTTTATTTTTAAGAGTGTATGAGAAGACAACATTTTTGACCAAATATGACCACACTATTGTGCATATTCAAACTGCACAAATAAGCTTTGAGAGCTCATTTTGGTTTTGTTCCTCCCACAAAGCTATCATATGACTTCGTCTGCTATTGTCTGTATTGCAAAGAGCCTTTTTCCACTATAAAGAACCTTCTGCAGAAACCTTCTGTTTCCATGGATGTTAAAGGTTCTAAATGGAACCATAGATGCCACAACAACAACAACAACAAAAAAAAACTTCCTTTTTAAAAGTGTGAGGAGAATACTAAATGTTTGACAAAATTTGTCCACATTATTGACCAAGTAAGCTTTGAAAGTCATTTTGTTGCCAGTGAATGCCAATAAAGGATCTTTATTTTTAAGACTGTATGAGAAGATCAATTTTTGACCAAATCTGACCACATTATTGAACAAATGTGCATATTCAAACTGCACAAATAAGCTTTGAGAGCTCATTTTGATTTGTTTCGCACACAAAGCTATCGTATGACTTTGTCTGCTATTGTTAAAGAGCCTAGTCACCATTCACTTTCACTGAAATAGCTGGGTGAACATTCTGCTTAACATCTCCTGTTGTGTCTCACAGAAGAAAGAATGACAAGCATGAATAAATGCTGATGGAATTTTCATTTTTGGTGAACCATTCCTTTAAGGTTTGGATCTGATTTTGAGCGATTATGTAAACAGCTCAGTGTCTGACACAGAACAGGAAAGAAACAGAGGTGAGAGAAGACATGGAAAACACTGGAGCCGAGCAGACGGTGTGTGTGTGTGTGTGTGTGAGAATGTGCGAGGGAGCGAAGATGAAGACAACCTGGCTAAAGCTCAGGAGAGCTCTTGAACTCTGTGATGATCCTCCAGTTACACAACTGCGCACAAAGAGCTCCGGCGCCAGCGAGAGAGAGACAGAGGGACTGAAAGAGAAAAGATGCCACTCATACCAAAATCCCGACTAGCATAAAAACAGCCACTAATCAAAACAATCTGCCCAATGCCCCGGTCTCTGTGCACGCAGAGAAAAATGAAGGCACGGAATAAAGAACGAAAGCTCTTAATCACATGGCATCAAACAGTCATAAGCGAAGTAGCTTTCTGACTGTGAATTCACAGCACTTATAATAACCAAAGTGTTCACAAGTCTGTAAAACTCGCTGCTTCCCCATTGAGTCACACGTACTGTAAATGCCCCCCCTTTCCTCACACACAACGCCATGTGGTTCGAGGTATGGTGGAAATCACGGGGAGGGGGCTCTACACATGCTGGGGGTGGGGTTAACCGATCCAGCTGTGTTTCCCAGGGTGCTTTGCGGCAGCCGCTGGGAGATCAATGGTGAGGCAAGCTTGACAGATCTGTGTGCTGAGGTGTCTGAGCGAGCAGCCTGCTGTATATCATTAAAACTGCAGCGTCTCTCCATAACGCTGTCTGTGACTTACCCAGATAGCAGGCAGACTCCCAAATCAAAGACATGTGGGCTGCACACACACACACACACACACAAACACACTCACACACACAATGCCTCTCACCGCTCATGCTCTCTTTTACTGTCAACTCCGTCACTTCCACCCTATGTTGCTCGCCTTCACTCTGAGACATTTTCCTGACGTTCCCACTGCGCTCTCTTGAAATTCCATCATTTTTCTTCTTCTTTCTCCTTTAGCCCGTTCTACAACCTTTCTGTCTCCTTTCTGCCCTTCACCTCTCGCCTTCCACTTCCTTTACTTAGCGTATAGTCTCTCCTACAGCTTGTTTTGCTTCTCTTCTGCCATTTTGCATTTATTTCCTTATCCTACACCTGCTTCTCAGATGTTTCATGCCCCTGTTCCTCCTCCTGTCGCGCTCCCTCTCCATTCACTCTATTCCAGCCGTTCCCTCTCACTATTTATTTCTCTTCCTGTAACTCTGTTTAAGACTTTATTATGGCTGTTTTGTACTAGTGTAAAGGGAAAAATAAATAAATAAATAAATTATATATATATACACACACACACAATTTTTCCTCCAGAATGTTAATTTTTTATCAACAAGACTGAACCTATGTAAAATTAAAACAATATTATTATTACTTGTAATAATCAAAATTTTGACAGGTTACACAGCAGTAAGAAAGCTTATTAGTGACCAACATTACAGCAACTTGGCGGTGAGTCATTGAACTTTATCACAACATATATTTTTTTATGTCTATTTTATATATTTTTTAATTTCATTTTTTATATTTAATACAATTTAAAAAAAAAAATAGATATTCATATTTTTAATTTAATTGTATTTTATACTATTTAAAAATAAAAGATAGATAAAAGATAAAATTATATTTCTTGCTGGATCTGTCCGCTGCTTTTGATACGGTCAACCACCAGATCCTCCTGTCAACCCTATTGAGAAAGGGCATCTCAGCAACTGCACTCCAGTGGTTTGAGTCTTACCTCTCAGATAGGTCCTTCAAGGTATCTTGGAGAGGTAAGGTATCCAAGTCGCAACATCTAGCTACTGGGGTGCCTCAGGGCTCAGTTCTTGGACCACTTCTCTTCTCTGTCTACATGACATCACTAGGTTCTGTCATTCAGAAACATGGCTTTTCGTATCACTGCTATGCTGATGACACTCAACTCTACCTCTCATTCCATCCTGATGATCCGACGATAGCTGCTCGCATCTCAGCATGTCTAACAGACATTTCTTGCTGGATGAAGGACCGTCACCTTCAACTCAACCAACCTTTCAGCAAACCCATCACTTCATCACAATTTCACCTTCCAGATAGACTCATCAACCATAACTCCTTCAAAAACAGCCAGAAACCTTGGAGTTGTGATTGATGATAAGCTGAATTTCTCAGACCACATTGCTAAAACTGCCCGGTCCTGCAGATTTGCTTTATACAATATTAGGAAGATCAGGCCCTTTCTTTCGGAACATGCAGCACAACTCCTTGTTCAAGCTCTTGTTCTGTCCAGACTTGACTATTGCAATGCTCTCTTGGCAGGTCTTCCAGCCAATTCCATCAAACCTCTACAATTAATCCAAAATGCCGCTGCAAGATTAATCTTTAATGAACCGAAAAGAACACACATCACACCTCTGTTCATCAATTTGCACTGGCTACCAATTGCTGCTCGGATAAAATTCAAGGCATTAATGTTTGCCTACAAAACCACCTCTGGCTCTGCACCCCTTTACCTAAATTCAGTACTTCAGACCTATGTGCCCTCTAAAAGCTTGCGTTCTGCAAATGAACGATGCATTATTGTGCCATCCCAAAACGGCACAAAATCACTTTGACAGACTTTTTCCATTCACTGTTCTCACCTGGTGGAATGACCTGCCCAACTCAATCCGAGCAGCTGAATCCTTAGCCATCTTCAAGAAACGGATAAAACACATCTCTTCCATCTTTATTTGACCCTCTAACTATATCACTCTCTATTCTAATTCTATTTTATCTATCTGTCTTCTTTTTATTAAAAAAAAAAAAAAAACACACACACACCCTTGACCCTCTATCAGTTGCATATTTATTCTCTAACTGCTACTTTTTCTTTAAAAACTAACACTAGCTTTCTTTTTTCTATATTCTATCTACTTGTTTTCTTTAAAAAACAAACAAACAAACAAAAAAAAAACCTTACTATGTGTACTGCATTAGGCTAACCGAGACTTGTCATATCGCTTGCATGTTGTTGCTCTTTTGTTGATTTTGATTGCTTCTATTGTCCTATTTTGTAAGTCACTTTGGATAAAAGCATCCGCTAAATAACTAAATGTAAATGTAAATGTAAATATTTCATTTAATTTTTATTCATATTTTATTTTAATTTTTATTCATATTTTTAATCTATATCCATAATTTTATATTCAAAACATTAACTTCATAACATTATTTTTTCCAAATATAAGCGGCCTCTGTAAATGCACATTTTTGGGGCAATTAAGCTGCTTCAGAGCCAGCTTCTATGCCATTTTTTCCGGGTAAAGTTGAGATTGTACCCTCTCTAAAGCTGGAAGAAGATGACCCATGCACGCTGCTCTCGTTGCGAAAGTGAACGCATGTCTCTCTCTACTCCGAGCCCATATGGCTTTCTGCACTGACTGCTCAGGAAACCAGACACAGGCCAAACTGGCCACACATCAGTCACTCTCTCTCTTCTATGACGCACGCGGCCCCTCTCACTCTCTCCTTCCTCCTTCCTCTCCGTCAATTTGTTCCCAGTAAGAAGTCTGATAGGACTTGGTGTAGTGTGGAGAAGCAGCGGGGATCCTGCTATAAAAGCGCAGGGGCTGTTAGAGCTACTTTATTCCCTAATAAATAGATGGATGCAGCAGTCAGGGGCCTGTAGCTGCTGGACAGACCATGTGTCTGCCAGGTTCCTGATGTGATGGTGGGGGTGGGAGAGGGCGCCCTGACAGCCGCTCCTCACTGGGACAGGACGGGTCTGGGGTCAGTCCCCCCAGGGCGGTGGGGGACACAGCACATGTTATAGATTTGAGGGGTGATGGCACTGAAGGTCATATTCTTGTTCTTTCAGCAAACACAAACTGAAATAAGCATCAAACGCATTTACATGACTGTCAGAAAAAAAGGTACAGTTCTGTCGCTGGGGTGGTAACCTAAGGTACAAAAGTGTGGAAGCACTTTGTTTTTCTCAGAGTTGCAAGTTTATGTCTCGTAATTCTGTGTTTATATTTTGCAATTCTGACTTTTTTTCTCAGAATTGTGAGAAACAAAGTCTAAACTGTGAGATATAAACTCAGAATTGCAAGAAAAATTCTTAACTGTGAGATAAAAGCAGAACTGCAAGAAAAAAAATCGGAATTGTAAGATATGCTGCAATTACCTTTTTTATTTTATTTAATTTTTTTATTGTGGTGGAAACAGACTTGCATAACAATGAATATTCGTGGTTTACAATGAATAAGCCAAGACCTTTTAAATGAAAAATGTAATGGGAAAAAATCTAACTGCTATCCAGTTCTGCTTACACCATTTATGACCTTTCCCTCATGAAAGCACACAGTTTTAGGCATGTACATGACCTTACATGCTGTCAGCTTATTAAGCATAATCAGTGCAACATCGTGCATGTCAGCGCACTTACTGTGTCCAATAACTATCAAAAAGCAGCTCATTTAAAAACCCACGTTTTACAGGTTTACATGCAAAGTAATAAAACGACATCACAAGAAAACCATGTTTACATTAGATACATTTGGAAGTGACTGGGTTATTCTTTCCATTAGAATATAAAATGCTACACAGTCAGACTAGATGCACATTGAATACAGTGACCAAATGTGGTCTTTACATCTAAAGCAAAATCCAATTTGGTTTTGCGTAAACCCTTTATGACTTTTTCCTGATAAATTAACACAAGCATGACTTTGCATGTCTTATTAAACACAATCAATAAAATTGTGCATGCAAACATACTCACGATCTACATCTACTTCGTCTTTGATCAAGATTACGCTAGAGGTTTTACAATATTAAGCATTACTAAAAACCATGTTACATCCCATATCTAATCATAAGATTGCTTGTGAGGGATATGTGACCCAGGACGACAAGTGACTGCAACCACAATCCTGCTCACTCATTACGGTGCTTTAGAGCAATGCACTTAACCCCAGGATCCAACAGTCACAATTAGAGTACTGTCAGACGCATTGGGTGAGAAGGCATTGATTAAACGGTAAAAAGCTCGCCAACTAAAAGGCTTGATCCTGTTTTTTTGGGGTCAAACAAGTCAATGGATGCACTTTGCTCATCTGACCCTGGATGAATCTGTCTAGAGCCTGAGTATACAGGTCAGTTTTGTATATAATGCTGCTTTCTTCATCTCTTTTCTTTCACTCTACGTCTCTCACTCTTACCGGAGTAGAGTATGGGGGGTTCATTCTCTCCCCAGGCAGCCCGAAGGCCGCCGCCAGCCTGGGCACAGTGCCCACTTCAGTCCTGGCTCGCTGACAGGCTGCTGGCTGCCCATCAGTCCTCCTGCACTGCCCTGGAGAGCCCGTTCCATTCCCTACCACCTCCTCCACTTCTCCCTGTCCCCAGCCCCTCATTCACCACAGGAAAAGGTGGGAGACAGTCTAAGGTTAATCTAGGGAGCTACAGAAAAAAGTGTTTTTCCTAATGGTGCTATGAAGTGCAAACATGACTATTGAAATTATGGTCAGATATTAATAAATTTGTTATTCCTAAAGACACTCGCTACAAAACTCTGAATCAATATTATCCCTGCATTATAATATTGTAAGTTCAAGTAAGTGGTTTCACCATTATGTACTTTTTGTGAAGAGGAATCAGAGACAATGTATTTTTCAAATGTATTTATAAAAAATTATTTTGGTCTCAAGTTTCATTAATTATTTTTGACGTCTTTCAAAATATTATTCAAGTAACTGATACAATGGTTTTGTTTTTGGATTGTGATACTGGATAATGAACACTGACAATACAATTAAAATTCTTATCCTATTAGGGAAATATCATAAACATAAATCAAAATGGTTACACTTTAGTATAGGGATCAGTTCTCACTATTAACTAGTTGCTTATTAGCATGCCAATTATTAACATATTGGCTATTTATTATAACTTATAAAGCACATATTCTGCATGACCATATTCTACATCTCTAATCTAACCAATACCTAAACTTAACAACTACCTTACTAACTATTAATAAGCAGCAAATTAGGAGTTTATTGAGGCAAAAGTCATAGTTAATGTTTTTTAATAGCGAGAATTGGACCTTAAAATAAAGTGTGACCATCAAAATATACGTCAGCTTTTCCAAATGATAGGCTATTTTGCATTTCAATTTTAAGATTCTTTCATTTTTATAAAGTACAGCTGTTCAGACATCTATGCAACTGAAAAATATAACTGATATAATACTTATTCAGCCGATTTTAGCAGCAAAATGCAGGTGAATATTGTCTTATATGGTTTTATTTATTTTCTTACTCTTTTTTTTACTCTAAATAAATAAATAAAGAAAGAAAGAAATAGGAAAGAAAGAAAGAAAGAAAGAAAGAAAGAAAGAAAGAAAGACTGCTCTTGACAGTCCCAATATATTATATGTGTATGCATATTTGCATTGCTTTGACCGTTCCCTGTAGATCTCGCCTTCTCGCACACTATGATTGGTTGATTATGTATAATCCCTGCATGTTATTGGTTGAACAACTGTCCAGCTGTCTTTACCTTCAGCAAGTATGAAAAGAATAGGAAAACGAAGCCAAAACCCAGACATATTAGCCAATTTAGAAATTCTGGCCAGGATATCCAGAAAAAAAAAAAAAAAAGAGTAAGTATGGTCATTCTATTTAATCAAACTTATGCTCAAAACACAGTTAGATAGATGGAGGTACAGAAATGCACTGCAGCACTGCTTATACATGAGCACACATGCTGAGGGAGAGGAAAGAGGACAAGTCCTTAAACGTGACCACACATACAAACATGCTGGCTTGAAGCAGGCAGCTGGAGGGTGGAGAGGTCGGAGTCTCCACAGTCTCGGCCTGATTAAAACTCCCAGCACTGCCTCTCACTCCCCCTGGATTGATTAACCTGACCTGTATCGGATCAACCCCTCGGGACGCAAGCGCAGCCCACTTTCCTGAAGTGGATGAGAGGAACAGCAACGGGGTGGGAGGGGGCAAGAGAGGTGGAAAGGAGAGACACACAACGGGAGATGGGCAAAAAGGGACCATGCAGGAAGAGAAGGAGAACAAACCAGACCAGACTTGCAGGTCAGCACATCAGCGGCGTGCTAATCCCTGCTTTCAAGTTCTGCGTTTCCGGCCCTTTATGTTTAAAACTTCTCTTTCCTCTATCAAACACAATACAGCTTCTTGTAATGTTTAATTCAAATGCAAACAATGCATTTCTGTGAGAATGAATCAATTATTTAGGTTTTCATTATTGTTATTATGAGGGCAGCACAGCTGCTCGGTGCGCTGTCAGCAGACGGCTGTCTCTGAGTCCCAGCACTGAGACAAACAGCTCGGCTTTCTTCTCCACAATCAACACTCTCTAAAAGAGATACTCTCTGACAGCTATGGCGAGATGAACCAAAAATAAACGAGAATACATGCACATATGCAGTGTCTTGCAAAACTATTCAGACTGTTCACTAATGATGTCAATTACAAATTCATTTTTTCTTTTTGATATTCTTATTTCAAACCTGAAACAAAAGACTCCAAATAAATAATAAAAACATTAATTCTGATAAAATAATTATAACATTTATAAAACAATTTAGAAAAAAATAAATAAATACATACATATATAAAATATTCTCCTTATTTTAAAAGTCTATTAGCATTGCCCTCTGTTGAGGTGTCATTTTTCTAGGCTGATTTCCTTTAGGTGTATTCAGGTTAGTTATTAACATGATAATAAAAAAATAATAATGTCAGGGATTCTCTATTGGATTAAGATCAGATTGGACTATGTACTTTTTTGTTCTTGAGCTGTTACAGTACTAATATGGCTTGCTGTTTAGGATTATTCTAGTCTTTTTGGAGATTGAAACAGGCCCTTCTGCCGTATTTCCTTGTATTCTCCCCCTCACAATCCATTCTTCTATTTTAACAAGATGCCCAGTGTCTGCTGATGAAAAACTGCCTTACAGTGTGATGCTATCACCGGCATACTTCACAGTAAATGTGATGTTTTTTTTGCTGTGTGGGCAGTGTTAGATTTGCACCATATAACTTCAGATTTTAGCTGAAAAGTTTCATTTTGGCCTTATCTAACAAGACAAACTTTTCCCTCATCGCAACTGGGTCACAATTATGTTTTTGGCAAACCCCAGACTTGCTTTCACATCGTTCTTTGAGTAATCATTCAAATGACTCAGATTTCCTTGTTTGTGCAGATATTTTGAGAAATTACCACTTGATAATTAAACCAACAATAGGCCACTGGGGCTGTGGCATTACTTTGTAGCCATTTTCTAAAATGCATTTGCTTTACTTAAACATCTTTGGAATGCTTATTAGTCTTGATTTTCATGGCAGGTTCACAACCTGAATAATGATGCCTTAACTGTGGGGTTTCATCTAGAAAAGATGAAAATTACTTTAATGATTCAAAGGTAAAGGCCAACTGAATCATTAAAGTGTATCTGAATTGTTTCTCAACTGTATCTGAACCAAATACTTTTGCAAACATTTCATTTAGTAGTTTTGTTCACAGTATTTTAATAAAAAAATGCTACAATAAAAGTTACAGTGAAAATATAACAGAGCTAAAAAAAATACACCTACTTCAACTTAAAAACTTAGGTTCAGCTGCTTTTAATTGGCTGTACTAGCAATTCCAGCTTAATTATATTAATTATTATATTAAACTGACTTTAAAAATGATATTAAATTATATTAAATTGATTTTAAAAAATCGAGTTGAATCTCGTTTAACTTAAAAAATAATTGGACGAGTTAGACTAATGGAAAAAAAAAATATGTTGCCATGATTTATTGATTTTTTAAAAAAAATTTTATGAAAAAGAACACTGTACTTGCTTGAAGCCTTTATCTATAATGAATTCGTAATATTCATCATTTTGATAATGAATTCATAACCTAACATTCACATTATGAAAGGCATTGTAATTGTAACCAAAGTTAAAATGCATTATAATATTTGTAGATTCATCTGAAATTGGTTGTTTGTCATGTGTTTGAATGCAATTTACTATCTAAAGGTGTAAATATGAATCAATACATCTTATCATGTATTATAACTTTGGTTACAATTATTCAGTAATGCATAACTGCCTTAAATAATGCATTATAAAAATATTACAAATATTTATATAATGCATTATATATAAAGGCTTCAACTGCTACCAAAATATATTGTATTAAATTTCACTGTAAAATAAATGGCATAAAATGAAAATAAACAGGCTTATGTATGATCTATAGTTCAATAAAACATTCTGGATGGTTTATGGGTCTAAATACTTTCGCAAAGCACATTTTCACAGATTCCCAAAGGCTAGAAACCGTCTTTGTTGATAAAACAGGCCTCTAAACACTCATAGCTCATGACCTCACTGCTAAAACTTTAACACTAACAGTAAAACTTTAACATTAACAGTAACAGTAACCTCTCTTTGTGGGTGCGGGACCTATGACATCTAGCACTGGGTCTCAAAGGCCCCTGATGCTGAGGGCTCTACTATCTGGGTGGCTGATGTGTGTATATTCTGCCCTTGAGTCACACAGTTGTTTGAAGAACACTTTTCAATGCGTTCCTAGTTCCTCCCTCTCTCCAGGCCCGGACATGCAGCAGACTAATTCAGTCATCTCTCTGTCTGTTTTGCTCTCTATTTTATCTCTTGAAGGTCCCAGATGGGCAATGTGACCATTGTGCAGCCAAACGGCCTGTTATTGTCGGTCATGCTATGAGAGAGAGGTTGAGTTTGGTGGTTTTTGTATGTGTGCGTGTGTTTTGAACCCACTGCTTTCTGCCCTGTCAGTGTCTCTCCTCTTCAGCACATTAGCTCGGGCTGTTCCCTACGACTGCTTTGATGGTGAGCGCCGCAGGGCTCCGATCTCTGTTTCAGGTTGTAATTACTCTCTGGAGGGGCCTCACCTGGCTGTGGGCTCCAGGCATACGGAGAGAAAGAGAGAGAGAAAGAAAAGGAAAGAAAGTGAAGCTATGAAAAAAAAAAAAAAACAGAAGATGAGAAAGAAAAGGTGGGGTAAGAGGGCGAAACTTAAGAAAATACAGTGGGGCTAAGAGTCTGAATCAAAAAAAAAAAAAAGAAAAGAAAAAAAAGTTCAATAAATTTAAGAAAAAAACATTTTATGTATGTTTGTGTGTCTATTTTGCTCACCAGTGTATTTATTTGATAAAAGATACAGCAAAACTGTAATACTGTAAAGCATTATTACAATTTAAAAGAACTGTTTTCTATTTTAATATATATTTTTATGTATATTATAAAATGTAATCTATTCATGTGATGGCAAAACTGAATTTTTATATATAAAGCATTTTATATTAGATATTTTGATTATTATTAAAAATAATATAAAGAACTATATATATATATATTTTTAGATTTTATATTAGTTTAGATTAATTACTATTCAATTATTATTAAACTATAATTAATATATTCCACTATTTTTAAGTCACTGAAATTCTTGTCAATTTTACAATTACATTTTTTCATGACTATTGGTATAATTTTAAATAAAAATGTTGCATTTTAAAATTAGACAAGAACATAGAAGCAGATGGTTGGACTCATATATATAAAACCAATACAGTTTTACATTGTAATAATATATCATACATATACTTTGTGTGTATCATACATATATATATGTGTGTGTGTGTGTGTAATTTTTTGATTTTATATTATTTGAGATTATATATTTAGATTTTTATTATTAGATTATTATTATTGGATTATTATTAGGTTGAAATTAATGTTAATTTTACTATTCGATTTATCATTTGTTGTTAGAATTTGTAATGGAAAATGTTGCGTTGTTATAATTTGTAATTAAAAATTTTGTAATTAAAAATGCTGCATTTTAAAATTAGAAAAGAATGTAGAAGCATTTTCCCTATCAGTCTCAGACGTTTGAACTATACATATAAACCAACACAGTTTTATATCGATGAAAAATGCAAACAACGTCTTTTACTTGCCTTTCTACATCACACTACATTACTGCTGCATTTCTGTAGCAGCAGTATCAAAGATTCACACTCTGAAAGACAAACTTTGCAGCAGAAAGCAAACATCTCTGTCCGTCAGGCTGTTTATACAGGAAAAGCACATGGATGTGACACATACAAGAGCAAAGAAATGAAACATTATGGGAAAATAAAAGGATTTGCTCATTTTGTATCAGCAGCACATGCTGGTGTATCAGAAGCACATCCTGGTGTTTCCCCTGTAGAACCCCAACAGGGTTGCAGCTCCTAGGGAGATTCGACCTGATTTGAATAGAGTAACGTAGCTTCCCCTGCCGTAGAAGAAACTGTTGTCTGATTTCATGAAAAGCCCATTCAGCTAGCTGGATGTATGCGAGCGTTTGTGCGAGTTACATCCGCCAAAATCTCTCCTCAAACTGCCACCGCTTGCAAAACAAAAAAGCAGATTGGAGTCATACACGATTCCGTGAAGGAGCCAAGCGAGAGAGAGGGAGAAACTACAAAGTAGCCTAAAATCTATTCATGAGGTGTCAGCTTTCAACAGCATGTTGACACATGCCTACGTCTCCTAGGAAACGCTTGCCCCAAGCACAGTTATCAGCGCATTTCTGTGGCATGCAATTATCCAATTATCTCCCTCCCCTGAATCAGCACATCAAATCACATGACAGGTCTTTTTTTTTTTGCAAGGTCCTACAACACCTTTGCATTTGCATGTAGCACTTGTCCTTCCAGTTCTCACTGTCTCCCAGCTTCATTTTCACTTTCCTTCGCCGCAATCTTTTGTTTCTCTTCCACTTTAGATCAGAACATCCTTATATGCTTTCCATTTCTCTGTCTGTTTTGCTTCCACATGGTGCAGTTTAGCCAGAATGATCATAAACTGTTAAATTAACAGCACCGTCGCTCTGCATCTTTTTCGATTGTTAGCTTTCGCCTGCTTTCTAAATCAAACCCCTCCCTTTCCTTTCTCGCTCATCCCCTCCTCCCTCTCTCTCTCTCTCTCTGCTTATTTCCAGGAGCAGCTTGAGTCCTGCTTTTGGCTCTGCAGGCCTGCTTTGAGAGTCTCTGACTCACAGCAGTGCAGTTCTGGAGCGGCCCTCCTCTCTGGCGGTGAGGCCGGCTGGAGGAACCAGGGAGAGGGGCTGCTGTCACAGACCTCTCGCCCCCTTACATGCTGGGCATCGGGGCTCAGCGCGCATTCAGAGCCCTTCATCTGTCCACCATACAAGCCCAGGAGCTGTCTGTCAGAGAGAGCGCATGAATTCAGCTCGACGTCAGCATGAAACGGAGTCCACAGCGTGGTTTTAGTCCAGTAATCGGGCATATTTCAGAGTTAAAGATGAGAAAAAGATGATCTTGTTAAGTGGGCGATAAAAATAAGAAGGATCAATGAGTGAGGTTTGATTGAAGTTTGAAGCTTTTTTTGTATTAATGAAGTGCATTTATCTATATATATAATTTAACAATAAAAAACGTTTTTTTTTTGAACAGCAAATCAGCATATTAGAATGATTTCTGAAGGATGATGTGACACTGAAGACTGGAGAAATGATGCTGAAAATTTAGAATAAATTACATTTTAAAATATATTGAAATAGAAAACAGTTATTTTAAATAGTTAAAATATTTCAAAATGTTACTGTTTTTGCTGTACTTTGGATCAAATAAATGCAGGCTTGGTGAGCAGAAGAGACTTCTTTAAAAAATCTTACTGTTCAAAAACTTTTGACTGGTAGTGTGTGTATATATATATATATTTATTTATTTTTGGCATTTTCGCCTTTGTTATGATAGGATAGATCAGAACTGACAGGAAGCGAAGTGGGAGAGATAGGGAGTGTGATCAGAAAAGGTCCTCGAGTCAGGATTTGAACTCGGGACGCCCATAGTGCAAAGGCAATAAAGTGCATTTATAAATCAAACAGAGCAAGAACATGGAATAGGATCCATTTTGATTTCACGTGAACTTTGAGGACCGTGAGCTACTTCTGAAGTAATGTTGGATAAGAGTTTTGTGCTTCAAACAATTATAACCTGAACCAGTGAGAGCGGAAGGAGGGGGAAGAAAAAAAAAGTGACATTTATTGAAGAGAGAGAGAGAGAGAGAGAGAGAGAGAGAGAGAGAGAGAGAGACGTGGTGAGGCAGAGAGAAGGTTCGAGACAGACAGAGAGCCGGTGTGGGGAGGGTTGGACTTGTGCTGTCACAGTTGTGCTGTGCTGCATTTTGTTTTGTAAACACAAACGTGTGTGTGCTGCTTTTCTTCCTTCTTTCTGCTACACTCCAGTACCTTCTGCAAATGTTCCCGTCATATCAGCTAACAATGCCAAAGAGTCCACAGAGGGGGGCCTGAGGCCCAAAGACGGGGAAATATGCAAAAGGTGGAATAAAAACTACCTTACGTAAGACTGACGGGGCAAAAAGGATAACTGTTACTGCCAGAGCTTAACATTACATGCTTTTTTGTTTGTGTTATAATGAAATGTTTCTTTTACAAGAAGTGAACGAAGGTATGACTGTATTATAATAGATAAAGAATCATGACAGGAACAGTAAATTAATAAATGGCAAGATCAGTGCATACGTTTTATTTATATTTAAAACTAAAGTAATAGTACTAGAGCAAAATATTACATTTGTAATATCTAAAATGCTTAAACATTTCTCAATGAGCCATTTCTATTGTTTGTTTGTTTTATACATATAAAAATACATCAAAATATTTTTATACATAAAAAAAATTGCTGTTATTTACACACTATGTCACTTTAAGAAGTAACTTTACTCTAATAATAAATAAAATTGAAATAACAACTGCAAAAAAATACCAGCGTCTGACACGGAAGCTGAAGGGTTAAGGGTAAAGTGAACTGAATTGTAAGAAGTTGGTTTCCAGGGGAACTATTCTTACTGTTCCAGTTGAGTTGGGCTAAACCATTCTGCTTTCAAAAAGGGGGGCGACAAACACCCACAACACGAATTTATTTCATAACAGTTCAGAGCAAAACAGAACACGGACTGGGACAATAACTACAAACATGTGGGGTCCCGCTTTATAAGTTTCAGCCTGTTCTTAAACAATTTACGCGGTTTTGACGGGTTTAAATATGAGCGTCTCCCCCGCAACCGCTCTGTGCTGGCGGCCCTGCCAAGTCAGTTTGAAAAGATCAGACAAAGGCAGCAGGAAGCCCCTAGGCTTGGCAATGAGTGCGAGCGGAGCACAAACGCGAAACGAAACCTCTCTCTTTTATCTGATAGCGGACTGAATTTATTTTCTCCCGAGGTTTGTGGCAGTTTTAGACATCTTTTGAAAATGTACGACCGTCTGGATCCCCGGGTCGAGCGAAGACTATTATCAAAGCGCCAAACGGGCAGCAGCGCTGCCTGACCGCGCGATCGCTGTCGGTCTGAATCGGATCAAGGGGCATTTTTTTTGCATTTGAATCCTTCCTACACCGCTGAAAGGATCACTCGGGACGGAAAGTTGTCGATTTACACAGTTAAATGTAAAAAGAAAAGCTTGGGGAGCTTTCTAAAAGCCTTTTTTCTCCTGAGGGGACTACGAGCCGCGACGGTGACCGTTGGTGGGGGTTTGCCGCCGTTTGTTTTCTTGAGCGCCTGTGGAAGATGGAGACGCACATCTCGTGTCTCTTCCCGGAGATTTTAGCCATGATTTTCAGCTACTTGGACGTGAGGGACAAAGGCAGAGTGGCCCAAGTGTGCACGGCGTGGAGGGACGCGTCCTATCACAAGTCCGTGTGGAGGGGGGTGGAAGCCAAGCTGCATCTGAGGCGGGCGAACCCGTCTCTGTTCCCCAGCCTCCAGGCGCGCGGCATCAGGCGTGTGCAGATCCTCAGCCTGCGGCGCAGCCTCAGCTACGTGATCCAGGGGATGCCCAACATCGAGAGCTTGAATCTGAGCGGCTGCTATAACTTAACGGATAACGGACTGGGGCACGCGTTCGTGCAGGAGATCCCTTCCCTGAGGGTGCTCAATCTGAGCCTTTGCAAGCAGATCACGGACTCCAGTTTAGGCAGAATAGCGCAGTATCTGAAAAACTTGGAGGTGCTGGAACTGGGCGGCTGCAGTAACATCACGAACACTGGCTTGTTGCTCATTGCGTGGGGTTTGCACAGACTCAAAAGTCTTAATCTGAGGAGCTGCCGGCATATTTCGGATGTGGGCATCGGGCACTTGTCTGGCATGACCCGAAGCGCGGCGGAGGGCTGCCTCAGTCTGGAATACCTGACCTTGCAGGACTGCCAGAAGTTGACGGACTTGTCCCTCAAGCACATTTCGAAAGGCCTGACTAAGCTCAAAGTGCTCAACCTGAGTTTCTGCGGGGGCATCTCTGACGCTGGCATGATCCACCTCTCTCACATGACGAGCCTGTGGAGCCTTAACCTGCGCTCGTGCGACAACATCAGCGACACGGGCATCATGCACCTCGCCATGGGCACGTTGAGACTCTCTGGACTCGACGTGTCTTTTTGCGACAAGATAGGCGACCAGAGCCTGGCTTATATCGCGCAGGGCCTGTACCAGCTCAAGTCGCTATCGCTGTGCTCGTGCCACATCAGTGACGATGGCATCAACAGGATGGTGCGCCAAATGCACGAGCTGAGGACGCTGAACATCGGCCAGTGCGTGCGGATTACAGACAAAGGACTGGAGCTGATCGCAGACCACTTGACACAGCTGACCGGCATCGATCTGTATGGATGTACGAAAATCACTAAGAGGGGGCTGGAGAGGATCACGCAGCTACCCTGCCTTAAAGTTTTGAACCTGGGCCTTTGGCAGATGACTGAAAGTGAGAAAGTGAGGTGAAACTTGGGGGGTTTCTGGAGGGAGGGAGGGAGGGAATGAGGGCGGGAGGGGGATGGGTGAATTTCAATAGAGCAAAGTACATAAAAAGAGGCTTAAAATGCTGAATGTGATACATGTGTCAGTTATTGCTATTAACACACACAAAAAGTTTTTTTTTTTTTTTTGTTTTTTTTTTTAGCAGATCGCAATATTAAACCTCCTCCTCCCCGAGTATCGCGATATTTTGGCTACCTCGTTAGATGTATTATATTGTTATTCTTAAGAAGAATGAGAATTTGTGCCTAGAAAAACAATCCCCTCCCCCTTTATCTCGTCTCTGGCTTAAGGAAAGCAAAAAGACTGAAAGAAAGGATGGATTCAGACTACCTTTTTTTATTTCCCTTCCTTCAGATAACCAACAAAAGGTGTTTCAAAACAAGTCTATGGGTAGTTGACATCAAATTGCAAGCAGTTTCGCAAGCATCCTGTGATGTGACAGTTCACCTTAAAATGTTTTAGTTCTGCTGTAATTATTAAACAATGCCGTTTTGTGATCTTAAATTAATTGAGAGACTACATGCAATATTTGTGCTTTAAACAAATAATTTATCACACCATAGGACCGTTTAAAATGAAGTAGTGATTAAAAATGAGAAAAAAAAATATTGACCAGTCACAGAAAACAAAATTTTCCCTTATACATTGTATAAATGACAGGACTAAAATCTACAAAAGTTCACGGACATGCTATATGTCAACCACCCTTATGCAAAGACATACAAAAATACTGGGTTTGTACACTTAAGCTTTTATATTTCCAATCTTTTTCAGTTTTTGCTCAGTTTTACAGGCCTGAAAGCCTTTAATTCCTGCTTTGAATAAGAGGTTCCCTCTGCTGATGTATTTATGCTTATGTAAGCAGATATTAATTAATGGCTGTTATTCAGAGCGTTGTACTTCAAATTGAAGTGAATTTTGTCCCTAAAAAAGAAAAAGAAAAACATGTTTGCAATTCACTGACACCTTGTTTGCCTCTTCACAGGGCTGAAACAGGGCACATCGTGTTATAAAACAATCTGTCTTAAAATACAATAATATTCAACTTTACATATAAAAGTCATGGTCGAAACGAGGGTAACACGTAAAATGCATGTCAGGCCTATATATGTACCATGATGTATCGACCTGCAACATGTATTGAGTCCTGCTGAGAAGCTACTGTGTTCTAATGTACTGTAAATGTATTTGTAAAAAGAATCCCAAATTAAAATGTTTTATATTCTTACAGTAAAAACATTAAAGTTGATATTTATATAAATAAAACAGACACTTGGAATTTCCTTATGGGGAAAGTTTTTTGTGGGTTGTGATTCATGCTATAATTCATGCATTCAGTTTGCCCTTTTGATGCTAAATGTCATAATGTTTAGGCAGTATGACAGATAATGTTGCTATAATAGGGTTAGGGGTTTATTTGGTCGATATAGTGGATTTGAGAAATGAGCATTTTAGAGGAAGATGATGGAAGTGATATTTGTGTGTTAAGAGCATGCATGTTTGTTACATTATTTATGAAGTGCAACAAAATGGATGCTTCCTTTAATTGTGCTAGTTAGGGTGTTAAAACTGTAATGCTGCTTTTTCTACAATTTAAGTCATCCAATCCAATAATATACATACTGTTAAAGCATCTGATATCAATTTAGTGACTATAACAGTGGATATATTTCACCCAGCGAAATATTATAAATCCTGTTCTCAACAGTTGCCATTGTTTCCCTAAGTTAAGAAGCCAGGTTTAGGATTTTTTTCTTCTCCTTGCTCAGTCACGCATACCAGATCTGAGAGACGGGGTTTGTCCCTTGGGAGTCTTCCTCCCCCCAGGAAAAAAAAAAAAAAAAACTGAGCCCACCCCCCCTTTCCTCAAACAGACACTTTTAAACATTCCTCACCATCATTCAAAGCATTTAAGCTTTAGTCTTTGCTCCCCTCCACCGTCCAGAGGGGTGGAGGATTTAAACGGGGGCTCTGAGCGCTTGATGAGAGTGAGAGCGAGAGAGAATTTAAGCCCTTCTGAAGGTTACCGCCATCTCTTTTTACTAACTTTGCTGAGTTCATAGATTTTTTTTCTTTCCCTGGAGCTTCGTTGCATTTTTACAACTGGAGATGTTTGTCAGACTTTTGGATATGTTGCTCACATAGATCTTCTTTAAAGTTATAAAAACCATGCTATTTTATGATTTTGCTGAACCGAGCAAGCAGAGCAGAAAAACAGAACCAGTTACACCAGTGAGAAATCTCACGCCACCTTTTTAAAAATAAAAATACCTCTCGGTTTTACTGCTGGGAATTCTAACATAGCAATCGGAACATTAGCAGCGACCTGTATAGCTCTTCCAGCACCTGTGGTTGAAGGTGTCTCTGGGTTACAGTGAGACGCTTTGAAGTTTCAGATTGTTCCAGAAAGGTGGGGGTGGAGGGGTTGGAGGTTATTCTGCTCCTGTCTGAAGTTCCAGGCATTTTAGTAGGCCCATGTGATTTGCTCAGACAGCCTAAATCAAGCACAGATCAAACCAAAATCTAATCATCTGATAAAAGTCACTTATTGTTTGATTTCTAAATCACAACGAAAATCTGATGTTTGCAGTCAGGGTTAGAGGAAAGGTGGCTGAAAGCCGTGCCTGCCACATCGCTGGAAAATGGACAGGAATTTGTGAGTCACTGTTTGACTTTGCTCTGTAAAAAAAAAAAAAAGTATGCGGTGCAAGAACCCTGTCTGACTTAAGGAGGCCGGCACCGTCTAGCAAACATGGCACATGAGAGATGCTTTAGTTTTGCGTCTCTGTGTGTGTGGCATTGCTGTTTATTCATTCAGAACAACTGCATAAGGCCAAATGCAAAGGGCATGTGAGCGAAGAGAACAATCTGTTGGTTCATTCTGCACAGGATCAAATACTTAAGACTGAAGTTTCTCTCTATGTCCGAATTAAGCAACAGAAAACCTTTTCACTCAAGAAAAATAAATGAAAATAAATTTCCGGGTTCAGTACAAGTTTAGATCAATCAATAGCAGTTTTTGGCATAATGTTTATTACCACAAAAATAATTTGATCTTGTCCCTCATTTTCCTTTTCTTTCTTTCTTTTTCTCTTTCTTTCTTTCTTATTAAAGCAAAAAAAAAAAAAAAAAAAAAAAAAACATACAATGGCAATCTTTTTCAAAGATTTACATTTTTAAAGCACTTACATTTAAAATCTATAATGCATAATTTATAACTTATAAATGTATAATTTGAGCTGTAAAGCAGTTGAAATACTTTTTACAGTTATTTTTAGTTTATTGCACTGTAATTGCAATGAAGTTATAAAACTGAATGTAAGTTTACAATAAAAAAAAGTATTGTAAGTGATTTTGTTTCCATGCTAAAATCATATTTACATGAACATTGTTTGTCCTCTGGCTATCATACACTGTTAAAAAATCAGTAAAAATAGGGCACAATATACTGTATTAAAATGAAGGAATTTCCTGTATTGATTTTTATTTATTTATTTTTTTTACAGGTCTTTTACCTGTATTTTGAATTTTGCACTTTCTTGTGTTTTACATTGAACAGAAATGTCCATAAAATTAATAGATAAAACCCTGGCAGAAAATTGCCAGTACTTTTTTTTTAATAGTGTATTGAAACAGTATTTTAACGTTTACAGATTGGCCCCACTAACTTCCATTGTAAGTGCCTCACTGTAACCCAGATTTTTGCTGTTTTAAGAAAAAGAACATTATGCCATAAATACTCGATTGAGCTTAATTTGTACTAAACTTGCAATACTCATTTAATTTGTAATTCTGAAACAGGATTTTATAAAGCACAACTGTAGAGTCACATGTTGGTGGTTAAACAGATTCTTCTGTGGCTGCCGAGTCCGTCAGCAAAATCTGATGCAAAAGTTTGTGACTCACAGTGCACAGAGAGCTCTGGGTTTGAAAAGAGTGGAATTAACTCTGTGGTGAAAAGGCGTATGATGGCTAACTGTCTCACATGGCTGTCAGGTTTTAGTTATACCTCTCATTAGAACTAATCCACAGCGGTCTTTTCACACTGTGGACTGGATGATGGCCATATGGCATTTTTACAAGCACACAACTGGTTTACTGCACAAACTGTACGTCAAGCGCTTTTTTGAAGCAGCCAGATGAAAAGGTAGGTAGCGAGGAGATTTGTGTGTGTATCGTCTAGGTTTGCTCTGGTTTGTTGCTGCCAGCTCTCCCCCTGTGAGGTTGTGACAGAGTTTGACTGGTGTCATGTGACCTTGCTGGAAGTGTGAGTATATAGGGGCTGGAGCCAGGAGACCCAATCTGTCGCCCTCGCCCCACCCTTCACACACATGCAGAGACGGAAACAAATTTGCAAAAATGACCCGTATAGGCGCAAAAATCCACAGACTCTGTCCAAATTCTAGGCAAAATTTAGGAAAATGAAGGAAAACTGACTTGGCAGATTTGTGCATGTCTCTGTCTTGTTAGGGAGTGTTCGCCGGCTCAATCCTCTCAGACACACACAAACTCAGTATCTCAGACGCTATTTTTCTCTTTCTTCTCTTTTCTCTAAAGAAATTGGACTCAGGCTTGTGTTGCACCAGTTTTCCCCTTTGTTCTGATTGTATTAGGTGACGGGTCCACATGTGCTGGATCGTATCGGCTTTCATATGCAGTGAAATGCAGCTCTCCGGCAGTACTCTGGAGGCAGGAGGTCTGTGCATGAAAGAAACTTGAGTGCGAGACTGAAAACCACACCACACAACAAAAAACGATATGGGGGGAAAAAGACAACCAGTGATTGGAAGCTTTGTTGCGTCTAAACCGCCCATTTTAGCGTTAATCCTTGACCTCAAACTGTCAGGCGCACCTTTTACATCCAAGAATAAAAATTCTGACTGAACAGCTGCTATAAAATGCATATAAAAAAATGCATTGCTCCCGTCCTGGCTGCTGATTGGTCAGTATGGCATTTTGGTCATGCTAAAATGCATAAAACGGGAAGAGATGCATGGGAAACAGGAAGGTAACAGGGAAGAGATGCTTGTGAACATAAACTTGTGTAAGAATGGTTTATTTCTTAGCCTCCATGTTTTTTTGTGGCTTGGCTTTATAATTTAAAAGGTAAGCTGATAGACGAGTACATGTCCGTGTGTCCGGGCTACAGGCCGACTGCACAGGAGGAGATTTGTTGTTACTCAGAGTGTGGGTGGTAGAGAGGGCGTGAGTGTTGTGTGTGGTGCTCTGAATCCACTCAAAAAGGGAAGCGATGGAAAGGGAGAGAGAGAGGGAGAGCGCTAAAAGGAAGAAAGTGGATGAGAGATGGATGACGGGGGGACGCACGCTACTGTAGCTAAAACCTCTTCACAGAAATACAGCAGCCTCTGGCCGTCACATCCATCGAGACCCCACACAGCCGACTGAGCTGCTCCCCACAGGAGGATATATTTTTAAAACCACCGTGGCATTTGGAATTATCTAAGAGGCACATCCATAATGCTTTGGTTAGGTAGACACTTTTTCAAGCACTACATATACAAAAACCACTGTAAGTCCGATGGGTTTATAAATCCAGTGGAATTTGTAGCTTGGCAGATGGTTTTTTCAGAGTGAAGTTAGATCAAAGTTATTGGTTGAAATGAAATAAAGATGTATCCTAAGCAAGGTATATATAAAAAAAAAAACCTTTCTGTTGCCAACAAAATCTGGATTAGATAAATCTACTAGATCCAACATGGCACCATAGCCATTACAAGAAAACTGACTTTACCGCCATACCACAGATTGATGACATGCATTAAGTGAATGACAGAAACAAACGGCATTGTGGCATATAAAAGAATGAATGGATCTTTATTTGAATGATAAAAATTTTAAAAGCAATTCTCATTCTAAAAATGAAAATTCTGTCATCAATTACTTATTCCAACAATACATGATCGCTTTACTCTGCATACTTAAAAATTACGCCAAAAATGTAGTCCAAACAACTACTTCTAAAGCAATATGATCAGAATCCAATTATTATAAACTGGAAATTCAACATGAGGATAGGTAAATGATGAAATTGTCATTTTTTTGTCAACTATTTCAATGCTCAAACTCTATGATGTCAGACTTTGTAGAACATTCAGCTTTTGAAAGAATGGAATATTCTGGAAGAGTGTAAATAGCCGCATGTTCAAAGCGGAACGTTGAGCAGCAACAGAATTGTGCCTCTTTTCTCTCCCCCTCTATCTCTCGGGCCTGGGTATTGCGTGGCTCAGTCAGAGATGTAGAAAAGGCAGCGTTACACAACAGGAAGTGAAGCATGTCTCGGGAGCTTTAAAGACAAATAGACCGGTTTGATCAAGTTTAGTGCCGGGCTCTCTTGAGCCCACCTCTCAATACCGGCTCAAGTGCACAAACACAGGAGAGCGCAGGGGGAGAAGGAACACTTATAGCTTCATACTGCCTGATTGAACTCTTTGTTTAGTTTTTTTTCTCCCTCGTTTAAATGCCAGAGGAAAATGGTTGCCTCTTGAAAATCTGAAAATAAGCTACACAGTCTGAATTAATGGAATGTAAAATCTTGATATCTAGCTACAGTGTTGGCGAAAGTTACTTTTAAAAGTAATGCATTACAATATTGCATTACTTCATGAAAAAGTAACTAATTGCTTAGTTACTTTTTATGGAAAGTAATGCATTACGTTACTTTTGCGTTACTTTTTGCCACCTGGCCTGGGCTTGCTTACTGTTTTTTTTAATAATAAAAAACCCAAAAGTTACATTTTTGGCAACTGTAAGGGCCCCTTCACACCAAAAGTGAAATCAACAAGCCTCATGCTGAAGGAAGTGCCTCTGCCTCTCAACACGGGCACAGTGACATAAACAATGAATAAATGGGAAAACAAAGTAACTTGCATTAAAAAGTAACTCAGATATTTCATTGGAAATTTAAATGTGATGTGTTACTTTGTTTGAAAAAAGTAATCTGATTATATAGCGTCCATTACTTGTAATGCGTTACCCCAACATCCATCTATCTATCTAAGGTTTACGCAAATGTCACATTTTAGGTGTAGATATCTATCTATCTATCTATCTGTCTATCTATCTATCTATCTATCTATCTATCTATCTATCTATCTATCTATCTGTTTATCTGTCTGTCCCATTATTTATTGAGCCTGAGCACAAAAACAGCAGTAAAACTGTTACTAAAATGGACAGCATACTTCTAATGGTGGTAGAAGAATAACTAAAAACAGGATGCGATATAGATGAGTGAATAATATTAAGATCCTGCTTTGGCAGTTAGCTGCTTATTAACGTACCCGCACCCACAGGGCTACATGCACCAGGCCCACTAGCTCAAAGTGTAAGTTTAAACTGTAGCGTCAGCAAAAAGGCAGCTACCATTGTTTCAGATTTTCAAAAGAACATATAGAGTGGACTGCTGACAGGAAGTGGCTGGAGTTTCTGAAGGTGGGTATGCAGAGAAATACAAATAAAGTGTTCAATTGGTTTTGCTCTTAAAGGTTTACGCAAATGTCACATTTTTATGTGCACTAGCTGACTACTAGAACTTTAACTCTCCTCTTCACAGCTGAAGACTCAAGACAAGACACTCACCATATGAAGTCTTGTATAATGACAAAGTAAAATTACTGTACTTCAAGATGATTGTTATGAGGGGCTTAAATTGGAAAAGAGAGCAGGGTGAAGCAGTACTTCTGTTCCTAAAATAAGTGCTTTACAAGATGATTGCATTGCTTTTGGCCATTTGGGCCGAGCTAAAAAGCTGTGGGCGATGCAGGAATACGAAACCAAACATACCGGGCAGCACCGAGCCCATTTTTCATCTCATTTCCTCTCTTTTTCTGTCCTTCCTTTTTCCAGACGAAGCCTTCTCGCTCTCTGACGGCCGTCCATCAGTTTTCTCTCAGCCCACTGTAAATGCCATGCTCTCTCTCTCTATCTCTATCTTTGAGATTTAGAGGCTCTGAGTGTGACATGGAGAGGCTCAGCTTGTGTCTGCCTCGAGGCAGTGGTCCAGCTCAGCCGGGGAAATTTATAAAGTGTCTGACGTTATCGCCATGCGGTATGCAGAGCATTCGTTCTCCCCCCTCCTCTCGCTCTCTCTCTGTCTCCTCATTCTGTATCAACTCTCTCTCTCTATCTCACAAAATCTTCAACTGCTTTACATTTCTGACATCTCTGCCCTGTTCTCTAACATTATTCTTCACGTGTATCTTGCACTCTCCATGTAATTTTCAATATTTAAAGGGGCAGTTTGTCATTTACTCACCCCCATTTTCTTCTGTGGGAAACAAAAGAAGAAATTTAGAAGATTGTACATAAAAGAGAATCCAGAACAATGAAAGCAAATGAGTAAGGATGATGTCAAGCTCCGAAATGGACAAAAAGCAAAAGGTTTTCGCAAGCAATGCCACAGAAGAACCATTTTGGTTCCCAAATAATCTTTTAGTGAACAGTTCATATTTTTTTTTCTTAGTGTGAAGAACATTTTAATAATCTAAAAACCTTTCTCGCTTTGTGCAATGAAAAGGTTCCATGGATGTTAAAAGTTCTTCATGGAACCATAAAAATGCCAATAAAGAACATTTAATGGTTGAAGAGCGCACATCATCTTCATACAATAGCTTTGTTTGGGGCAAAGGCTAAAATCGAAGTTGCTTTATACTGAAAAACATCTGCTGCTGCATGTGCATAAATTAACAAAGTGCAATTAGTCATGAAAGATGCCCATCATTTTTAATGACATCAAACCCGGCACAATTTTTATTTTATTTTTTTAAGATATTTGAATATCCACAGCCATGAATTTTCAGCATGTATGAACATTATCAATGAATAACAACTTAAAGTTAACCTATATTTGGTTATATCATTCCATTTTCATTGCGTGGAAAAGAACATCTAGAAAGTCATATAGGTCTTTTGGGTGAACTGTATTCTTTTTTGCTTTTCTCACACACATAACGTTCATGCAACACATGTACCTGCATATATCTGCTCATAAAACCCACATATCTGCCACGCAAACGTTCTGTTTGCTGTGCGTCGGCTACTTTTTCCATCTGTTCTTCCTCCCCCCTTCCTTTCCCTCTCTCTCTGCACTGAGGCCGGATGCTGGGAAACTGTGGATAGTGTTTTACTCTTGTGCTGCCACTTCTCTCACTCTTTTTTTTTTTATGCTTTGTCACTCAACGCGACATGTCCTGTCACATGGTTCATTCACTCCGACAGACACAGGGCCGGAGAGTGCTGCCTCTCTCTCCACCACATTTCAATCTCCCTCTCTCATTCTCCCTCTTATTTCAGCCCAGGGTCTATTCTGAGGCAGGAATTGGAAACTCAGTCTTGTGCTGATGTTTATCAGCCCATTCCAGGCCCTGCATTGCATTTCTATCTGAGAGTGTATCAGAGCCCCTGATTTTAGATAGATATGATTAATGTTCTTACATACTCCATGGCATGGGAAGGCAAGAGGGGGATAAATACACAGCCATTTTCGGGATAATCTTCTTGTTTTGCTCCACAAGAGATCTCCATGTCGGAGTGGCTAAATAGAAAACAACACAAATTTGTAAATGTGCACAGTCATATTTAGAAATACATATGTGCGTTTGGATGGATAGAGCCTGAGATGAAGCCAGAAAGGGACTCTAGAGGAAAAAAGGAGGGAAAAAAGGTTGCTCTGGAGTGACCCTATTAGGGAACTAATGTTAATATATTTCAGCAACATCCACCCGCTCGTGTTACTGCAGTGATGACACAAGACTTCAATTAAATCTAGGCCAGACGGGGAATTCACACACCGGCCCCTCGACAACTAGCTGCCTTGATTTCTCTTCCTACTGCTCTGAAGTATAATACAACATCTGACCACTTAAACAACTTTAAAACATGAAATCAAAAGGACTTTCTTCATAAATGTCCCTGGTCTTATTGTGCATGACTCATTATAAAGAAAATCGCTGTGTTTTTGGATCTTAATAAAAAAATATGTTCTGGTTTTTCACCATTAAGTTCTAGTTAAGTCCTATTTTAGTTTTATTTAAATACTGTTTAAAGCATTAAGCATTAGAATTAGCATGTATTATATATTTTCAGTGTAATTTTAGTTTATGTACTTTTATTGTGTTTTTGTCACATATTATATTATATATTTGTATACACGTTATTTATTATTTTTTAATATTTCTATTTACCTTTAGTTTTATCTCAATTTTAATCATTTTAATACAGTACACTGAAAAAATTGGTGTCAAAAATTCTTAGTAAAATTCATGAACAGTTAGAAAGAAACAGCAATTAACATTAAATAAAACATTTTGACGTAGAAAAATTGAAATGTACAAATTTCTTTTTAATAGAAATATTAAATAATCTTTGAAAAAGTGTATTTAAACTTATTTTAGTTAACTCCTAAGGAAACATTTCTAATTTTCTATATTACGTTTATTTTAGTTTAGTTTTGTTAAAGTTTAGTAAAGTTAAAACTTATCATCAAATATTTATATTTTATGTTATTTCAACTTTATTTCAATTAATTAAAAACGTTTTTTAATTGATTTAGTTTTAGTTAACAATAACAACACTGGAAATATGCCACATTATAGAAAAAAAGGGTTATGAATTCAATTTCATGTATGAACTAACACACACAGGTTCTCCATAAATATACCATAACACAGTATCTCCTGCTATCCCGTTCTCCTTGTACCTCTTCATCTCTGCCTCTCTAAAGCGGATTTCTCTCTCAGGATTAGAGCTGACATGATTGCAGATTTTGTTGCAGATGTGTTTTGTTCATGAGCGTTAAGTGATTCTGAAAAAGGCCTTGCCACTTCACTGCTCCCCATTTCCGACTCCTGCAATATTCTGCCCGCTGATGTGCTTTAGAGTGTTTTGGAGAGACAGACAGCGACTTTCAGACAGAGGAGAATTTTTAATAAGTGGAAATCTACTGCACCAGGATGAGTAAAAATATACAGGTGTATCTCAATAAATTAGAATGTCGTGGAAAAGTTCATTTATTTCAGCAATTCAACTCAAATTGTGAAACTCGTGTATTAAATAAATTCAATGCACACAGACTGAAGTAGTTTAAGTGTTTGGTTCTTTTAATTGTGATGATTTTGGCTCACATTTAACAAAAACCCACCAATTCACTATCTCAACAAATTAGAATATGGTGACATGCCAATCAGCTAATCAACTCAAAACACCTGCAAAGGTTTCCTGAGCCTTCAAAATGGTCTCTCAGTTTGGTTCACTAGGCTACACAATCATGGGGAAGACTGCTGATCTGACAGTTGTCCAGAAGACAATCATTGACACCCTTCACAAAGAGGGTAAGCCACAAACATTCATTGCCAAAGAAGCTGGCTGTTCACAGAGTGCTGTATCCAAGCATGTTAACAGAAAGTTGAGTGGAAGGAAAAAGTGTGGAAGAAAAAGATGCACAACCAACTGAGAGAACCGCAGCCTTATGAGGATTGTCAGGCTAAATCGATTCAAGAATTTGGGTGAACTTCACAAGGAATGGACTGAGGCTGGGGTCAAGGCATCAAGAGCCACCACACAATTTGGCTACAGTTGTCGTATTCCTCTTGTTAAGCCACTCCTGAACCACAGACAACGTCAGAGGCGTCTTACCTGGGCTAAGGAGAAGAAGAACTGGACTGTTGCCCAGTGGTCCAAAGTCCTCTTTTCAGATGAGAGCAAGTTTTGTATTTCATTTGGAAACCAAGGTCCTAGAGTCTGGAGGAAGGGTAGAGAAGCTCATAGCCCAAGTTGCTTGAAGTCCAGTGTTAACTTTCCACAGTCTGTGATGATTTGGGGTGCAATGTCATCTGCTGGTGTTGGTCCATTGTGTTTTTTGAAAACCAAAGTCACTGCACCCGTTTACCAAGAAATTTTGGAGCACTTCATGCTTCCTTCTGCTGACCAGCTTTTTAAAGATGCTGATTTCATTTTCCAGCAGGATTTGGCACCTGCCCACACTGCCAAAAGCACCAAAAGTTGGTTAAATGACCATGGTGTTGGTGTGCTTGACTGGCCAGCAAACTCACCAGACCTGAACCCCATAGAGAATCTATGTGGTACTGTCAAGAGGAAAATGAGAAACAAGAGACCAAAAAATGCAGATGAGCTGAAGGCCACTGTCAAAGAAACCCGGGCTTCCATACCACCTCAGCAGTGCCACAAACTGATCACCTCCATGCCACGCCGAATTGAGGCAATAATTAAAGCAAAAGGAGCCCCTACCAAGTATTGAGTACATATACAGTAAATTAACATACAATTCACTAAAAATGTTTTTTTTATTGGTCTTATGAAGTATTCTAATTCGTTGAGATAGTGAATTGGTGGGTTTTTGTTAAATGTGAGCCAAAATCATCACAATTAAAAGAACCAAAGACTTAAACTACTTCAGTCTGTGTGCATTGAATTTATTTAATACATGGGTTTCACAATTTGAGTTGAATTACTGAAATAAATGAACTTTTCCACGACATTCTAATTTATTGAGATGCACCTGTATATATCACGGTTTGAGAAAAAATAATATGGGACGAACCCCAGCATGTCTGGCTTTAGGCAGCAGAAGACCCTGCTCTTTTCCCCCCTCAAATCATCTTATCCATATTTAAAGGATAAGACCTGAGAGCAATAACTGAAAGCAGCTTTGCATACAAGATCACAGCCAATTAAACTGACAGTTTCTCATTCAAGGAGGCGAGTGGGGAGTCAAGTCAGGAATTTCTCAAAAGTTGCCTCAGACAAAAGAAGAAAAACTGGCTCTCGTATCCTAATATACGACCTGTCCGGAATACCAGGAGAGAGAAAGAGGAATAAAAGAGGAATAAGAGAGGGATGGAGAGCTAAGAATATAAAGTAACAATGCCAGTACAGTTGTCGTATCTAGTCTCAAGCCTGCAAACACAATAGGTCTGTTCCAAAACATAGTGGACTGTATCACTGCCTACATAGGCAACACCATAACTTTACACTAAACACCCTAATTTTAACACTGTTTATAGACAACAACTTTGTACACTACAGAAAAATTGGGTAAAATAATGTATCTTTACTAGACTAAGCTATTTTTAATGGTTAATTTGAATAAAATAATTCTAAGAATAAAAAAAAGTAAAAAATAAAAAATGTAAAAATAAAAGAAAAAGATATACTAATATATATATATATATATATATATATATATATATACACACACACACACACACACACACACACACATATATATATATATATGAATTTTGAATATTTCTTGTTTATAAATAAATATAATTCTAAAAATTAATAAAAAAAAATTCTAAAAAAATAAAAAGATTTAAAGAATCATATATATGCATATCTTATATATGCATATCTTATATATATATATATTTGCCCTCTTCCAAAGCATACTTTTCACCAGACAAAAAAAAAAAAGCCACAAAAAAGCATCTTCCAATGATACATTTTTTATATATATATATATATATATATATATATATATATATATATATATATATATATATATATATATATAGAAGATGCTTTTTTGTGGCTTTTTTCTTTTTGTCTGGTGAAAAGTATGCTTTGGAAGAGGGCAAATGACTACAGACAGTTTTTAAAAGATTCTGCACAAATAATGGAGAAAAAAAAATCCTTTGGCCATGAGGGAAAAAGCAAAATTCCATTTTTCAATATTTTTATGATAACTATGCATACCAATCTAGAATGAAAATACAAACCTCATGATACCCACAGTAGACAATTAAATTCTCCAACTTTGTATAACTAAAATGAAACCGGCTCTCCAAGAACAGCTCATGACCGATAAGGTCATTCTGAACAATGGCGCATATTTAGAGAGACGCAACGGAGAGAAAATAGGAGGAAAAAAGACTAAATAAATGAAATAATCTTGTGACTGTCAGGCACTGGAGGCGTGCCAGCAGCCAGAGCAGAGGAGGTGGCTCAGAGGAGAGAGAGATAGATGGAGAGAAAGAGAAAGAGAGAGAGACAGTGAGGGGGTGGAGCTAGAAAGCGAGACGGCAAAAGAGAGAGAGAGAGAGAGAGCTAGGGGAAGAAGAATTGTGAAGGAGGAAAGAGAATAAACCGATAGATACTGAGAGAGGAGAACAAAGGACGAGAGTGTGAGTATTTTAGTCATCGAGAAAAAGAAAAAAAGCATGAATGTCAGAAAAGTGTGATCACTGAAAGGCAGAGAGAGATAAAGTGAAGAGAATGACAATACAGACTAGAATGCAATCCAAAAAAAACGACAGGGCAGATTGTTGGAGATGTACACTCTTCTTTTCAGAGTTTGTATGAGTGTGGGTGTTTCTTCCATTACAAGCACATTTCTGTCATGGTTGATTTTTATTAAAACAGATTTCAGCTTTTTCTTTTTGCTACATGAAGGTCAAATTGAAGGGAACTTTTTTTACAATGCCTTTTGGTAACTTTTGCCTGAGACCCAGACTTTCAATTGTAATCGTATGCATTTTATGTGTAGATTGATTTGTTTAACTCTTGCCTCAGACTTTCAATCTTAGACTATGGATTTTTTTTCTAATAATATATAATAAAAACTATGATAATCTAAACAAAGACTGAAATAATCATAAACCATTTCAATATCTATTAAAATAACTTTTTATAAAAATTTTCTTTTTCTGCTATATGAAAGTCACATTCATGGAAACCTTTTACAATGCCTTCTTTTATTTATTTTTAGTATTTTTCAAATGCATTTTATATATAGAATGATTTTTTTAACCATTTTTTTAACCATTGTCAGATACAGACTTTCAAATTCTAAAATATATAATAAAAAGTATGATTAAAAAAAAAGAAAAAGAAATAATCATACATTTTTTTAATTAAAATTATTTTAAATTATTTTAAAATTATATTAAAATTCTTTCTTTCTTTCTTTCTTTCTTTCTTTCTTTCTCAAAGACGACTTCCAGAAATTGTAATTTCTACAACCATATATTTTGCCCCTAATAAAGTTTTTCCAATAGTAAGTATACTTGGTTACAAAGAAAACAAAGTCAACCATTTTGTTTCAAAAATGGGCAAAACATTATTTTCAACACATAATGTTATGAAATACAACACATAATTTGAGTTGTGCTGTAAAAATGTACAAACTTTTCAGAAAAAATGACAGAATTCTCCTGTGATGTCTGTATCTCCACTGACAAATTAAATAAACTAGAGAGAGTGTGAAAAGCATGTTTTAGGACAGTTTATTTTCTGAAAGTCTACAGGGCCAAATATGCCCAGAGTTGAAGAAACACTTGTGTGTGTGAGTGAGAGAAAGAATAAGAGGGAGGGGTGAGAGATTGAGAGAGTTTGTGTGAGGTAGAGAGTGTGATGGTGATAGAGCTTTCAGTTCTTTGTGTGTGTGTGTGCGCTGGTCAATGCTCAGCAGTGCAGCAGCTCTCAGTCGCCCAGCAGGAAAAATCCCATCATTCTCTGCATACTGCACAAATTCCAGCTTGGCTTTCACCTCCTGGCCCCACTCCTCCACCCCTTCCCTCTCTCTCCCTCCTCCTCTTGGCCTGCTCTTACAGACAGATACTGGCCTGAACTCTCTCAATCCCGGGGCCTCTTGTCTTCTCTTAGCCTCACCTTTGACTGCAGAACCCCCCTGCTCAGCTCTAGATTTCACTAATGCCATAACAATATAACCACAATAAAAATCTGTGTGCTGGCTCCCGTGTTTCACAAAATAAAAATATAATAAATCAATAAAATCTCAGTACAAACCAAAACAACAGTTCCCAGAAGAACTCTCAAACTCTTTGAGCCTCGAACTGTGCTCATATTCTGCAAAGAAATGACCTATACTATTCACATTATCTATATATCTCTGTACTGTATTTTAAGGTGAAAGTGTATAGACAAATTGGCTACATACTCAAAACTCGAGAAGGGATGGTTCATCCCAAAATGCAAATTCTGTCATCATTTTGTATGACTTTCTTTTTCTGTGAAACACAAAAGAAGTTTTTTTTTGAAGAATATTGGTAACAATTTCGGGTTCCACTGGGTTCCATGGGACCCGAAGCCGTTTGGTTACTAATATTCTTCAAAATATCTTCTTTTGTGTTCCACAGAAGAAATTAAGTCACACTGTTATATGGTATGACATGTAGGTGAGTAAATGATTTTCTTTTTTTTTTTTGAGTGGATTATCCCTTTAAGTTTCTTCCCCACCCCTACCCCCACCAAGTGGATAATTATTTACTTTGCTACATGCTTTTTTTTACCTACTCAGCAAAGAAAAGAACTATCAATGTAGAGGACATTCATTACGCTTCACCGCTCATTGTAATATAACTATAATCAAATTGGCTCACAGTACAGTTCTGATATAATTCACGAGGCTGTTGACACACCATCAAGGATATTCACAGAGTCACTTTACACCATATTGCGACAGGAATTACACTATTCTAATAATTATCAACTTATTTTTGCATATGGTCTCATCCTGGGCGACTTGAAAAGCCCTGGTGCTTCAGCCTTGATAAAACTTGCATAAAAGCATGAAAGACTCTTTCATGTTTCTGACCGCATTACGCAGCGCTTTGGACCTGATGAAATACAGAAAATGTCAGAGTTGTCGAGTTCATTATGACCTGACTTTGAAAATAAGAGTCTTGACTTAGGTTCAGACCGCAACTGCTGTACAGTCAGACAGAGAAAGTGTATTGTTGTTTTATTCTAATGGATATACAGTGGAATCCAAATGGGTATTTTCCATTATTTTTTTATTACAAATAATATTTAAGAGCATAACAATAATAATAAAAAAAAGCCAAGTAAAACGTGAAAGTGCTTCTATTTGAATTTATTACAAATATTTAAAAGCATAATAATTAAAAACAATGAAATTAAATGAAATAAAATATTTGTTCATTTTTACAAATTGAAAGTGCTTCTATTTTTATTACAAATAATATTTAAACATAAATTGAAATAATATTTAATTTAACAATTTGTTTGTAATCGAAAATGCTTCTATTTTGATTTTTATTACAAATATTTAAAAGCAGCATAATTAAAAACAACAACAAAAAAATTTAAGTTAATTTTTTTTTCAAATTTAAAGTGCTTCTATTTTAAATGCATAAGAATTAAAAGTATTTCATATTCAATAATTCACAATTCATAATTCAACAGTTCATAGTTTTTTTTTTTAAATTGAAAGTGCTTTTATTTTAATCACAAATAATATTTAAAACCATAGCAAAAAAGAAAAAGAAAAAAAAGTTCCTAATTGCATTGCAAATAATATGTACAAGCATAAAATATTATTTTTCAAATTTTAAATTAAAAAAACTATTTCTAGATTCAATTTAAACATTAATTTAGAATTTAAACTCCAGAAAACCCCATTGTATTTAAGGACATGAAATTTGTTACAATTTCTCTAGATACACACACATAATGTCCTCATATTCTTTTAAATCTAGCTTTCTGGAGTGGATTGAGAGTGAATACTCTCTCAGAAGAGGAAGAGAGGAGAGCCGAGGGGGAAACAGAGCTCTTGTTTTGCCTCTTTCTCTCTCAGGGCCTCCCAAGATGCCACTCAGGGAGAAGCTATTAATCATTGACAGGCCCCCATGGCTGTGTCTGTGTGTGTGTGTGTGTGTGTGCGGGGCCGTATGGAGAGGCAGGACATTGAGAGTAGATGTCTAAAGCCAGGGTGCACATAGAAACATTAGCAGCATTCTCCACGCCCACTGTAAAGCCCTCTCTAAGACCTGGGAGTCTGTCCCTACAGCAGGTGAAGAAACTCCCCAACGCCCCACAAAGAAAGCACAACGGTGGCATGCATACATACACACACACATACGCAAACACACAGCTGAAAACCGATCTCCCACAGGATACGCTTACAGCCCTGGCTGCTGCCTCTCTCACAGACTGCCAACAATGTTACACCCAGGAGAGAGTATGTGTGAGAGAAAAAAAGAGACCGAGAGAGGGAATCATGCACAGGGTGAGGAGGAAAAAAACAAGAAGGAGAGAACAAGGGCAGGAAAAGGCCAAAAGAAAAAACGAGGGGGTGTCTTTGGGGACAAAAAGAAGAAAAAACACAATGGAAACGCAAAATAGAGAGAGTGTGGAAAAGAAAATGCAAGGAACAGACGGAGACGGGCGGTTAGCATGAAAACCGGTCTCGGAGTAATGTAGCTTTAATCTGGTATTTCCTTTTCGCAGAGCGAGGGATATTCCCGGGGAAGGGTGGGAGAGTAACACATACTCGGCTCCGTCTCCTGGCTTCGAGACCAGCTGCGAAGCCGCGCTGCACTGGCTGCTCACTGGGCCTTAACAAGAGCCACATCTAGCCTGTGTGCCTCAGGCCTGTGTTACCAAACACATACACACAGAGACAGAGGAAAGGAGGTATACAGTCACTCTGTCTGACCCGCCACCCCATAAATACATAGTGACATAGTCCAGGTGGACATTACACTCATAAACACATACACAACCGTAGTACAGCACTATAATGTAAACCAACAGACCTTAGACAGAGCAGAAGCAATATTACATTTACAGAACAGTCTGTTCAATATTACTTATGAGAGATGGGTCAAGACAGTCAAATGTTAGTAATATTAAAGCTAAAAAAAATTACTGTTAGTCACACTCACTAATCGATTAGTTGAAATTTTTAGTTATAGCTTTAATAATAATAATAAGTATAAACTACAAATTATTTAATACTTTATATGTACAGAATAATATTCAAGCTAAAATAAAAAATTACAATTAGTCAAACGCACTAATTGATTAGTTAGTTATAGATGTCATAATAATAATGTAATAAATTACTAAAGCTATAAGTCAATAAATAACAAATAGTAATAATATTAATAAATATAAATAAATAAATAAATTTGTATTTTACACACACACACTGAAAAATCTGCTAGATTACAAAATGTGCATTTGTTCAAAACAGATTTCCAATGATAAACTGCTAGTAAGAAGATTAATAATCGTTTTTTTTTTTTTTTTTTTTTTTTTTTTCAAATCTATGTATAATGCACAAATGGAAGTGTTCACTACTCTAGAAATAAGGTTAATTAGTATGTATGCATTGATACAGGTTAGTCATCCTCTCATGTGCAATCTAGAGGTTAGAGGTTATAAAGGTCCCTGTGAATCTAATTCACCACAGGGCTTTAGATACTGCCTTTAACTGCAGTGTGTGAGTGTGTGTGTGTGTGTGTGTTTATGGTACAGTGGACACACACAAACAAATGACCCACAGGCAGAAAGTTCCACAGTTGTGCATGAAGAGTTACGCAACTCTGAAAAGCAGCATTACATGCAAGAATTCAAGTGATGGACTGGTCAAAAGGGCCTTGTTGTAAAGTTAAATTTAATGATTAGCTAATTGGATTAAACAAAGTCTGGGTCTAATTTGATTGGATCCTATGCTTGAATACAGTGCTGGAGACTACGCTACTAACTTAACTAAACTTTCCAGAAAAATACTGATTCTATAGTGTTCATGTTATGTTCTAGTTTTTCTAGCATCATTACTCCAGTCTTCAGTGTCACTTGATCCAGAAATCATTCCAATATTCTGATTTGCTTCTCAGGAAACATTTATTACTATCAATTTTGAAAACAGCTACTGCTTTGTATTAGGTGTGTGAATCGGCACTGGTTTCACGATTCAATTCAATTACGATTATCATGTCAACGATTCGATTCAATTCGATATCATGATGCATCACAATTCATCACGATTATATCAAATTTATGTTGTGCATTTTTATTAAATTATATAAGCAGGCTACTTTTTAAAATAATTATGTTCATTAATTAATATATTAATTAATATATAATTAATTAATTATTGTTAAGAATTAAAAGTAAATATAGCTTCAAAATATACAAGCACATATAAAGTTATAAAGGGGGAGAAGACGATTACAAGTGATGAACAAAAAGCACTTTCAGTAGCTTATCTGGGAGTGCTTTAAGTTTTCCAAGTTTACAGATTCCTCTGTATTATTGCCATTTGATTATTACTGATGAGATCATAGACACTGTCAGCTTTAATAGACTGCATTCACACTAATGCACAGATCTATTTCCATATATCAGATGTTTTGTCCTGTTCTGAAAACGGAGTGTCTACATCAATTTCGTATCATAATAGTAATGCAGTGCATTTAACCGCAGCCGCGATTGACAAACAAACACAAAGAGCACATGGAAGTCTTTCAGTAGTAGTGAGTTTAGTGCATCTAATACGTACTGCATTCCAAACAACAGAAATGAAAGCATATTTAATGTAAAAGACTAAAATAACAGCGAGTTGGAAGCACAAGCAATGCCAACGTTATCTCACGACCAATTCGTACGTATTTTACGAGGTGGCTAATTCATACGAATTCGTACGACCTCACTCGTACGATTTTGTACGATTTGTCTAAACCCCAGTGACGGGTAGGTTTAGGGGCGGGGTTAGGTGTAGGTAATTCGTACAAATTCATATGAATTGGCAACTCGTAAAATACGTCCGATTTAGCAAAAATCGTATGAATTTGTACGAGTGAGGTCGTACGAATTCGTAAGAATTAGCCACCTCGTAAAATATGAATTGCCGTGAGATCGAGCTGGCAATGCGCACGTGTCTCATAACGCATTTTCTGTGCAATGAAGCCTGCTGCGATTGTCTCAAGCACACTAGTGATCACACTAGTGATGTGTCGTTCTTGAACGATTTGTTCTTTTTGAACGAATTTTTAATGTGACTCGGGAAGAACGAGTCATCTTGGGGAGTGATTCGTTCAGTCGCGCATGCGCAACATCCTACAGGTTCTGTACTGGAATTAGTCAAGTAGTTCACCTGTTTCGAGTCTTTGGGTTTTCGAGTCATTCGTTCATCACGTGACAGCCCCATAAGCTTTAACCAATGCAGTCTTTATGAGCCGGAAAGAGAATTGATTAGTTCATCTCTCGAGTCTTTAGGTTTTTTGAGTCGTTCGTTCATCACGTGACAGCCCCATAAGCTTAACCAATGCAGTCTGAGCCGGAAAGAGACTTAATAATAATAACCAACTCTTTATTACCTTTGTTACCACATTCAGTGTTATGGAAAAGAACCACAATGACAGAAATTCACACATTTATAAACTGTAAGAAATAAAAAGCTACAATTTGAGACCAGAAACGCATCACCTAACTGTAAGAGTAAATAATTATAATAATGATAACAATACTACTACTACTACTATTACTGCTACTACTACTACTACTAATAATAATAATAATAATAACAACAACAACTATGCACCTGTTTGTAAGGAAGCTTGTAAATTAAGTAATTTCTCTATCCAATGCTGTCACGTCATGTGACAAAAGAACGAACGACTCAAAAGACTCGAGAGATGAACTAATCAATTCTCTTTCCGGCTCAGACTGCATAGGTTACGCGTATGGGGCTGTCACGTGATGAACGAACGACTCGAACCCAAAGACTCGTGAGATGAACTAATCAATTCTCTTTCCGGCTCAGACTGCATTGGTTAAACATATGGGGCTGTCACGTGATGAACGAACGACTCGAACCCGAAGACTCGTGAGATGAACTAATCAATTCTCTTTCCGGCTCAGACTGCATTGGTTAAACATATGGGGCTGTCACGTGATGAACGAACGACTCAAACCCGAAGACTTATCAGATAAGAGGTGAGGTGAACTAATAGACTGAAGACCTAGATAAACTAATCTTTTCTTATGGCATTATAGTTTTGTATTGTTTGTAGTGTGATCAATGTTTGCTTAAGTAGTAGACGTGTTAGGGAAGTAACACGTAACATTTTAATTATATTTTGCTAAAATGAACGAAATGACTCGAAAAAAGATTCATTTATTTTGCTGAACGAGACTCAAAGGTCCGAGCCGGTAAAATGATCCAAACTTCCCATCACTAGCGCACACACGTGCCATTTGCAGGAAAAAGCCAAGCTCAGATTTTAAAATAAAGAGTGTATTTTTATTACTCGCGTGACAAGCGTGTATGCGAATGACGTCATAGGCTATAATCGATTATGGTCCATTACTGCATCGATGCAACAATTAATTTTGACACCCCTACTTTGTATGTCTATGAAAACTGTGATGCATTTTTTTGATTCCTTCGTTTATTCGAAATGTCTTTACTGTCACTTCTGATCAATTTAATGCATTCTTTATAAATAAAAGCATTAATTTAAGCATAAAAAAATCTTACTGACCCCAAACTGTTGAATTTGAACAGCTAACTACATTTTCAAAAATCTGAACTCAGTTTAAATCAAGCTTGCACACTCAAGTGAACATGTGCACGTGTTTCCTTGCATATTGTAAGCGCAGCTGAAATCTGCATGAATGCATGCAACTGTGTTTCCTACCCCAGCTGTTCGGCTGTTTTCGGCCCCTCTGGCGGAGGCAGAGCTTACATGCACAACACACAAGGGGGCGGAGCCATAACGAGTCCAGACACCACCCATACCATAACTCCAGGTGAAGATATCAGAAAAGTGTGCAGGGTTAGAGATGAAAACGACTATGTACTTCATCCTTTGCATTTCTTTTTACACCTCTGCATCTGTCACAAATCCCCTCTCTCTCTCTCCAGGGCTCACTACACTGGTGCGATGTGGCTGTCAGCAGTGCCTTACATCCTGTTTGAAACAGGGTGCTGCACCATCTCAGGGGATTATCATGGCATAGCGGCACAACATAAAAGATGCTGGCTAATAAAACAGAACAGAGAGAGAGAGAGAGAGAGAGAGAGAGAGAAACGGGGGGAGAAAAAAAAAGAAAAGCTTGTTCAAAATGGATCAGACTGTCTTCCACCCTATCCCTCTCCATCGCTCTCCCCGGTCTATCACCTGCCGTGGTTGGTCCTGAGGCAGCAGGCAGGCAGGCGGACGGGCAGCTGGCCAGATGGGGAAAGGCACGGCTGGGCTGGTCCGCGCTGGGCTCAGACCATGTCCCTGGCCTTCTGAGGCAGAGAGCCGCTGGCTAGAGCCGCTTTCATCCTCCCAGCAGAATTAATCACCAAAGCCTTCAAGCTGCCAACCAGCAGAGGAGACTGTCAGCCAAGAGGGGTTCTGGCACCAGCCCAGGCTTCTATCCCTGCAGGGGCCTTCTATCAGATCAAAGACTGCCACCATCATGTCCCCCCTCCCCGCACACCTCTTTTTTGTTGATGTGGCAGAGGGGATGTAGATGATTCTGGAGATTTTATGAGGAAAAGATAGCTGGCTCGATGAGGACGTAGATACGTGTAATTAGATTCTGCATGTCTAATGAGGGATGTGCGGTTCCTTTCAGGGCTCGGGGAAGATGCTGAGCACCTGCTCGAAGCGAAAAAAATCACTCCATCCACCAGCACCTCAGCCAAGACACATCCCCATGACAACCAGGAACCAATGAGACGGCTGCCACACGGGTCACACAAGCCTCCCACAGAACTGGACAATACGTCCGAGAAGAAATGCTCTCGCTCTCGTCTGAGAGATATACGGCTCTGTTCATCAGGTTGTGAAAAATGGTCTGTGCCAGAGTCGTGGCCGCCAAATGCCATAGTTACTAGAGTTGATGTAACTATGAAATCATAGTAAAATAAAATGGAATTGCGTTCAAAATTGCCTTTATGATATAAGAATACTGTAGTAAGAATTAATTATCAAAGCCAACTTCAAAACAATTACTCAATCACATAAATTAAGCAAATGACAACTTCTAATTAGGGATGTGCACTATATCTGCACCATATTGATTATCTGCCGATAGATTTCTTTTCAATTTCTCTATATCCATTTGGGATATTTATGGAACCCTGTTTTCCCCCAAATATAAAAAATAAAAAAGCTGACTGTCACTTTTTATCTCACAATTGTGTTTGTTTTTAAACAAGTTTACATCTTACAAATCAGACTTTGTTTCTCATTATTCTGAGAAAAAAGGAAAAGCAAAATATAAACTAGAGAAGAAAAAAAAACAGAGTTGTGACATATGAACACAGAATTTTGACTTTTTTCTTGCAATTCCAATTTTACATCTTACAATTCTCAACAATTCTCTGACTTTTTTTCTCCACAAAAATACAATATTATATTATAATATTTTTTTCTCCCATGGCGGAAACGAGTTTCCATAGATATTTAATTATGCTGATTTTGCTAGTTTTTACCTTTCAATTTTCGTTGCCATCTTTTCATAAATTAATAACACTGTTACACAAAATCTTTATAAAAACTTACAATGAAAATCCATTTGTCATACTGTATAATTATGATGTTTTATTATGATGTTTTATTTTACATTTATTTAGGCACAATTATATAGATTTATAATATCTGACATTTATCAGTTTTTGGACATAAATATGAGTATCATATCCATTTATCCATCCATCTATCCATTCATCCATTCAACTACAAATCTATCCATCCATCCATCCATCTGCCTACCTACCAATCCATCCATCCATCCATCCATCCATCCATCCACTTACCTACCAATCTATCCATCCATCCATCCATCCGCCTACAAATCTAATCCATCCATCCACCTACCTACAAATCTACCCATGTATCCATCCATCCATCCATCTGCCCATCTATCTATCTATCTATCTATCTATCTATCTATCTATCTATCATCTCTTTCTTTCACACAGGAGAGCCTGAAGAATCATTTGCTTCTCTCCTCTCTTCCCTCGGGAACAGCAGGGTTTTAATTGATTAGCGGCTGGCACAAGACCAGATAAACATGCAGATTTAGCATCTTGGCTGGGGACTGTTGCTCATCCACCTTAAGTGCGCACACACAAACACACACACACACACACACACACACACAGTATTTTGTCAGGGGGTTGTGCTTCAGTGGCACAAGGAGGCAGCGTTAGGTGTCTGCAGGGACTCCACCCCGCTGAAGGCAGCCGACGTCGTGAATACGCCATAAATCAAGCTGTCAGTCTCAGTCACGCTTGCTGGCACACTCATGTTCCAGAGTGGTCCTCTCCACACGCCCTGTACTAAACTTTCTCTCCGAGACGCTTTGAGAGCTCAGCGTGCCGTGACCTGAGTTGAAGTCACCACAGAATATGTTGCAGGAATAAAAACAAGAACTGAGAGGCGGCTCAACATGTCGTCGCATATTCAAAAGGGTGTCTCGATTCTTAATGTAAATGCTCTTGTCATGGGAAAAAGTTTCCTTCATTAGTGAAGTTTGGAAGAATATCTGCACTGAAAAAAACAACAACTATTTTTAAGTAAAACAAAGATTATTGGAGTAGAAAATACTATTTCTTTAAAATTCCATGTTTAATTTAATGTGTTACTTGCCATTTCTTTGTAACCAACTAAAATTTACTAGCAATTTCTGAGTGAAAATTGTTTCTACACCAATTTCTTTTTGTGTGCACTGTGGTTATGTGGTCTAAATAAAAAGCGGCTCAAATTTTTTTTTTTTTACAATTGTTTTTGAATTTTTAGTAAATATTGGCATGCATTTGAATTCAACAGTTTCATTTTTTATTATTAAATTACTTAAAATACTAAAAACTAAATTAATATTATATTGGCCATCTTTCTGTAGATACAGGCTAAAAAAAACAACTAATATCAAGAAAAACAACCAATATCGAGCATATTAGGTATATGCAATGTGTATATTTTTATATAATTTTGTAGTATTTTTAATGGTTTGAATTAGCTTTTATTTTCTATACTTTAAGTTTTGGGGTTTTTTTTTTTAGTACTTTCGTCATTTTATTTTTTATTTTTTCTATATAGCTTCAACTATTTTTTCCCCTATACTTCAGCTTTAGTGTCAGTAATTTTAGTACTTCAACTTTAACTTATTAATTTCAGTTAGTAGCAAGGGCAACACTTATTGCGCTTTTCCCCCTAATTTCTATTTTTGAGTTGAAGTTTTTCCTGTAATATTCATATTTTTTCAGCTTAATTTCAATGACTGAAAAAGTTTAATAGTTTTAGTTTTAGTTATCAATAACAACATTGCTTGCAACATTTCCCAGTTCCATTCCTTCCTCTTCCTCCTTATTTCCTGTCCTCTCTCCAATTAACTAAATAAAAAAAATACCAAAGAAAAAAGAAACTATAACTGTCCAAAAATGTGTAATGTGACCAATTAAATGATCCAAATTTCTTTGATCAAGCAAAATCCATTACAGGTGACATATTTCTGCAATGTCACTGGAAAGACAGAAATGCGAGTTTAGCACTTTAGGCCACTAGGGGACCAGGCTGCTGGTTTCCTGCTGAAGAAGCTCCAGGTCAGGGGAGAACCAGGTGCTAATGAGCAACGGCTCAGGGCCAGCTCCAGGGGCTGCAAGGGTGACGCCAATCTCCCGGCTTTAAAACTAAACCAAGAGAGAAACAGAGACATTAGAAGTAAAGTATCGCAGGATTGCGGGTCACAAGGCACCTGTTGTCCACCTGACCCCACGCGGCTGCTGCACACACATCCTCGTTCCTGTAATCCCTCCATGACCAATGTCACAGCCTCCGTGGAGTCTGCCAATTTCACGCCAAGGGAAGGTTGGGGCAGCCAGGACACTTATCTGTCCCCGCAGCCTACGCGCTGTCATCAGCCTCCTGTGGCTTGAAGCATATGGGAAAAGTTTGTGGTAAACAGAACAGATCCGCTCTGGACACTGGAGCGACATGCTGGGGCTTTATGATGGATGCCCAGGGCTGATAAGGGAAAGGGGTCCGGCTTGGCACAAGTGAACGGATATATAAAACGTTCAAACGTGTAAATAGGGCCCAACATGTTTTGCGATCTGGTCACATAAACTATAACAGTTGTGAATGCTAATGCATCCTGATGTACCAAAGACAACAGTGAGGGACCTACTCGTCCAATATGCAATATCACTGCACCAAAACAATGGCTTTAAAAAAAAGATGACAACCATCTGATTGAAAGTTGTGGAAAAGCTGGTACTTATAATTATGCAAAAATTCACAGAATGTTACAAGTTCACTTAATGCAGATGCTCCATTAAAATAACACTTCACTGAAGATGCAGCAATTCTATGTTAAAAGTATGTTGGAAGGCAACATTGTGGTGAGTTTTCTGTCCATTTTTCCCCTTTTTTGTTCTTTAGTGACATGCAGTAAAACGCTGGCATTGTATGTGATGCATGTAGCCACAAAATTTTAGACCCTGTCTTTGAAATCTGATCAAACATGGTCACAGGAGACGCATTTGAGAAGCATGTCGCTACTAGGTGTAAACAGCAATGTGTCTTGGCTGACCACGTGTGATCTGTTCACCCGAGATGGATGTTAATAGCAGATGTCAACACAGCCTAAAACATGTGACCCATACCATATCTCAGATCAAGTGAACCTACTCGATTTTGGTTTGCAAAGAACAAGATGACACATATTAAAGGGATGTTCATACAGAACACATTTTGCATTTTACTGGGCTGTTTTTCGATTGTTTTTCTATGTAAACGTGCTAGACGAACGTGTCTGACCATCTTTTACAACATCTCATGCATGAAACAGCAATCTAAAAGCATGGGGCTCAAGTTAAAAGAAGTAAAAAAAAAAAAAAAATTTTTCAATCCTCTGCCATGTTTGACATTTTTAAATGCAAAAGTGTGTTCTGTGTGAATGGTCTAAAAGTTTGCATGTGCAATTATAAATGAGCTATACTGGGTTTTTGTGTAGTTGGACTAAAAATAAGACAAAAGCAGTGTTTCTCATCCTGAGACTTACTGAGACCTCAAACTTTCAAAGAGGCCTCAGGATGACAATTATTTAAAATTAATTATTATTTATATATTAAAATAATCTAACTTGAATCTAACTGAAAATACAAAAAAAAAAAAAAAATCAGGATTTAACATACAGTACTTCAGAAATCTTCTGGAATCATAAATTTGTTGTTAATTAATTTAATGTATAATCACACCCAGTTTCTGTTAATTATAGCAGAAATACCGGAAATAAAGAGGGGCCTTTGAATATTTCGTGGGACAGAAGTCAAGCTGGACTAAAGCATTTAAGTGACATTTTAAGACAAATTATTTTTTTAGTCTGACAGAATATGAATTTTTAAACTGCATGTAATGATAGTATGTCTTTGGTAGGTGACCGTCCTTTTAAAGGTTTTGACCTTTAACTGTGTGTTCCTCGGGGTCTCACGCTGCTGAGAAAAAATGCAGGACATGAACAAAACTGTGTGATTCTCTCTTTCTCGCTCTCTCTCACGTAAGCCCTCCCTTGTGTTTTTCCAGCCGAGCTCTTTCTGTGAAAAACAATTAGACTAAAACTACTCAATACCCAAGGTCCTCCGAATGCTTCTTTTTAAATAGAGCCATCAAGGTGACTTTTCTCCAAACACCCACTGCTTCTGTTTTTTTTCTCTCCTCCTGCTCCTCTCTCTCTCTGTCTTTCACACACACACGCTCGCTGTTTCCCTCTCACGCTGTTATTTCCCACTGTGAAGACTATGTCCGATCAGAACACCTTTTTCTGACGGAACACGCAGCAAAAGCAGTAACAGTGTGTGTCGTCCCTGTGAGAACAAACCCATGATTCCCTGAAGTGTGTTGGGCACAGACAGCAGGGCAGCTACACACACACACATACTTTTATCTGACAAACTCCAGATAGACTGACTCTCTTCCAGATAATGATTAAATGAAAGAATAGTTGGGTAAAAGCAGAAAATTGCGACAAATAAAGGTCAGGTACAGCAGTCCTGAGAGCCCACTAAAAATATCTGAATGTTATTGCACTAAATGATAAAATACCAAAGCAAATGACATCTGCAAAAATGCTGTTTTTCTCAGAACTAACTTCAATCTTCCAAGCAATTTTTGCAATGATTTTTTTTAACAAAAGGTGATTTTTAGTGGATGCATGAAGTCAGTTCACCTCATATTAGGATACTACTCTTACCACTTCAATATATGTATGCTAGAATGCTACACTGTCAGACAAAATGTGCAAAAAACTGTACCCATAAAAGGTGCATATTAGTATCTTAGAGTGGTTATTTCAGTACAATTTTTGCATTTTTTTTTATCTGTGCCTATATTCCAAATATAGCTGATATCCTAACCACAGGATTTATCACATTACCTGTGACAACTAGAACGTGTCCAAATACATCTGTCTGTATTTTGAACTGTATATCTAGTTATGAAATTTCTTTCATTAAATTTTTAGGGTAAAACTTTAAAATAAGCTTCCAACGTTTAATTGTTACTTAACTGCATCAGTTAACATGAACTAAAGCATTTGTTAATCTTACTAATATGTTATTACAATCAAAAGTTGCAACGATATGATCATGGGATCTATTGAGATGGGAAAGCAACAACTGATAAAATGTAAAATGTGAATGCAATGTAAGTTGTACACAAATTTAAATGTACTCTAACAAATATACTGATTATTAACTAAAGTTGACTAACGGGACCTTATTGTAAAGCATTTCTTCAAAGTAAATGCAACTTCTTGTGATGCGTTATCGAGTGCAAGGACGTTCAATCATCTTTAAGCATGCCATAAGTGTCTAGATACATTTTAAGGCCACTGTAGATACAAAAGAGTTGGTGAGTGTTTGAGAAAAAGGGAAAATAACTCAAAGCAAAAGTGGCAAGGCCTAATAAACAAGCAAAAATGGAAAATAAAGCAGCTTGCTTGGAGCATCTGTCCTTCTCTTTCTCTCTCAGAACAGATTAGCTATAAGAGAGAGAGAGACAGAGAGAGCCCAAGGCCACGGCCGGTCTGATCCACCCAGCTCCCCGAGGCACTCTTAATTCTGACACACATTCATCACTCTCTCCCACACTTCATCATGAGCACTCCTCTAAGCTCACACCTCCAGATGAGATCCCAGATCTCTCCTTCCCTCCCTCCCGTCTTCATGATTCCTCTCTGCACGAAGAAACATGGCTTGCTTTCATGAGAATTATCAATGTCAAATGTAAAAGCAACAACAAAACACTCTGAGGGTCTCAAACCTGCTCTCAGACAACAGAAAACTGGACATGTGTCTCGATGGGTAGGGCAGAGATGGGAAAAAACGCACCACAAGGTCATTTAGCCTCTCCCTGCTGGCTCACGTACAATCTGTTGGCCAGTAGAAGAAAAACACTGAATCTTCCGGGCCAGTTCTCCATAATCAGGGCAAGGTTGAGCTCAACCCTCTTCCTGATGTGAGACCCATGCTGACAGACAGCCGTCTTGCTCAGTCCACCCTAAAAAGCCTGAATTGCCAAAAGCAAGGAGTCTGTCTACAAAAGTCTACAAAATACAAATAAAAATGACTGTATACAACATTAAATGTGTGATTTAAAGAGCTTGGCCATCAAAAGTGTCTTTTTTGTGCAAGTTCACCTTTTTATTTTATGATGCTAACAGCTTATAAAACAAAAGGGTGTTTCAGAGCAAAAGCAAGGGCCAAAATGTACTCTATGCAAATGCATAGAGTCTTCCAGTTTTGCAAGTGTGATTTTACATGTGAAATGTGTCAGAATGCAATGCATACTTCATGTACACAGACAACTGCCCATTTGAGTACTAATGTTGTTACTGCCAAATAATACAAGGATGTATGCTCAAGTCCATGTGAAATGCTGTTTGCAACACATTTTATTTCCTTAATGCGATAGCCTATATTTCCAAGTTAAATAAGATATTCAGCACAAAAACTATTGTAGGCTGACACTTGATTTTCAATTCAATTGGTTAAATTGAGAAGTGGCCGTTATGCATCAGACTGGAGCCAGAACAAACGCAAATTTACTAAATCAGTGCCTAATAGCTGTTTGACTGTTGGTGAACATACACAGAGTATGTTTCTAGCTTGAGTTTGTATCTGAGCTCTCGAAAAACTGCAAAATAGAAAGCCGAAAACAAATGACCAGCACTAGAGACATTTCCTTTCCTGTTAGTGTTGTCTGATGCAACAAACAAATTACATAAAAAGCTAAATGAAAGTACACTGACTGCTGAAACAGAAGGAGAGATGCTGCAGAGTTCTGCCTGACGACAGACAACAGATGCGTGTATGTCCAACTGCCTCCTGGCCGTCTGTTTGTTCACGCAAAGAAAGACACAGATACTGTATATCAGACCACATGCAGATATCGAGCACAGTTACGTGACAGCAGAATTCTAGAAGTTTCAGATTAAACTCCCTCTTCAAGATACAAGAACAAATGACAGCAATGACTGTGAGAAAGTCTCCCAAATGTAGAGAGATGTGTGACCTTCAAAGCAGGGATATTTTGGTATCGTTGAGATTTTATGAGTTTTTATTCATATTTTCAATTAGTTTTTATATTTATGTTTTTATTTTAATTTTAGTAAAAGTTTCAGTAACAGTTTTTTTGGTCATTTTTATTATTATTTTTTATTTATATATACATTTCATAAAAAATTTTTTATTCAAGTTTCAGTTTTAATTATTTTAGTACATCAAGATAAATTAAGTGAATATGAGAAATGTTACCTCAGCAACTAATGTAAATAAAATAAGTTTATATTTTATTTTATTTAAATTGTATTTTATTTTGAGTAACAAAAATTGTTTTATGGTGAAAATTTTATGTTAGAATGTTCATTCAAAATCTATTCAAAATTGTAACAACAGTGATGACATCATTGGAATATTTGCATACAGAATTGCAAACTTTCTTGCATGTAGCTGCAAACTGAATTATGATTCCATTCCCTCCCACGTTTAAGTAAATAATCATTGTATTTTAAGATTCATTTTGTTCATCTGCAGTGCAAAAACATGTAGTTTGATGCATAAAACAACTTTTTAAAGATACGGTCACACTGTTGTTTGGCGATTTTTTTGACTAATATCCATTCATTTAAAAAGGGCAAAAAAGTTCCCCACACAGTTTTGGTTTGAAAATGACTTGTGTGCAAGCTGTGCTTCATAAGTCGCTACACTTTTGACAACAGACAATGGACCTCTTTGCCCATGAAATGTTGCTAATATGGCCTAAAAAAAAAAATAAAATAAAAAAAAAAAATCACACAATAATCCTATACAGCTAGTGTACCCTCACCTGCCTCACCAAATAAGGTAGCACTACTGGGCGACTGTTACGTCACCTCATTAATATTCATGAGCCAGGCTGATTAGGTTTATAATGTTTCCTTCTACACATTTCAGATCATTCTTACACCCCTGAATTTACATACTGCATTTCTCACTGTCTTTCTCATCGTCTCTACTTCCTTCGCATCGTTCTCGCCACATTCCTGTCTTCTCGCCCTCCAGCAGAGTCAGATTAGAGTGCGGACGGCCTGTTCCAATAGCAACTGCACTCACCAGCCCCCTTTCACAGACCTTCAGGCGCTCTGTGTCTCCAACGCACACACTTATTCCGGCTTCAGTACATTCTCAAGGTCTTAGCACCATTACACAATCACAAATTCTCAAATTCTTCAAAATCTTTCATACAGCACCACCGCTGATATTTCAAGTGCTTCTTTCTCTCAGACTTACTCGCGCACACACACACACACACTAACACTCTCTCTCTCTCCGTGTTGAGTGTCAGGGTGTTTGTTACTCTTCTCTGCAGCGTTGCGCTCCACTGCCTGCCTCTTCCTCCTCCACACAGGCTCGGCTCTCTCTCCCGCAGCTCCCGGGAGATGGCTGCCCAGTTCTGACCTCTCTTGCTTGGGGAGGCTGGCTCCTCTCCACCTGCCCTCCCCTCCCCTCTGCTCCAGCCTCCACAGATCTAGACCTGGCAGCCACCCAGAGCCGGCTCGCTCACTCACACCCTCCCTCAACCCCACAGCGGGCGATACTGCGCTGCTTAGGTGGGCAAAAGACAGTTTGAAGGCTGACAGATAGAGAGAGAGACAGACAGAGCCAGACAGAAAGAAAGGGAAGTTACTGCAACAGTACTATACTGGCAAGCACTGTTTTCACTGAGTTACAACAGTGAACTGACATTTACGCATTAGGCAGATGCTTTTAAAGCAACTTACATTACATTCAAGGTACACAGTATTATCAGTTTATGCATTTCCTGAGATTCGAACCCATGACTGTGTCGTTGCAAGCACCAGGCTGTTTGAGCTACAGAAAGAGATTAATAAATTATTATGGGATCTTCAAACAGTATAACATGTTTGAATATCTCTTGCATATTGTTATTAATTTGACCCAAGGAGTTACAATAGTTACATATACATTTGTAGTCAGTAGGTATCTTTTAGGTTTCTTTTTTGTTGTGTCACACTGGGAGGCCCCGCCCACAATGAAATCTTATTGGCCCATAATCCTGCTACGCATAACTATATAATGAATTTTTTCAATATATATATTAATTAATTGATATTATTATTATTGATATATTGATAATATTATTATCAATGTTGCAAACAGTTGTGCTGCTTGCTACTTTTTTTTCTTTATTTTTTTTTTGTGAAAACCTTGATCATTTTTTTTAGGATTCTTAAACAGAAAGTTAAAATAATCAGCATTTATTAAAACAGAAACCTTTTGTAACATTCTAAATGTCTTTACTGTCCCTTTTGATCAAATTAATGCATCCTTGCTAAATAAAAATTTTCAATTCTTAAAAAACCTTACTGACCCCAAACTTTTGAAATGGTAAATATTCTGAAAGATTCAGCTATCCAGAACAGAACAACAGTGACAACTGAAGAACAGGAAGAAACACGATTTCTGTCATATTTCTTTTTAATTGTTTGAAAGTTATTGAGTGATCCACCAGAGGCGAGTGTGTATTTGAGCAAATGTGGGCCGCAATGGGGGGAAATCCATTGCCAGCTGAACCCAGATTGATGATCGTCTCTCACAGCGGCAGCAGCATCTGGTAAATGCCCACACGCAGAGAACAACCCCCTTCACAGGCTACTAATGGAATGGCCCAAATTGGTGTTTGGGCCCGAACCAAGAACACGAGTGTCGTCTGTAGCCATGGAGAACTAGAGAGCAGACAGCTGGGCACAGATACTGATTGATCACAGTGGTGCGTACAGGAATGTGGAGTGTGGAGAGGTAAACTGGAAAGGGAAGTCATACAGAGAGAGAGCCTGGAGGGCTGTGTGTGTTTTGAGCCGTGTGGTACTGAAGGACGGACATGGGCCATGACGGACACAGGAAATGCTGAAGAGCTTCAGACTGCCTCTCGAATGCCCAGCTACAAGTAAATGAGAGAGAGAGAGAGAGACCACAAGCAGCATCTATAGGAGTCTATCAGCATCAGCACTCATGCATTATACATGCTTTTTACAGAAAATATCTATGACGCATGCTTGCTGCCACAAATCCCCACGGTAAACATAACCGCTCTACCAAATAATCATTGCAGACCTAATATTTCCCAAATCCTTTCAAATCTTTTCATCCCTGGATTCCCTCTCCAATGTTTCTGAGATGCTATGAATCCTCTTTGGCCGTTCCTGAGCTTGGCTCAAATCCCTTTCAATGGCCACTTACATAATTTGAATTCCCAGAGCTATCAGTTCAAATTTTGTCCTTCCTGCTTTGAATTTCGGCCTTCATTTTCTGAATCACTACTTCATAGGAGTGAACAGCTATCCAAGGGAAAATATTAGGTTTAACCCATTTATTTGTGATACTGACTGACTGTACAATCTTGTTTACTTATCAAATACATAAATGTACATTAAATTCTTATATTTCTTTACATATGTAAGAAAAAAA